>JAEAOA010000176.1:450000-972881 GCA_016746295.1 Potamilus streckersoni
AAGGCATAGACATGGTTACTGTTCTATGCGAGGCAACGACCTGAGTGGCATGAAGGTTTTGGTGCGAGTCTTTCTCGTTAGATCATATTTGTGGGATGTGACACGTGTATTCTCTATATTCGTCTGTCATTTTGCTGTTTATTCTGTAAATATGAACACAGATTCCAAAATGACGTAAAATAACTACGTACCCCAAATTAGAATGCATTACTGTAAAGGTTCTGAAATGGCGTGGAATGTCTATGTCGTCCAATCAGAATCGTAAAGAGGCTGTCGCTTTTGTTCAATAACATACGTGTCCTAATCCGAATGTCCATTTTAAATTATTTATTGTAAAGATGTTTCAAGTATTCGTATGGATTATGGATAATTTGGTAAATCTTTTTTTGTTCCACTCGCAACATCGATTACCACTCGTAACATTGAGTAATACTTGATTTGTTCGGGATAATTAATTTTGTTACAGTGAAGAAAGCGAGTAATTCGTTTATTGTTATAAATTCTGAATCAGGCGATTTAGTATTACATTTATGAAAAGGCGGCTTCTAAGGTAAGTCAGTTTCTATGTCATCCAAGCTATGAAATTGAACAACGCTATCTAATCTAAATTTGTAAGTAACAATGATTCGTTCAGTTGAAATGAAGCGAGTGATTCGTTTAATATTGTGAATTCTGGTTGGGATAAGCCGGATAAGCAGCGAGATTGTCAACATAAGTAATGTAGAATGTTTTATAGTTTGTGTTCCAGTGACCACCATAGCCAAATTCAATACACGAGTGTGATACATCATCGAGAATTTTTGTGTTTGAATTGTATGCCATTTATTATTTTTGTTGGGCTATATAAGCTACAAGAGACGATGCCATAAAATAGTTTTTGAGTAATTCATCGTTATCTATGTTATATGTTACCAAAATTTGTTTCATATTTTGATGAAGTGGTTCCTTCAGATAAAGAACTCCAGATGTCAGAAGAAACTTATCAACTGTTCATTCATCTGTAGAATCATCTCCGTGAAATAACCAGGCGAATTCAGGATCACGCTTACGTATATTGTAGATTTCTTTATAGATATCGCCGTCATACAATCTTATCATTGTCTCTCTTGGAAATGTTGTCACTGACTCGGTCCAAGCATGTAAATGATAATCATATAAAACTACTGGAGCATTTTGACTAACATATTTACAAAAAATTGTTCAGTTTATCATCTATTGTATCTCCGTTAATAAGGGAGTTCTTGAATTGTAATATTTTTTATTCTTGATTCTGTAAGTGCGCTTCCTCGTCTCGAGTTTGCTAAATGTTCTCTGATACGTTGAGCCACGCAATTTAGCGAGCCCGTTTTCATCGGAGCAAAAGCAGCTCTTTTTGGTTCATTCATGCGATAAATTGCGTTAACAACAGCTGATGCAGTTCTTTGCCATTTTATAAAATCATGCAGCTGTAACTCAGATGGTAATCGTTTCATTTCTCCGTTTAATCTAGTGTGTTGCGGTTCAATCTCCGATAATCTTTTTCGCTCTCGTTCAAGAAAATTTTAGTCTCTGCTCTTCTTTTGTTCTATTTTTGTTAATTTCTCAGTTTCAGTTGCGGATAATTGCGATTTTATCTCATTTCGTATTTTTTTCTTGTGCAAGTAACGACCTTGGAAAAGCTTGTTTTTTTAAGGTTAGACTGTTCTTGCAGTTGTTTTGCTACTGTATAATTAGTCATTCTTATTTATAAGAAAATTATTTTCTGCAACTGGACTTTATGCAATAATAAAATCATATATCAGGCACAAAATGCAGCAGACAATACATAATATCTAGCCATGTCAAAAGAGACTTAACTAGAAGATAAAATTTGAGTATATCACACAATAAATATTTCTGCTATTGGGCCCACATACACGTCAGCCTATAGTAATATATTTTTACGTCATTTTCACTTGGTCTGGCCACCACATTCCTGTCCCCCACGATAGTGCTTATATAAAATGAAAATATTTAAATGTTATGGCATAAAAACATCACGATTTGTCACATATAGTTTATGTTTCTGTTCGTTGGTCATTTAAACGGTTCCATGCATTTTTGGCGTCATTTTTTTCACCCATGTCTGGCGCCTCTCAGCTCGGTTAACCCTCCTCCTGATGCTGTTTGTGTTAGATCGCTGAATATTGACCTTGTAATATACAAATCTTAACCGAAAAGAAATTTGTCTATATCACAACATCAATTTTAAACCTTCCGCTTCACAGACTTGAAATACCTCTTTTTCAGAGATTAGTTTCTTATTGAACACAATTGTTATGTAGGCTTATGAAAAGCTATGAGAGACCACATGTTTGGTAAAACAATTCGTTGTTTGCGCATAGTATGGTATCTCAAGAGAGTCTTTGTCTCTAAGGAAACTTTCAGCATTTCATGTCTCAACTCATATTCAAGACTAAAAATGTCTCTGGGGTGTAGAATGAGGTTCATTTATATTTCTTTACAGCTCTCACAATCTAAATTTCCAATGTTGTTATAAATTTCTCAAGCAAAATAGGGTATACCATTGTGTAATGAAAAAATTAATAAATTCTGTGAAACTAGGGAAAGACTTAAAGAACAGAAATGAAAAATCACTACGAAAATATTTGAGATATAAATAGCTATAATATTCATCAGAGATAGTGCTTGTGGTCACAATTATCAGTCAGAATTTAAAAAAAATAACTGCAAATATATTCTAATTTGTAATTCACCTTTTTACACTGACCTTACTAGTAATTCCTAACTGTAGTCAGTCTTGAACATAAACTTGGATGTTTGATTATTTCTTTAATATGAATAAAAAAAACTAGAATATAATATATACATTTTTCTGAAACATTTATAAAAAAATTTCTTAACATGTCTGTCTATCTATCCAGCAATGCATTATATATGAGTGTGATTATGCTCATTGTCAGTGTGAAATTCTTACAAATGCGTCTTATACAGGTAAAATTGAGGTGCTCTTTTCAAAATATGATTTTATTTGCAAACTATGATTTGCAAAACCTCAGATGGACCTAAGCGGGTTGTCTGCCATATTTGTGTGTGTTGGAAACACTGTACGTGACGAATTGTAGATTCCCACACCTAAATATGTTCTGTTCAGGAAAATATATAGCTAGATGTGAGCCTTTGGAACGAACTCAATGATATATGAATGAAATCCACCATAACATTTTTAAAATTCTAATCATTGTTTTACGGTGTTTGTGTTTTACAAAGAAACAAAATTAAGAATAACAGTTATGTGTTTTGTAATTAATGTATACTTGAATCCCACGTTTGGACACATACAATAAAAGAGATGTTAGATGACTGATTGAGTTTATTTTATTTATTCATATATTTAATTATATCAAATCAAATCAATTCACCTTTTTTCCAATAATATAAGCCATTGGCCCATAGTACAAAATTCTATTTATGACATACACAACTGGAGAGCAGCATTTTCTTTAACACAGGTGAAATATAAATTCTTGATTTACTTCTACACTTACTTCTACTTATTCACAGACAGTTACACGTGACTTTATTGGGATATAGATAACGAGTAAATGATCTATACATGTAGTGTGACAAATTATACCTTAATGCATCACTGTTAGCCGTAAGTCAAGCAAATTTTTCAACGCTTTCTTGAACATAACATACATATTTTTAGATATTGTCTTATAGCATATCGAATTTGGGAAAACACATAAAATGACATTCATTCTGCGTTATATAAATATTTATTTTCCTGCACAGTTCACAAAATATGAACGCTATATCGAAGTTTTCCTTTTTCCTGTTTCACTCATTTGTGTATTGCTTGTATACCTTCGTCGAACTAAATGTTTTCTTAAATAAAAAAGGTTATTGTATAAGTTTTTTCTCATAATATGTAGGGATTTATACTGACTACAGTAACAGTTTGAGGAATTAGTAACATGCTCTGGCCAACTTTGAAATGAGGTGTATTTAAACCTTTGTGCGAACTCCGCAACAAATACCGTTTCATCGCCAACATCTTGTGTTATACAAACAGGTCCATAGCCATATCGATATGTTATGATGAGAATTGACTGTTATTATTGTTTAGACGTTTTCCATCATAACCTTCTTCTCGTGTCTAATTGCGAGAAGGCAGAAAGTTCAGCATTCATAAGAATAAGGTGTCACATATGATGGTGTAGATACGGTTACATCTTTTTGTGGGGAATGCTTGACTGCGAAGAGGTGGGATCGCTGTAAGGTGGGATCAACTGTAAGGTGGGATCGACTGTAAGAAATAGACATAATACTCTTTTGAGAGCATGGAATCTCACTTTATTGACATATATATAGATACATATTCTAAAGATACAACATGTAAATTTATTTATGTTGAAAATTCATACAATACATATTACAATACTTATTAAATAGTTCTTCCACAATCTAGTATTTCATTTGTCCATTCATTTTTCTGTATTTTTGAATACAAGTGATTTAAATATTTAAAGAGCCTAAAATTCAATAACTGTAATAAATGTATTTCATTTTATTTATTGTAAGGTAAAGACCTGAAAAAGATCTGTGAATGTTGTACTTATTATTTAAAGAATATATATTTATTCTCAATTAAATTATAACATGAAGCTAGTAATTATTTCAAACAAATACTAATGAACAGCGAAGCTGTAAAATATTTAAATTACATTATGATTGTGGAAGAAGGGAACTCAATAATATTATATTATAAATACAATGTACATCAATTCAGTAAAATATTAAATCAGTAAAATATTTCATAGTAGAAAAGAGAACTCACTATTACATTATATTAATGAAATAAAAATAATTCAGAAGAGTACCACAACTCACTATAAAATCTTTAACTTCCAAAAGCGAGTATAAAGCATAAGTTTCTTACCTGTAAGAAATAGACATAATACTCTTTTGAGAGCATGGAATCCCACTGAGAACAAAACAGCTCAAAGCCTTTTTATATTCTGGAAGCTGTTTAATCACAAGTGCCAAATCCAGTCTCAAAAGATATTTGTCTAAATGACGCGTGGTTCTCGCGTGCTTTCCAAGGACAGGTTTAACTTTATATCAAGTTTTAGTGGGGGGGGGTAGATTGTGAGTGTGGACGGTATTTTTCCAAGTAACGACCTTTTGGATCATGTCCATAACCTTCCAGTGGTCATTCACATTGTAAACCTAATTAATTTAATTATACCCTATGGTGATTATCAATTACTTTGTTCCCAACTTCACAACGAAATCTAATAAGTTTTTATTGATTGAATGGTGCGATAAAAACATTATTTGACTTCTATCCGATTGAACTGGCTTATTAATTAGGCTTTTTCCATTACCAAGTGAAAGCTGGACAATAATAAATGCTTAATCTAAATTCATTTCAATGTCCTTATTATATTCAGGATATGAATTATTGATTGGAGCACGCTTCTCTTACACTCCAATCAATATCAAAGCACTAGCTTAAATTTGGATGTTTTTATCTTCCAATAACTAGAGATTTCAATATGTTGTACACAAATTAATATTTTCGTTTCTTTCTTTTAGAATTGAGATCTTGATAAATACCTCTTAGTTAAATTAGCCGAGACCTCGAGGCTAGTAAAAAATTTGATAAGTATGCGAGGAAGAAAAAAGAAAAAAAAATATTAAAAATCAAAAATTACAATGCTTAGGTAGATGAAAAAATTACAATGCATTGGTAAGTTGATAGATTGCAAAAAGGCAATGAGAACAATGTTCATTGCAGTACATATTGTGAAATTCAAAAAGAATACAGTAAAATGTATAATAATCAATAAACTGTAAGGTACGTTGACAATGCGTCAAAATACATATGATAAAAGATATATAGGAAAATGTACCATAAAATGTGTAATAAGGAGTCAATATAAATTGAAAAAGTGATGACAATTACACAAGGAAGTAAAAATATGAAAATGACCAAAATACAATGCACTGACAAAAGTTAAGAAATAGGAAAAACAATTTACCGTGTAGTACCTCGATGAGGAATGAAAAAAAAACAATATATTAAGAAAATATTAAAATATGCAATGTGACAGGATAATACGTAATGTGACATCTGTATGGTAAAGAAAGATTTTATTCAAGGGAATCCTACGAAAAAACATTTGACATATTCAATGATTATCAAGTACAATAGTGAGAATCTGCAATGAAAAAAAAAATGTTTCTTTTATATCATTATTTTTTATGATTTATGTTGGTTTTTTATATATTATGTTGGGGTTTTTTATACGTTAGTTTACTCTTTTTGTTAGTATTTTATTATTATTTCTATTTTATTGTAAATAATTTCAGCAGAACATTATTAAAATTGCTGTGTAAGCGCTAGGTTATTTCCATCATATGTCATTGACCTAGGATCATGCGATCAATAGAACAGCGTGTTCATAATATTGAGTGATACTGCTTATGAATAGGATGTGAATTATGACTTTCCAATATATTATTTCAAATATGAGACAACTAATATTTTAATTTAGGAGATATCTAAAATGTGTGTCATAATGCGGTATGATCTCTTGTAAACCAAGTAACTGTATAATTTTTATTCGTGATGCTTTCATTAAACTAGAATTAATTGATACGTCTTGAATGTCATCTGGACAACTGGGGTATGTAGCGCAATATAGATACGATCGTTCAATTTGATTGATGAATTCCATTAAAATATGCTGTGAAATCAGTATAGCAAGTGAACTCGCCTGCTGAAAATTTCGCTGTATGACTAATTTGCTGAGTCTCAACCGTTTGAGCTGCAATCCTTTCTTCTATTGTCGAAACTTCTGCACGATTATTTCGACAATAGCAAGCATCGCTTGCTCTAATAGTATAAGCGTTTTGAGTGTGGACCAATAGCCGTTAACATGTTCTAATTCTATTATCAATTTGTCAGGTATAGGAGAACAAATCATCTCCCTATCGAGCAATAATACCGAAAATTTAAATTTCATTATTCTGTTGCTTTAGCATATTTGTATAACTTGCTAAATGTCGTGATGTTTTCATTGTCAGCATTCCAAATAGATATTTACCTATTTTATCAATGAAGGCAAAACTTCTCTCATGATACATTTGAAGAATGCAAAACACGTTTCTGAATTAACGAATTAATTAATGAGATTGTTATATTAAACTGCATATTCATTGTAATTCGTATTGACTTGAAGTGTGAATGAATATCATTTATGTAGCTACTGTTGACATCTCTGTGTCAATGTTCGATACATTCGACTGAATAATTCCTTAAGAGCTTGATTTGAAGGTGTGAATCCATTATCGGCTGAATCATAAAATAGTGGGAGTGGCTAGATATAGCCTTTAGCGTAAATTGATTTTGTTCTGTTACTGCGGACACTGAATTCAGAGTTAAAAAAAAGAATACAATCCTACGAACCAAATCCATATTCCATCCATACCTTAAAGAAAAAGAAAGAGGTTGAGAGGTTTGATCACCCAGAAAGAAGAAAACGAGATAGAAGGTATGAAGAAAGAATGGAATGGAGGATAGGACTATAATCATTTCTCCCATTTACAAACAAATTTCTTCTGAATTTCGTATTTAATTCAATTACGAACTATTCGACCTAGTCGTGTACGACGTGTATTCGATTGTGTGCGATTTGTAGGTGTACATAATCTATGCTAATACTAGTCCTGTAAGACGAGTATAAAAAGTTAATATTAGCTTGTAGTTCTTGGTTTCTTTATTTTTATTTTTTTTTTATTTTTTTTTTTGCATAACATCAGCATAACATATTTATCAGTGACTACGGTTATTATTTTGCTTCAGCGAAGTGTTGTAAAAATAACTCTCATTATTATGGATAGTACTTGTAAACCAATATTGAATTTATCTTCTTAGTGCATACATAATATCATTAAATACAAGCGACATTGAGGTAAGAATGTTTGCTTAGAGAACCTTGCAAGAATTTGGTATTAATCAAGAGTAATGAAGATGAAAATGTTAGTGTTATGTTAATTCTACTATAATAACCATAACGTATGTTCATTTGCAATCAAACCTTGACCTGTGTGTGTATGAAATTGCATTTAATCGATCCTATGAGCGGTAAGTGAAAATATCATGAAAATCGTAAAATTGAATCGACATGATTTAGTGCATTATTAAAATTGTAAAACTGAGCGTGTATTACTAACATTACATATGACGTAAGAAAAGGGTGTGTATGTGACCGTTATCCTTTCAAACAACTTTACTCAGAAGTTGATCATATGCAGGCAATAGCTGTTCAAAATGCATTATGCATTCAAAAATTCAATATGCAGAGCATTCTCTCTGCGACAATTCAATATGCAGGCCGTTAGCTGCTACAAAACTCTGTGCCGAACAATCGTTCAGACACTTGAACTATATAAAAACGTACATAATAACACTACAACATCATTTGATGCTGCAAAACCATAGAAGGAAACTCTCTTCTGACTGGTTTGAAGACATTAGAACCGTACATTTGGCGTTTTGCCAAGACAATACCATATATTATACATTATGGTATACATTCATATGATTTCATATGAAACACGTAAGAAAAATTCTCAATAACATTATCGAACACCATTAAGCTAACAAAACAAACAACTTCTGCATCAATGTTTGAAACGGCATAGCGGAAAGTACAATGTTCCTTAAGATAGGTAAATACGGTACGATCGATATGTGTGATAGTAGCGAAACATGTATAATGTAATTTGAAGTGTCAAGACGAGTAGGTTTGATGTTTGATATAAATGCTTAGGGCACGGAATTAAACTTAAAGGTTCATTCACATTCTCTGTAGTAAAAATCTTAGCAACTCTGATGTATGTTAATGACAGTAAGTATAACAATGTTATTTACTCAATAAAAAATGAAATATAACATAAGTTAGATTAGTGTTGTTAATCGTTTGAAATTTACGCACTAACTTTCAATTTGTCATTTTTAAAAAAAAAATCAAAATAAGAGATAGAAAAATCATACCTTTGTGAGATGTACCACAATGAAGAAATATTCTTGATATGAACTAATAGCAAACAATACATCTATTGTCTCTAATACCGAAAGAGTTCAAAATGTTAAAGTCACTTTCACTGGAAGGAGACTGTTAATGCTGTAGTCACTGATCTGTGAGAGCGTAGATGTCGCGGCAATTCATTTTGGGTTGTAGTTAGGTCAAATTTGGAGCTGGACTTAGCACTGTATGCATTCGAAATGTCGTAGTCTCAGGTGTTACTGCAAAATGAATTCTCATAGGCGATGTATGCATTTTATGTTGCGATCCTCTCATAGTTGTAATCATATTCGTTCCTTTGTGATATTTCTGGTTGCTGTAGTGTCTAAAATGAGTGCGGTTGTTCGAATCTGGGTTTTCTCTTTGGAATAGGGCGGCGCTGTCGCTTCTGGAGTTGATGTAGCATAGCCGGGCGAAGTGAAGTCTAATGGTGTTAGGAGTTACGGCGTTTAGTCTGTAGATAGCTGTCGGACAAGTGCAACAGGAGCGAGCAGTTGTAATAATTAGGCGAAGTCTGCTGGTCGTAATGGTTCAGGTGTGAGTCTCCCTCTTGGATCATAATTATGTGTTTTGACACCGGTATTCATGTTATTCATCCACCACTTTTGTTATGATAGGAAGTTTGGTAACTGGAAGGAATGTCCTTTTCCACCACTCAAATTCAATAACTATAAGGATCGCTGTAAGGTGGGATCACTGTAAGATGGGATCGACTGTAAGAAATAGACATAATACTCTTTTGAGAGCATGGAATCTCACTTTATTGACATATATATAGATACATATTCTAAAGATACAACATGTAAATTTATTTATGTTGAAAATTCATACAATACATATTACAATACTTATTAAATAGTTCTTCCACAATCTAGTATTTCATTTGTCCATTCATTTTTCTGTATTTTTGAATACAAGTGATTTAAATATTTAAAGAGCCTAAAATTCAATAACTGTAATAAATGTATTTCATTTTATTTATTGTAAGGTAAAGACCTGAAAAAGATCTGTGAATGTTGTACTTATTATTTAAAGAATATATATTTATTCTCAATTAAATTATAACATGAAGCTAGTAATTATTTCAAACAAATACTAATGAACAGCGAAGCTGTAAAATATTTAAATTACATTATGATTGTGGAAGAAGGGAACTCAATAATATTATATTATAAATACAATGTACATCAATTCAGTAAAATATTAAATCAGTAAAATATTTCATAGTAGAAAAGAGAACTCACTATTACATTATATTAATGAAATAAAAATAATTCAGAAGAGTACCACAACTCACTATAAAATCTTTAACTTCCAAAAGCGAGTATAAAGCATAAGTTTCTTACCTGTAAGAAATAGACATAATACTCTTTTGAGAGCATGGAATCCCACTGAGAACAAAACAGCTCAAAGCCTTTTTATATTCTGGAAGCTGTTTAATCACAAGTGCCAAATCCAGTCTCAAAAGATATTTGTCTAAATGACGCGTGGTTCTCGCGTGCTTTCCAAGGACAGGTTTAACTTTATATCAAGTTTTAGTGGGGGGGGTAGATTGTGAGTGTGGACGGTATTTTTCCAAGTAACGACCTTTTGGATCATGTCCATAACCTTCCAGTGGTCATTCACATTGTAAACCTAATTAATTTAATTATACCCTATGGTGATTATCAATTACTTTGTTCCCAACTTCACAACGAAATCTAATAAGTTTTTATTGATTGAATGGTGCGATAAAAAACATTATTTGACTTCTATCCGATTGAACTGGCTTATTAATTAGGCTTTTTCCATTACCAAGTGAAAGCTGGACAATAATAAATGCTTAATCTAAATTCATTTCAATGTCCTTATTATATTCAGGATATGAATTATTGATTGGAGCACGCTTCTCTTACACTCCAATCAATATCAAAGCACTAGCTTAAATTTGGATGTTTTTATCTTCCAATAACTAGAGATTTCAATATGTTGTACACAAATTAATATTTTCGTTTCTTTCTTTTAGAATTGAGATCTTGATAGATAGAGCAAATCTTTAATCTTCGTAGCCTATGTGACTCTACTAACTTCGACTAACTGTTTCAATATAATATAAAAATGATGTGGATATCTATCACTTGATAATCGCAAACTTTTAATCCAATATTTTATACATCTTACTGTATATGAGGTAAAGAGACGGAACCTACCGCATTCCCCTATAGACCCCGATTTATTTTCAGTGTTAAAAATATTGAAACTGCACTTCCTCAATATCCTTCAAGTATTCGAATCCCCAAAATTCAGATCCATAATATTAAATTGGATTAATCATTGAATCAAATATGTTAAACATATATCTGATATGAAATTGCCCTAACTGATTTCGAAAATAAAGTATATGTGTCACAGACTGTTGGCTTTTGCAGCTAAAATTTGTCTAGCCATGGATAGTTTCTACTTCGGTGTAAAACATAATCCAATATATTTATAATAAGGAACTACTTCTATTCTTTCTTCAGTAAATAACATATAATAAACAAGCAAATTACTCATTGAATCAGTTATGTTAATTTTTTATTTAATATTTCGATCAACTAATTCCTATTCCTCTAATTTATCCTATTAATACACAAAATTAATGAAATAGTGATGAAGTCATTATTCTGGTATACAAAACTGATAACATGAAACTTAATAAAAAAAGACACTATTCATTTTTCAGACTACTCTCAGTTAGAATACATGTATGATAATAAGGTTGTTGGACTCAATTATTTACTGAAAAGACAGCAATGTAACAGAGTATGGAGCACAAATAATTCGCAGCATTTTTATGCCAAAAATATGCCAAAATGTTATAAATTCGTGAAGCTAAAATATCTGAGTTTACGATATTTTTAGTTTTACTATTCACTGAATTATAAATAGAAGAAATAATTAATTAGCAGTTTATTTGTAAATAATGTTGTATAATCAATCTTTTTTCAATTTGTTCTTTGAATTCGAGCTAGAAATTAATTATATATGTTTGCCCAATGTAAGAATCTTTTAGGTTAATTAGCTTATATTCCAATCAATGAGCCACACATTTAAAAAGAGTGACCACGATAATAATAATGACGATACTGATTATGATTACAAAATAATACAGCATTCTAATATATTTGTATAGCGATTTGTTTGTGGCAACTGTCTAGAGTATTCGTTCGAGTGTGCAGAATAATTAGAAACATTGCAAATATTGTTTAAATTCAATGATAGCGTATCTATGATCATTTACACACAGAACACCTGGAGGTCTAGTGGCCTAAAACGCCAACCTTTCCCAATTAATGCTATGTCATCTCTGCGTGGGCTTGAGACTTGAGTTCCGCCAGTGTGGGCATGAGAAAGCTGCCTTTACATTCCCGTGGATCGCTGAATATTACCGGGGGTTTTCCAGGTTTTTTTTTTCTCCATCAATTTTACTGGCTGCCATGTTAAGCCTATCTTGCGCTAAGAAATGGAGTTTAACCAAAAACAATGATAATTAGTATACCAATTCGTTTTTATTATTTGCTCAATGGTATAAAGTTTTAAAACTGACACATATAATTGTCTTCAATAATATGTATACATATCTTTTTTTATCAGATTCGTCTGCGACCACTTTCAAAATGACCACAAATAGCATCCCGTGTGCATTGATTGGAGAAGGAAACCTTCTTCTGAGGTGTATGAATCTTCTGCTGGAGAACGGCTTTGTATTAAAAATAGTCTTTACAAACACTTCATATGTATCTCAGCTGTGTGAGGAGAAGGAGATACTCTGTCAGACCATAAATGCCAATCTTGAACTTGCTTTTCGAGACAACGCCGTAGACTACTTATTCAGCATCGCCAACCCACGTGTTCTTAAAAAGAATGTCTTGAACCTTCCACGCATATTGTCTATCAACTATCATGACAGCCCACTTCCAGCTTATGCTGGTATCCATGCCACAAGCTGGGCCATTCTACAAGGAGAACGAAAACACGGCATCAGCTGGCACGTGGTTGAGGCTGAAATCGATACTGGAGATATCTTGGAATCTCAGGAGGTCATGATTGAAAATGAAGAGACAGCTTTCTCGTTAAATATGAAATGCCAGGAAGCCGCCTTCACTGCCTTCTGTCGACTGATCGACGGTATAAAGCATGGTACATTGCTTCGAAAACAGCAAAAACAGCATGGTAGGTCTTACTATGGACTGTACGCCTTGCCACCTAATTTAGGAGTTTTGAATTTCGAAAATGACGCCGATAAAATATTCCATCTGATACGAGCGTTAGAGTTTGGTATAAATCACGACAATGCTTTCGGAAGTCCCAAACTATTGGCATCCACTGGAAAATTCTTCCTCGTGACAAATGTCGACAAGGCTGCTATATTTGTCAATGAATCAGCCAACCCAGGTCAGATAATTGACATAGTCGATAATGCGCTTGTTATAGCAACCAGGACAACACCTCTACTTTTATCCTTAGCGACACTCGATGGAGTGCAAATACCTCAGAGCAGATATAAAGAAAATGGTTTTTACACAGGCGGTCATATTCCAAGCGTATACATCAACATAAACCAACTTACGTCCATCCGAAAAATGGAAGGATTTTGGAGAAGACAACTGTCTTCTTATGAGCCAACCATCTTTTATCGACAACGAATGAACGTCGTGGCGAATGTCATTGATGTTTCAACAGACATCCATATCCGAACAATCAATATGCCATTACCCTTTGTCAATTGGGTACCAACATGTGTGAACACAGAACTTTTTCTTCAAGCTTGCTTTGTTGCATTCATGTCCAGAGTTAGTTGTCTGTCTACCGTGGCAATAGGTCTACTTGCAGACAAGACTGGGTTTGACGCTTCTGTGGAATCAATGTTTTCAGATATCACTCCTGGATTGTTCAATGTCGCTTTCGATGAAAATATTACAGATGTTATATCCAAATGTCTGGAGGATCTGAACAAATACACAAATGCAAAGACGTTTTTAAAGGATGTGTTTTGTCGATATCCAGAACTGCGTGGTCAGAAAAGGACACCACATCACAATTTAGTCATCGGAACAAAGTCGGAGACCACCTTCACACAGAACGTTGGTGAGCATATTCTGCATGACTGCACACTACTGCTTATTTTCTATCCTAACACGATGGAAATGCGTTTGCTTTACAACGAAAGACCTACACAAGACTTCACTCACGTTGTCGATGTGTTGCGTCACTTCCCTACATTTCTGAACTCGATGAATATGGAAATCAATCCTATTCTAAAAGACATCGCCATGCTGACTAAAGATGAAATGAACTATTTATTCCCATGTGTAGCGGAGACAAAAGCAGAGGCAAACGAGTCCTTATCAACACTAATAAGAACAAAATGTCAGCTTTCACCAAACAGAATTGCCTTGAAATCAATGCAACATGCGATTACTTATAAAGGAATGCAACAGGAAATTACATCTTTGTCCGCTGATATTTCTCGCCACCTTTTGAAAAGCAAGAAGGGAAAACCTGTTGTTGGACTTTGCTTTTCAAATTCAATTCAGTACGTACTGTCACTGTTGGCTACGATCGAAAGCAATGCTGCATTTTTACCCCTGCCATTAGACTACCCGCTCGATCGTTTGACTTTCTCGATATCTGATGCTAATGTCTATCAGATTTTGACTACAAGATTTGAAACACCCAACCTGCCGATGAAGAAAACATCGATCAAAGTGTGCTTCCAGAAAAACGTCGCCGGCGAAGATGTGTATTTCCTGGAATTTAATATTGAAAATGACGAAAATAATATAATTCCTAAAAGTGGAATTTGCGAATGTATGCAAAATAACGTGAAGACAAATGGCCTAAACGGAGTATTTCACAGTGCATGCGACAACAATATAAACGATGAACGTAAAAACCTTGATTTGCAACTATGTATAAGCAAACCAGAGGAAGAGGAAGACTTTTGCTACGTGATGTATACATCAGGTTCCACTGGAAAACCGAAGGGTGTGAAGGTAAAAGAGAGCAGCGTTATCAATCTTGCAAGAGCTCAAATAAAAGAATGGGACCTTGGACCAGGTGATAATATCGCTCAGTTTTCATCTATTGGATTTGATGCATCAATTTCAGAGATATTCACTGCTTTTCTATCAGGCGGCACCCTTTCTGTTCTGAGTAAAGACGAACGCCTTG
Organism: Potamilus streckersoni; assembly: GCA_016746295.1. Classification (NCBI taxonomy): domain Eukaryota; kingdom Metazoa; phylum Mollusca; class Bivalvia; order Unionida; family Unionidae; genus Potamilus; species Potamilus streckersoni. The sequence continues at coordinate 465,276 of JAEAOA010000176.1, forward strand.
GAAAAGAATTTATCAACGCCATGAAGGCACTTAAGGTCACAATCATTACTCTTGCGCCATCAGCTCTAAATATTTACAGACCACTGGATCTTCCATCGCTAACAAAAGTAGTTTCCGCCGGTGAAGCATGCACGTTGAGCACTGCAGTGAGATGGACAAACAACACCAGCACCAGGTTCTTCAATGCATACGGTCCAACTGAAACAACAGTCTGTTCTACATGCTACGAGTTTATTCCGGGAACACGGTGCGAAGATGCAAATAGAGAATTACCTATAGGCAGAGCTATAGATGGAGTTTGTGTTTATCTTCTCGACGATTTCATGAAACCAGTACCACCAGGGGTTGTTGGAGAAATTTATATTGGAGGAAAAGGTCTTGCTCATGGTTATATAGGCAATGCTAGACATTTCAACGAACAGCGTTTTGTGCCTAATCCTCTCGATCCACATATGTCACTGTACAAATCAGGTGACCACGCATTCATGGACCTAGATGGCACGATTACATATGCAGGTCGTCTGGATGATCAAATCAAGATAAGAGGACAAAGGGTGGACTTAAGTGAAATAGAATACGTTTTGATACAACATCCAAAAATTGAAATGGCAGTGGTAGTTGTCCACAAATGTTCATCTTCAACTGATCCGAAGATTGCATGTTTTGTTGCCCCTACATTCGTTTACAACTCGGAATTGAGAGAGTATCTCTCAAAAGCTCTGCCAAAATACATGATACCTAACTTTATAAGAAAATTCGAATTATCAGAATTCCCCTTGACAACTAATGGAAAGGTCGACAGGAAGCTGTTAGAAATAGACGAAAGTGTCCATGACCAAGAGCAGTCAAAAGGAATAAGCCACCTGAATAATATTCAACTTTTTCTTGCACGACAATGGTGTGATGTTCTAAAATTGGACGAATCCTTTGTGAACGGTCTTCATCCACAAAGCTCTTTCAGTGAACTTGGGGGAAATTCACTACAACTCATCTTGTTGTTGAGGACTCTTGAAAATATCCTGGGTCTTTCTCTTTCCTTTACAGACGTTGGTACAGCAGATACCATAGAAGAATTTGCTCAGGTCATCGAAAGGAAGAAAGATGTTCTCCATAAACCTGAATACTTTGGCTCGGATAAGCAGGAACTCAAAGATCTTATCTTGCGAGACTCAACTCTAGATGTCACTATTTCATCCAAAACAAAGAGACAAAGATTAAGGCAGCTTACACACTTTTCCATCATGGGGAAGAAGTGTTCGTTAAAGAATCCCAGAAACATATTGATATCTGGAGTAACAGGATTCCTTGGAGCCTTTTTACTAGCTGAACTACTTGAAGAAACTAGTGCCCACATTTTCTGCATGGTGAGAGAATCTACCACGTCAAGGGGTCTTGGGAGAATCATACAAAACATGAGGATATATAATTTGTGGAAATCTGAGCATAAATCGAGGATCACCATTGTTCTTTCAGACCAATCACAAGAACGAATGGGAATTACACAAGACATTTATGATGATTTATGTAATGTGATCGATGTTTTGTTCATGAATGCTGCAATGATGAACTTCAATATGCCATACCAAGATCATCGAATAATAAATGTTGAAGGCACCAAGGAATTCATCAAATTTGCAATGACAGGTGTCCAGAAATATATCTTTTTGACGTCCTCTCTTAGTGTATTCTTGTTTCCTAAGTCACAAGTGGAAATGAGTCCTACCCAAAGAATGTATTATGAATCGGAGTGTTTTGATGATCCAATGTTAATTGAAGGAGGCTATGGACAGAGCAAATGGGCAAGCGAGCGACTGGTTTTGCAAGCCTTGGAACACTTGCCTGGAGGTGCTATTTTCCGTCCAGCAAGAATATCAGGAAGAACAACGGATGGTGTTGGACCTCGAAATGATCTATTTGGCTGCACAATGCTTGGAATGAAGAGGCTTGGTTGTTACCCCAATTTAGAATTTCCTTTTGATTTAACGCCGGTGGATTATGTTGCAAAAGCAATGGTGGAAATCTCACTTAGAATTTGCAAGGAGAGTGGTCACCACGAGAAAATGTATCATTTGTTCAACAAGGGCACGATACCCTTTAACAAATTGTTTGAAGATATGAACCTAAGGCCACTTCCTTTGGACAAATGGAGAGAGGAGCTGAAGCATGCACCCGAAACCAACAAAGAGCTAATCCCCCTGACACCGTTCTTCTTCTCTAAATTCTGGGACAAAGCCTCACAATGGCCTATGTTTGACACAAGCAACACGGATGCGCTGATCTCGGATAAAACAAAGAAACTTCTACAACCATCAGAAGAACTTTTGAAACTGTACAAATCTTACTTCGGTGTCTAAGTTATGCTAAGTCATTGGGGCATAATTTATACTATAAATCTGGTCTATATAGCAAACTTGCTTTTCAAGCATTACACTGATCAATAACTTAGGTCGTGTTCTGATTCTAGAACTATATTATAAACAGATCAGAAACAGATGACTTAATGCAGAGATATTATTATTATATTATTCAGAAAGCTCGGTATCTTTAACCAGAAGCACTGTCTAACATGTAATATGTAAATATCTCGGATGTATGTAACTCTTCTAAAGCTAAAACAGAAATGTTTTCTTCTTTTTAGACAATTGTGACTAATCTCTCTAATTGATGGTTTAATGTTTACTTTTAAGATTGATGGGAAAGTAATGGGGATGTTTTATTTAGGTATAATGTCAAGAATGATTTCCTATTTGGCAGTGACGATTTGTCATATATAGAAAGAAATGGGGATATTTTATTTAGGTATATTGTCAAGAATGATTTGCTATTTGGCAGTGACGTTTTGTCATCCATATAAAGTAACATGAATGTTTTATTTAGGTATAATGTCAAAACTGATTTGCTATTTGGCAGTGACGTTTTGTCATCCATAGAAAATAACATGGATGTTTTATTTAGGCATAATATCAAGAATGATTTGCTATTTGGTAGTGACGTTTTGTCATCCATAGAGAGTAACATATTTTTTTTTAGGTATAATGTCAAGAATGATTTGCTATTTGGCAGTGACGTTTTGCCATCCATAGAAAGTAACGTATGTTTTATTTAGGTATAATGTCAAGGATTTGCCTTTTGGTAGTGACGTTTTGTCATCCACAGGAAGTAATGGTGATGTTTTATTTAGGTATAATGTCAAGAATGATTTGCTATTTTGGAGTGACGTTTTGTCATCCATAGAGAGTAACATATTTTTTTTTAGGTATAATGTCAAGAATGATTTGCTATTTGGCAGTGACGTTTTGTCATCTATAGAAAGTAACATGGATGTGTTATTTAGGTGTAATGTCAAAAATGATTTGCAATTTGGCAGTGACGTTTTGTCATCTATAGAAAGTAACTTGGATGTTTTATTTAGGTGTAATGTCAAAACTGATTTGCTATTTGGCAGTGACATTTTGTCATCCATAGAAAGTAACGTATGTTTTATTTAGGTATAATGTCCAAAATAATTTGCTATTTGGTAGTGACTTTTTGTCATCCATAGAGAGTAACATAAATTTATTTTTTTTAGGTATAATGTCAAGAATTATTTGCTATTTGGCAGTGACGTTTTGCCATCCATAGAAAGTAACGTATGTTTTATTTAGGAATAATGTCAAGGATTTGCTTTTTGGTAGTGACGTTTTGTCATCCATAGAAAGTAATGGAGATGTTTTATTTAGATATAATGTCAAAAATGATTTGCTATTTGACATTGACGTTTGTATCATCAATATAAAATATTTCATTTATGACACATAAATAACGGTGTAAACTTGTGACTTTTGTAAATAATTCAGTGCGTCTACATTGTCAAACATTTAAATATTTTTATACCAACACTTTTCTCTTTAGATTCAGTCTAATTTGTAAATTGGATTTTTTTTAAATTACAACTTTAGTGATTATGTTATGCAATAAAAGATTTACTGAAAGAAAGGACCTTACGTTGACAATTACAATAGATTATTACCAATATTAAGATTAAAACGTATTTTATAATTTATGATCGCTCTGGATATGCGTAAATTTCATTGTGACATTATATTTGTCAAACAGATTCTGTTTTCTTCAATGAAGAAAAGAATGAGATTTTCCCTACCGCTCATTTTTGATCACGTGTTTCATGCATCAGTTCTGAAAAGCATGGATGGCTGTTATGCATGGCTCTTTACTGTATCATTAGTATTAACAGGTTTGACAAGATCAGTCATAGTACCTGCAGTTTTAGACTGAATTGGTATCCAAACATTGTTGATAGGTGTTTTAAAAGCATTTTGGGGAAATCTGCAATTTTATAACAGTAAATATTACTACTAATTTGAAAACACCCCGCCCCCCAAACCACAACAATAATTAAAAAAACGATAAAGTGATACTTCTAACAATGAGTTGCAATGTCCCATTTTGACCTGTAACGTAACAAAACTGAAATAATGTCACTACTCTGTGTGTATCATTCGAAGATGCTGTACAGATTTTGTATTATTAATACTAAAAACGTGGCAATATTTATTTCTTAATTAGAGCTGAGAACATGAATTTTATGTTTCTTGTCTAAGGATAAATCCTAGATCCCTAAACCGTCTATTACATGATCACAGATAGTGCATAATACCTTCAGCTATCTCCCTTAAAAGTTAAATTCATCCTTATATGAACCAGTTTAGTATATGCAATATAGACTTGATTGGTATACTTACATCGGCCCACCATTTACTTGCACCAGTATTAATTTAATCCTCCAGTAGGTAATAAAACAATTAGTAAGCTAGGAGATAAAAAAAATTACACTTTATTAAAATTTGTTCGGATCAAAACACTCCTTTACATATCATTGTACATGCTTCTGTGATTTCTTGGTGGATTTTAAAGAAATTCAAACAAACAAGTTCATGGAGTTTTCAAGGAAAAATAACTCTAGTAACAAATTCAAGGAGTTTTCAGAGTCTGTGTGAACATTGTGGCCATATAATGGTCTGGCCTCTCGAATGGGAGAAAATAGCAAAAAAGAAACTATACTATTTTGGGCAAGTATTACGTATCGGGGTCGTTTAAAGTAACAGAAGAAAATAGTGGAGACAACAAGCTTTGTAAGTTGTAAGAAAGATAATTTTATTTCCCTAGAAAATACAGTGAAAAAGGTGAAAGTGTAATACAGGATTTACAGTTTAAGAAATAAACATCCAAACATTTATCATAGAATTGTGAATATATGAGTCCTATTAGTAATATGTTCTAACCGAGTCTTATTTGAAAGTCACGTTGTTTCCAAGATGGAGGATGATGTCAGATAAGTCTTTACACAAATGTTTATATTTTCACGTTAAACCACAATTTGTACTGTACTGTTCCAATTTAGAATGAATTTCACTGAATGTTTTGTCTTAAACTACTTGTATAGTTCTCATGGGAATACATTTCAAAAGATAGATGAACTCCTTTAGCTGTCAAGGCATCTGTATAACTTTACTGATGTAATGAAGATTTTACTCTTTCTAACACAAGGAAAATATACCATTCTTCTTCAAGGTATATTATTCTACTCACTACTATACTACTTCAGCACAAGAAAGATGATAACTTTTTCTCAAGGCATAACATACAATACGACACAGCTGAGATATTACTTGACTATTTCACAGGGATCTAAGTCTATATAAACTAAATTGAGACGTCATTACATGCTGCACGTGCACGGGTAAAGCGTGGTATTTCATCATCTGACTGCGTAGTATACGATATAAACACAAATACTCAGAAAAGACCTTGGCTGCAGCCAACCATTTACGTCGTTTGTTTATCAAAACCTGCTATGTAAACAACTATTACAAAAGCTTAGAATCATTTACGTTCCAAAAAAAAAAAACCCTTACGAAAAACAAGAAACATATTTACGTTCTAAACAAACTCTTACGAAAAAGTCAGTTCCCGTGAACAATAATCATCACAATAAAACACAATGATAAAAAATGAAATCAAAAGAATTCAAATTTTATACACAATTAAAAGTAATTAAAAGGTCGTAACATTTTCAACATAAAAGGAAAGATTTATATAATAAAACCTTTTTTATTTTTCCAGATGTAAACTGTACAAGAGGCAAAAAAATACATAACAAGAACCTTATGAGTGTATATGAAAATAATATTTATATACACAAGAATGGGCATCAGCAATCAGATTGTCTTTTCCTTTGATATGCCTGATATTAAGATTGTACTCTTGTAAAAATAAACTTAACCTTAATAGTCTTTGATTTTTATTTTTCATCCTGTTCATGAAAGTGAGGGGGTTGTGATCACTAAACACAACAACCGCAGTCGAGCTAATCTAAACTTCAAAATGCTGTAATATCAGTATTAAAGCCAGTTTAATTTCTTAGAGAAATAACACGCTGGATGTTCTACATCATTTCTATCATCTGGAATCAAAACTGCTCTAACCCCAACAACACTGGCATCGACGGATAATTTGAATGGATGACTAAAATCTGGAACTGCTGGAAGTAGTGCACTTTTAAGTTTAGTCTTTAACCTATCAAAAGCCTTTTGATATTTTTCAGTCCAAAGAAACTTGTTTTTCTTCCTCAACAAGTTTGTCAGAGGTTCAACATTATAAAAATTAGAACAAAACCTGCGATAGTATCCAGCTATACCTAAAAAAAACCGCATCAGCTGCTTTTTACCGATAGGCACAGGAAATTCAGAGATAGCCTATAGGTTTTACATGACCATGTCTCACATGTTCCAAAAAGGTAACACAAGCATGGCAAAACTTACTTTTAGATAAATAGTCAAATTTGCATCAGTGAGTCTGTCAAATAATTTCCGAATCTTGGTTAGATGTTCTCTCCAGGTGGTGTTGTAGATGATGATACCATCAATATAGGCATCACAATTGTTTAGACCAGATGTAATTATATTCATATGGAGTTGAAAAATATATGGATCACCCTTCATCCCAAATGTTATTACTTTGTATAGGGAAGTCTATCTGGAGCGACTAATCCCGAAATCTCTTTTGCCCTTTCCGTTAGTGAGATTTTCCAAAATCCTTTCATCAGGTCAAAATTAGGTGACGTATTTGGTATTTCTAATTTTGTCGATACAGTCATCGATTCTTGGAAATGGAAATGAATCGGATTTTGTCACATCGTTCTCCTTCCGATAATCAGTACACATTCGTAAAGTTTTATCCGCTTTAAGAACAAGTGTACATGGTGAACTCCAATCACTCTTACTGGGCTCTATATAATAATTCTCCAGCAAATACTGAATCCTTTTCTTCAGGTATTCCTGTTTAAGACGGTTCATCCTGCATGGATGTTGTTTCATTAGATTTTAATCTAAAATTTCAACGTCATTGAGAATTTTGTTTGTCCTTGTAGGTACGCCGGGAAACAAATGCTCATATTCAGACAATTGTTTAAGTTCCTCTTTTTCTTAATGTTGTAAATGAGAACATTTCTGGTCTAGATTTTTCATAATTGCCGAATTTAGAAGACATGTTACAAGATCAGTAGAATCTGACTCAAATCCACAGTTGGTGGAACGGGTACAAGTAAATTAATTGCATAATTTACCATGCTATCTCTTTCAACATACTCCTTTAACATATTCATGTTGCAAAGTTATTTTCTTTTTTTGCCTCACAGGATATCTCTTTCAACATATTTCTTTAACATATTCATGTGGCAAAGTTGTTTTCTTTTTTGCCTCCCAGGAGTATTTACGATGCAATTTAAATCACTTATTTTCTTTTCAACCGTGTACGGACTAATATTTTGCCTTGAAAGGATTTTGTAGAATTGGCGAAAAGAGTTAGAACTCTTATCACCAGATTGAAAACTCCTAGCTTTTGAGTTTTTGTTATCTTGATTTCATTATTGATTGAGTAGAGTGCAAATTTTGTTTTTAGCGACCTCTCAAGCCTTTGACAATTTATACATGAAATTGAGACATAATTCAGAAGATTGATTCCTTTATCTTCATTATAAATAAGTAACTTCAAAGGTTCACACACATTATTATATTTACACAGCAGTTCAAAGGGACTGAGTCCTAAAGATTCCCTAACAGACTAACTGCAGACAAAAGTTTAAGTGAATGCATTCATCACAATCTTTACCTGTATAAAAGCAATACGATATAATCATGTTTTTCAAAGTTTAATGGAATCCTTGTAAAGCCCCTTGGATCTCAGGACGATAGGCAAAAGAAGTGAATTGTTTAAAGTCTACTTCGTGCATGACTTGCTGGAAAATTCCAGACATGAAGTTTGACCCTTGATCAGACGACAGATTCTGGACGGTAAATTCAGTATTTAAAAAAAACTAGCAGAGCTTATACAATGTTTTTGGTTTTAATATTCCTCAAAAGAATTACCTCTGGGAATCTTGTTGATGCACACATATTGGTGAACAAATATTAATTGTCTGATTTGTTCTTTGGTAAGGGACCGACACAACCTATCACAATGCTTCTGAATGGTTTGTCAAATGCAAGAATTGGTTGCAGATGAGCCTTAGGTATCGTTTGATTGGGATTTCCTACCATTTGACAAGTATGACAACATCTATAAAACTTACAACCATCACTTTTGATTTTTGGCCAAAAATACGAGTCACAATCTCCCTATACGTTTTATTTGTCCCTAAATGACCAGCTAGAGGAGTTTCATGTGCCAGATTATGTATTTCCTGTCTGTAAGATTATGGAACAACTGTTAATTTACTGACCATTCTTCACTACTAGGTACCTCGAAAAGTCTCTATTTTCTCATTAGAATTCCATTTTTAAGGAAGTAACAGACTGGTACTTGAGTAGCTTTAGTTTCACTAATGGTCCTTTGAAACAAACAGGATCTTTTCCTGTTCGACAAGTGATTGACATTTATCACCCTGATTAAAAACAGATGAGTATTCAAAAGAGGATCACTATGATCAATACCTTGATTCGAATTAGAAGTGAAAGTGACCTTTTCAAAAGCCTAACCAATATATGTGTCAGCTAAAGGAATACATTCCTTATCAAAATCATTCTCAAAAGCTTTCTTTGCCATAGATCTCGTAACTGTACAAGCTGGGTATAAATCAGGGATTTCTTTTTCAATAGGATCAATTTTCTGATCCAAAAATGGCTTGTCAGTTACGCGTGGATTAACTACAACCTTGACTCCAGCTGGGTCGTTGCCTAGCAACAAATAAATGCCCTCAAGGGGTAAATTATACACTATACCGATGGTCACAGGTTCTGAAACTAAGCCTGATGTCAATGATGACAAATTTACACATTAGAGAAAAATATTAACAAAGCTGCACTCTAGTCCCTGAATGAGAACATTCATTAGAACAAGACTTCTCAGACGAAGGCAATATACCTGACACTAAAAACTTCGAAGCTCCTGTATCCCTCAACATTTTAATAGGGATAGAATTGACCAAATTACCCAAGAGTGATATAAAACCCTTTGATACAAATGATTCAAAATTCTCCATAAAATCAGACCCAACAAATATATTGCTTTCAATACATGACCGTGATCTTGCCCTCTTCGGAATAAGAGCATTTGGAATAGGTGTCTTGATTCTGATTCCTAAATTTCACTTTAAAGCAATCAGAAATGATGTGTCCTGTTTTCTTACAATAGGTACACATAGGTGGAGACAAAGATCTTAAATCAAGTCTGTCAGAAGCTTGATTTTTAGAAGTTGTGCTAGATTGAGTATTAGAAGTTGTATTGGGTTGAAAAACTCTTCTAACACTAATCTGCTGATTGAAAGATTTGTTTACCACTGGAACTTTGATTTAAGGAATATGTATCAGCAGCATTTTCCAAATTCCAAAGTTTTGAATTCATGATGTTCAAGATAAATTTTTACCTCACTAGAAACAGTTTTTGAACTCTTCAGGTAAAACCAATCATTTGAGTCTTTTATAATCATGTTCAATTTTCTCAGTAGATCACCATTTTTTGTACAACTGTTCTTTTCTCTAGCAAATTCAACATAAGTGTCTCTTCTTTCCTTTTCATAGTATCAGAGTGTTTGCCTATAGGACTCAGGGATTAATGCATAGCCCTTCCTTAGCCAAATCATAATTAGAACTTTGGACTCAGGGATTAATGCACAGCCCTTCCTTAGCCAAATCATAATTAGAACTTTGGACTCAGGGATTAAACTCAGGGATTAATGCATAGCCCTTCCTTAGCCAAATCATAATTAGAACTTTGGACTTAGGGATTAATGCACAGGCCTTCCTTAGCCAATTCATAATTAGAACTTTGGACTCAGGGATTAATGCACAGCCCTTCCTTAGCCAATTCATAATTAGAACTTTGGACTCAGGGATTAATGCGCAGCCCTTCCTTAGCCAATTCATAATTAGAACTTTGGACTCAGGGATTAATGCACAGCCCTTCCTTAGCCAATTGATAATTAGAACTTGGGACTCAGGGATTAATGCACAGCCCTTCCTTAGCCAATTCATAATTAGAACTTTGGACTCAGGGATTAATGCATAGCCCTTCCTTAGCCAATTCATAATTAGAACTTTGGACTCAGGAATTAATGCACAGCCCTTCCTTAGCCAATTCATAATTAGAACTTAGGACTCAGGGATTAATGCACAGCCCTTCCTTAGCCAAATCATAATTAGAACTTTGGACTCAGGGATTAATGCACAGCCCTTCCTTAGCCAATTCATAATAAGAAATTTGGACTCATGGATTAATGCATAGCCCTTCCAAATGTATTCCTTAGCCAAATCATAATTAGAACTTTGGACTCAGGGATTAATGCACAGCCCTTCCTTAGCCAAATCATAATTAGAACTTTGGACTCAGGGATTAATGCACAGCCCTTCCTTAGCCAATTCATAATTAGAACTTTGGACTCAGGGATTAATGCACAGCCCTTCCTTGGCCAATTCATAATTAGAACTTTGGACTCAGGGATTAATGCATAGCCCTTCCTTAGCCAAATCATAATTAGAACTTTGGACTCAGGGATTAATGCACAGCCCTTCCTTAGCCAATTCATAATTAGAACTTTGGACTCAGGGATTAATGCACAGCCCTTCCAGATGTATTCCTTAGCCAAATCATAATTAGAACTTTGGACTCAGGGATTAATGCACAGCCCTTCCAGATGTATTCCTTAGCCAAATCATAATTAGAACTTTGGACTCAGGGATTAATGCACAGCCCTTCCAGATGTATTTCTTAGCCAAATCATAATTAGAACTTTGGACTCAGGGATTAATGCACAGCCCTTCCTTAGCCAATTCATAATTAGAACTTTGGACTCGGGGATTAATGCACAGCCCTTCCAGATGTATTCCTTAGCCAAATCATAATTAGAACTTTGGACTCAGGGATAAATGCACAGCCCTTCCAGATGTATTCCTTAGCCAAATCATAATTAGAACTTTGGACTCAGGGATTAATGCACAGCCCTTCCAGATGTATTCCTTAGCCAAATCATAATTAGAACTTTGGACTCAGGGATTAATGCACAGCCCTTCCAGATGTATTCCTTAGCCAATTCATAATTAGAACTTGGGACTCAGGGATTAATGCACAGCCCTTCCAGATGTATTCCTTAGCCAATTCATAATTAGAACTTTGGACTCAGGGATTAATGCACAGCCCTTCCAGATGTATTCCTTAGCCAATTCATAATTAGAACTTTGGACTCAGGGATTAATGCATAGCCCTTCCAGATGTATTCCTTAGCCAATTTATAATTAGAACTTTGGACTCAGGGATTAATGCACAGCCCTTCCAGATGTATTCCTTAGCCAATTCATAATTAGAACTTTGCTGTACTGACAGATACTCACATGCCATAAAATACACTTTGCAATAATCGAGTCCAACACTCATTTGGCCATTTCAAAATCTCAGCAACATTTTCAAAAAAATAAAATATTTGTCACCTTCTTTTTCAACAAAATGGGGTACTAACCTGATATTTTCTACAATGTCAAACCTTGAATTTGTACAAGTGGAATTGTACCTTCCACTTTCCAGCTCTATTTCTTTCATTCTAATTTGTGTTGCATCTCTCTCTTTCTTCTTTTTGCATTTGTTTATCTTCTTTATCTTTTTGTAAATGCATTTGTTCTTTCTGAAATTCCAACTGTCTTTCTTTCTCTTTCTTCAATTCACATTTGTCTTTGATTCTTACTTCTTTTTGGAATTGTTAATCTTTCTTCTCTTTCTCAAATTGTAATTTCATTTGTTTATCTTGTGACTCCAGCTTCCTTAATTCCAATTCCATCTTGAATTTCCATCATTTAAATGTCAGTGTCAGTTATAGTCTTATTGACTGATGCAAAAACACTTTTGTCAAAAACATTCTTCTTTATGAAATACTGAATTAAAATGTTTTCATTTCTTGCTTTGGCAAGGAAGCTCTTGCCTCAGAAAGATTGTAATGTTTTGCAAACTTGAAGCAACTGTCTTTCTTCAGACTGTCCAACTGCTCCTGAGTTTGGTTAGAAAGAAAACTCTCCATTTTTGAAAACAACATTGTGAATGAAAAGCCTGCTGTTTTCAGTAAAGATTTCAAAAATCAGTTAAATGCAAACATCAGCAAAATATACCTATCCTGGACGAGTCACCAATTTTCTCTTGTTACGTATCAGCTCATTCAAAGTAACAGTTGTTGTTGTTGTGGAGCTTAACACCATTTTCAGCACACAATAGGCTATACATGGTGGCCAGTATTATTTGTGGAGAAAGAAACCGCTAAATCCGCCGAAAGAACCACCAAACGACGAGAAGCTACTGGCAAGATTTCTCACATATCCACATTTGCTGAATCTTAAGACTCGAACCCATGCAGACAGAGGTAAGATGGCAGTAATCTGTAATGGAGAACGCTTTAAACCACTTGGCCACTCAGTGCCCCCGCAAAGTAACAAAAGAAAATGGTGAAGACAACAAGCTTTGTAAGCTTTAACAAAAATAATTTTATTTCCCTAGAAAACAAGGTGAAGAAGGTGAAAATGTAAAACAGGACTTATGGTTTGTGAAAAAGCATCAAAACATTTATCCTAGAATTGTAAATATATACGAGTTCTATTAATAAAACATACAAAAATGAAATTAAAAGAATTCATATTTTACACATAATTAAAATACAGGGTTGTAACAGTAATGTATCTTCTAAGGAGGACACCCTCAAACAAAGCATAGTTTTCCGAAGAACACTTTTATTAAGCAAGAAGACTGTATATCAGGTTCTAACCAAAAAAACCTTATAAGAAATCTGTTTTTATTTAAGAAGTAAAATAACAAGGCTGGCTCATGTTTTCATCTTCATTTATTAACACAATATCTTCAAAGTCAAGCAGTACAATTTACAGAATAGCACTATAAGTTGTAGCAATTTAATTTTCTCAATTTGCTTGTAAGATTCTAAGATTCTCCATTTGTTAGCAGTGTCCATAAATACAGAAATACTTTCCACAAAAATCCTAATGTTGGTATCCATGGAAACAATGCACAAAGGAATTTACCGTCCCACTTTGCCTAACCTGCTATCAGTTTTTGGATTTGCAGTGACATTCTGCACACCAACTATAGCTTGATTAATTGTAGTTTGCAATTCTCTCAGGTCATGTAGATGTATTAACCGTAGCACTTTGGCAGCCTCATTGATTATATAGTCTGCAATGGAAAAGTTCATCAGTGTAAAAGATTTTATTGGTTACGATAGTGATCAAATAGTTTTAAAAAAATGAAATTTAACTTGCGCAATGAGTATGAATCAGCAGTGTCTACCTTAGCTTTTACTTTGAATGAAAGATTTTGAGCCTAAACTATTCAATAATTTCCTGACACCATTCTAATGTTTTTTGATTCTTTGAAAGTAAAGATGAATCTTTACATATATGGTATCTCTTTTATATCAATTAGCAAACTTATAAATGAAAATGTGAGATGAATTTACAGGAGCATTAAATGAATTCAAATAATTATTATAAAGTATGTATGAAATTCCTAAATAAATGAAAAAATTCTATAAAAATATAAAAACCAGAAATGTACCAGACTACCAAGAAGATACTGTCTAGAACTCATTCGAATAATTCATAACAGTTTCAAAATATCATTATAGTTTAAATAATTTCAACTTCAACTGAACAGTTCAATAAATGTTTTTTCTCAAATAATATCTAAGCACAACATATAATACATATGCCGATTTACAACAGAAAAAAACCTGAGGATGATTCCAAAATCAGAATGAATCTGATTGCTCAGTTCTTTCCTTATATACATCTTCTACTGGGACTATATTCACCATGTGATGGATCTTACTACTTTCCCCTAACTTGCCTAGTCATGTGGCCTAGCTAAAACAATGGGAAGTTACTGAATTTTTCATCTAAATCCCATAAGTCAATGAAAAATAAGTAAGAATATCATTATGTCATATTATTAACATCATTATTAGTAATATTGAACACAAACGTCAGCATTTATTTATGGATCCCATGTCATTTTAGGCTCTTAACATTCTCAGGTCAAGTAGGCAAAATCTAACTAATGACATTTTGTACAAATTAAAACCATAAATAAAAAAATTACAAAAAATTAAATAAAATCATGTACCAAGAGTTATAAAAAAAAATTTCCTTGAGAAATATGCTTCTTTCCCATAATACCTTAGGAGAAATACTACTACCTCATAACTCCAGCTCTCCCAGAAACTAAATTTTTTTTAAAGCCAAAGGGAGCTAATAGTCGACTGACCAATTTGGCAGTTGGGCAAAGTGATCTCCCCGTAGGTATAGAATTTTGTGCCAAAGTCTAAGAACCACTCAGGTGGTGCTCTACAGTTTCATATTTTGCATAGGGTTAGAATTTTAATTAAAAAGAATTCCCCCAAGTTTCCTCACTAGTTACACTGGCTATTTAAAAAAGACCTTGTATACTTTAGGTATTGTTCAAAGAAACTTTATTTTGGTATATGATTAATGGGTGTAATATGGGTTATAGAGTATACAGCTTGGCCTTTACTCCAGATGTGCACCTTTCAAAAAAGTGCTTGCTCCACTTGGTCATTTTCACTTCCTGAACTTCAGAGGTGAATCGTAAAATAAAAAAGCCAATAGCATTTTAACATTTTATATATTTGGTATTTCATTCATTGCACTTTTAGAAGCTGGTATTATCTAGTCTGGCAAAATCATTTTCCCTATGTTAACAGCTGCTAAGGATAGTGTACTTTAGAAAAATTAAGGATCATTTCTGGAGCATAAGGAAGCAGTCATTTTAGTTAGTGGTGTGCTAAGATCATTTACAATTTCTAAAAGTACAAAATCAAAAAAAATGTCAGCAACATTACATCAAAGTAGCATAGAGGTATGCCAACGTTCTCTCCACTGTACATATTTTAAATGCAACCAAGTTCACTTCACTCTCTCAAAAGTGCATAACTGGTGTGCAATAACTACTGGAGCAGAAGGCATGCCCTCTATAGATGTAAATGTTGGGAGGTTTGGAGAATGCATGTGTATTATGATTGGGTAAGTATTCTTGAAGAAATATATTTAATAGCAGTCAACCCCTGACTAAAAAAGTACTGCTTGTATGATGAAAATACTGATTTTCAGAAACAAATACCATTTTAAAAATTGTAACTATTAACTATTAAAATTAAGTAACTATGTACAACATCTACAACCATCACTGAAGTGGGACAGTTTAATTATCTAATTACAAGCATGCATATGTTGCACTCTTGCACCTTCGGAACAGGAACCTGTTACATTTGAATTCAAAATGCAACACACTCACAGACTGTTTATATCAGTCTTTTTTCACCCCTTCGTTTTTTTATTAATATTGATTCCAATCTTCAATCTTTCCTTGGTGATCCACATTCTGTGATTTTCTTAATGAACTGTTTTCATTCAAACTCATGAGTAATCATTTGTGATTTCATTGTCTTTAAAACATGTTCAAAATAAATCATCAGTGACATTAATAATAAAAAAAGAAGGTTCATTCTTAAAAAATTCATAAACCAAATTTTGATTGATTTACATCAAAGTTCTCCCTGGTATTTATATATGTCATAAGTTCAGGCTGAGCTGTTGATGATAAAGCATCAAGCTGATGTGTATTAGCTTTTTCATGTCATCAATGCCCAACAGTGAAATCTTATTACACAATTTGCAAGATGAAAAGTTATCTTCGTTCCTAGATGAAATCACAAATCTAAACAAGATGGCACAAATGTCCTTCCAGTTCTGTTTTCTTGTCTTACCTGGAGAAAATTCTGCTTTCCTTTTCAACGTGATTAGAAGCTGAATATTAGGAAGATGAAATACAGTGATAATAATTGTTTGCAAAATCCAACATGGAGGATAAAGACAGGCATGGTCACTTCTATTTCGAATGAACCAATCATATTTTAGAACTCTATTCCTATAGACATTCTATCAAAATGGAACCCAGTGCCTCTTTTAAAGAGAAAATTGCAAAGAAATTATTATCATTTTAAAATATTAAGGAACATATTTTTAACAAGAAAACTACACAGGTCCAAAATACAGGACAAATATGACACTTGGTAGCTATGACATTTTAATAGGGATTATTAGTTTCTTCTTTAAATATGTTACCCAATCACAATACCTTAGTATAATAAGTGGAGGGAGATATATCCCTTTCCCTGTCCATTCCCCTAAGACAGCTTCTAGGTAACCTGACTGGAAGGGACTCCATCTGTCAGGGTGCAGCTTTAAATAGGGAAAGCTTTTCCTCCTGCAAATTCAATGGAACTTGTGAGGCCACATCTTAAGCTATCAGTTGACTTAAATGGTTAAACTGTTGAGCTTTGTATACAGGTCATACTAAATCAAATTGGACCATTTGGGATGATAGAGCTTGGATAAAGGTCATGGTAAATCCCTTTTGGACAGATATTGTGGATTAAAATCCCCATTTCAGTGAACAGTTCCGGTCAAATGCTGGGTTGGTGGCAACTGCTCTAAGTTTATGATAGACGGATGTAATAAGTTTTAGCTGGGGTTATTTCTCTATATGCTCAATGAATAACCCACTTAATCCAGGACAAGGTAGTCTGTGTTGATATATCCTCCTGTCTTGACTTGAGAGGCAGAAAGAGGTGTTATCTCCCTTGATGTAATGACTGCTTTATTAAGGTACCACTTCAAAGCCCGACCAGGGTTTTGTAGGTGGCCTTCACCTGATGTGTCCATGGAAGGAAGGGTGCTCTTGTTGACAAAAGAGGGTAACTAAGATTGACCTGTCTTGTTACAACTGCATGTAATTCGGTTCTGCTTATAGGGCATGTATATTGTTCATTCAGCCTGCAGTCACTAATGCCATGAGGAAGGAGGTCTTGTAGGAAAGGTGCACCAGAGATGACCTTGAAACTGGTTCAAATGGTGTCTTGTTCAGCCAGGCTAATACCCAGAATAGGATTAATGTTTTCGGCACATAGCTCAGGTAAGTCCTTATTTTATAATATCCTCTCCTCCATGATGATGAAAGGTGCCAGCAATTGTGGAGACCTTTCTTGTACTCAATGCTAACTTTCTTCAAAGAGAAGAAGCTGCCTTAGAAATGGTCTGAACATGCACCATTACTCATTTCATCATATGAGTGAAGACTCTGGGGCTGATGTGGGAGTACCCTAAAATGGTGTATTATGTAGGCAAATAATCTCAGGAAGTCCTGGAAGCTTTATTAATAGACACAAAAAGGTATGAGTCTTTTATGTCCACACTGATGTTGAAGTCTCCCTCTTGGTAGGCATTCCAAAATGCACCATGGTGTTATTGAGAACCAATGAGCATTAATGAATTGAAAGCAGGCAGTTAGGTTGATGACTGGAGGTAGAGTGCCTGAATAAATGTTGGACATATGACCCTCTTGATGCTTTATCCACTATGGCTTATGAGAACTGTGGGCATAGCTGGTTGGAACTTTGAGAAGACAGTTTTCAGAGGTTTGTGTCCTATGTGTGGCCCTTGGGTCCTTTTCTTGATTTCCCATACCATCCGTCTATCAATGCTGTGGTTGCAGGGCAGGTGAATTTGTTTCCTTGGTGGCTTGTTTGCAGACTTCTTTGATCTGGCCATTAAAAGAATGGTTAGAAGATAAAGGCTGTGCTCTTAGCTTGGCCTTACGATATTCCTTCAGGAAAGTGCAGCCTGATGGCACTGTGTCTCGTTCCTCCATTTGTAAATTGTAGCTTTTGATACAGCATTGGTCAACATGTTTTCAGCACAGTACTCTGGCCATTCCTAAGACTGGTTCTCATGCATGCCCTGAAGTATTTGTTGTGTGAGGAAAGAAACTATGTTCTGCATGTTGGATGATAACCATAAAGACAAGCTTGAAAACATGGTAATGATGTAACATACTAACTGCTGAGAGTCATCCAATCCATAAGTATAGAGTATGGCTTTGTCATTCCCAAAGCAGCGATAACACTGCCGTCTGCTGGAGTTTCCAAATGAATAATGGAGTATGGCCAGTGTAGTGTACTCACCCAGACTGTGGAATTATGGGATGTCTGATTCATATAAACTGTCTGCATGTTGGAAGAGTTAGAGATAACTTGGCAGTTTGTTTAGCTCTGTTCCTCGCTCATCTGCAATAGGGATCAAGCTGAATCCCAAAGAGGCAAGGTAGAGGGTGTTGCCAATAATGCCTCTGATGATGTCTTGGAAGCCAGAGCTGTTTCTTAGTGTCAGTGTCTGGTACTTTGTGGATGAAGGGTAAGTGTTGGTTTTATCTCCCTTGTCCCCCAGAAATTCTCACACTGAGGAAAGGTCCCAAGATGTGCATTTTTGAGCATTGCCTATAGTTTTTATCTGTAAGATTAACAGAGCAAAACATATAAAACTGTAGACCTGCACCTGTCCTTTAGAATGCATTGTTGATGTAGAGCTAAATCTTAAAAAGTTCATTCAGAAATTGATAACAGACAGCCGAATAAAGCAATGAAGAATATAGGTAAAATATGACAACACCACATGTAAGGAGAAGTACACATGTGATGGCCTGCACATGTAATGTTTGAATACAGTGAGGGCACAGAGCAATACCAAATGATGGTTACCTGGAAGAAAGTGACAGCAGATGTACTCAATTACAATGCCACCTGTAGGGAAGGTAAAGGACAACATGTACAGGTAGAATCATCGAAGCATGGTGTTCCAAGGCCAAGGATATAATGGTAAAGAAAACTCCTGTAAGTAACAGAAATGACAGAATTTTACATACATAAGGAGTTTCTTCAGGGCATAAAGACATGCACACATATAAATATTGTAACCCTAACCTATCTTGTGAGGTCACATGGGCCACCTGTGTGAATGATTAAGTGCTCTTCATATATGATGGAATGTTTATGCAGATAAATATGACTCAACTGTTGCTATAGAAACATGCATGAGCAATACACATCTGAGTAAACCAATGTATAGAAGGGTTATCTGTACTTGTCTTACTAGAGTCGAAGCAATACAGAATATACACAACCACTCCAGTGGCCTAGTGGTTAGAGCATCCTCCTCGGATGCAGGAGGTAGTTGGTTCAAACCCCAGCCAAGTCATACCAAAAAAATGATACTAAAAAGCTGCCTCAATAGGTGCTCATCATTGAGATGTTAGTGTTAGGATGGGCCTGCCTGGTGTCAGATTAATGTGACTGGGTGGGACATGATGCTCCATGTATACGGCATGATGCCCCAATGAAAGACATCACTATAAACTTCCATAATGCAGACACTGTAGTGATATGACTGAAATATTTTTAAAGCTATGTTAAAATACAAAATCATGCACAGAATGTTCCAAAGTGTCTACATGACACACAAAAACCTTCACATAAAATGGAACTGAGGTACAATTTTAGATATCACATAAAGCAGATGTCACAATATCCATTATAAAGCAATTACCTGTAAAGATAAAAAGGCCCACAGACTACCTGTACAAGTAAAAGCACTGAAGTTCACATCCTGAAGCTATGAATGCCTTGGAATAGAAATTCACTGATATGTACCCATTCATAATGGAATTACAAATGTATTAGGAGTTTTTATAAGCACTAGAGACTTGCAAATACATAAAATAATTATAGGTGCAAACTGAATGTAAAGTGACCTAGGCTCTTCATGCAAGTACCTAAAAATGTGTGATTATGACCAACATAATTGTTATGTTAGAACTCTGCATAGGAAGAGAAAAGGGTGGAATATTGATGGAGTATAATTTCCTTGAAAGTGAAAAAAACTCTTCCAAATTGTAATGATATATCTTCCACACAGATTCTGGCTTTTTGCAAGGCCTCTTGTGATGAGTGTTTCTTTGTGGAGCAGAAATAGTAATTGAGAGGTTTGCCAAGTCTTATACCTCAAGGGAGATCACTCAACCTTACAGCCACATGTTAGCAGTCAACTTATAAGCTTTCTTTATCTACAAGAAGTATCTGGCAGGGCTGGATCTATGTAGAATTAATTATATAACATCCACAATGTTAAATCTTTATAAATGACATTTTCATTTTTGTTTAAAATTTCAAGAATATTATAAGTTCTGCATCAATTGCTATGAAATGTCAAAAATGCCAGCTTTAATGAATACATACACTGATATGAAGGTAAAGAATTCTTCTCTCTGTTTTCAAGGAGCAAATTTATGTCCAGAGCATGCCAGAGCAAACCAATCACTTTTTTGCAATTTTGGTATATAGAACTCACCTCCAGTGTCAAATCCTAGCTCCATTTGATCCAGAGCAATATGTTCCACCTGAAATAAAGGGTGAAAGTTTCCATAAATTCAGTTTAGCTCAAACAATCTGTTTGTTTGGCTGGACTATTAAGTGAGAGTGCACTCACTCTAATCCCATAAATTCAAGCCATAGCATTTTCAGATAGTTTGGGAAAAAAACATAGTACAGTGCTCTGAGGTAAGAAGAATCCATAAGACAGCACTCTAGAGTAAGAGAGAAGAACCCATAACACAGTGTTCTAATGTGAGTAGAACTGACAACACATTGCTCTAGAGTTTTGAGAAGAACCCATAACACAGTACTCTATAAAGTAAGCAAGAAGAACCCATAACACAGTGCTCTATAGATTAAGTGAGAAGAACCCATAGCACAGTACTCTATAGAGTAAGTGAGAAAAACAAAGCACAGTGCTCTATAGAGAAAGTGAGAACCCATAACACAGTGTTCTAGGGTAAGTGAGAAGAACACATAGCACAGTGATCTAGGGTAAATGAGAACCAATAACACAGTGCTCTATAGAGTAAGTGAGAAGAACCCATAACACAGTACTCTTTAGAGTGAGAAGAACCCATAGCACAGTACTCTATAAAGTGAGAAGAACCCATAACACTGTACTCTACAGAGTGAGAATAACACATAGCACAGTGCTCTATAAAGTGAGAACCCATAACACAGTACTCTATAGAGTAAGTGAGAAGAACCCATAACACAGTATTCTAAAGAGTAAGAGAGAACACACATAACAGTATTTTAGGGTATATGAGAAAAACCCATAACACAGTACTCTATAGAGTAAGTGAGAAGAACCCATAGCACAGTACTCTATAGAATAAGTGAGAAGAACCCATAACACAGTACTCTATAGAGTAAGTGAGAAGAACCCATAGCACAGTACTCTATAAAGTGAGAAGAACCCATAACACTGTACTCTACAGAGTGAGAATAACACAGCACAGTGCTCTATAAAGTGAGAAGAACCCATAACACAGTACTCTATAGAGTAAGTGAGAAGAACCCATAACACAGTATTAAAGAGTAAGAGATAAGAACACATAGAACAGTACTTTAGGGTATCTGAGAAGAACCCATAACACAGTACTCTATAAAGTGAGAAGAACCCATAGCACAGTACTCTAGAGTAAGTGAGAAGAACCCATAACACAGTACTCTATAGAGTAAGAGAGAAAAACACATAGCACAGTACTCTAAAAAGTGAGAAGAACCCATAACACAGTGCTCTAAAGAGTAAGAGAGAAGAACACATAGGAGAGTACTTTAGGGTATGTGAGAAGAACCCATGGCACAATACTCTATAAAGTAAGTGAGAAGAACCCAAAGCAAGTGAGAAGAACCCATAACACAGTACTCTAGAGGAAGCAAGAAGAACCCATAGCACAGTACTCTAAAAAGTAATTGAGAAGAACCCATAACACAGTACTCTAGAGAAACCAAGAAGAACCCATATCACAGTACTCTATAGAGAAAATGAGAAGAACCCATAACAGTACTCTATAGAGTAAGAGAGAAGAACACATAGGACAGTGCTCTACGGTATGTGAGAAGAACCCACAACACAGTACTCATAAGATTAAGTGAGAAGAACCCATAGCACAGTACTCTATAGAGTAAGTGAGAAGAACCCATAACACAGTATTCTATAGAGTAAGTGAGAAGAACCCATAAAACAGTACTGGATGATATGCTGAAATGGAAGAAAAGCAACTTGGAGCACAATATAAATATGAAAGGCATGTATGTAAATATCATTCCAAGTGCAATATGGAACAAGCCAAGACTTGGAAAAGCAGGTCAAAAATTATTTTTTTGTATATGTAAGACCCAAGACACCTCATCAGTTTGTTTGGTCATTGTTCTAAAATTATCTGAAATTCACTCAACTTATTTTTTTAAAATCAAACGTTCCTATTGCATATATGCCAACCCAACCAACCACCCTGAGGAAAAAGTGTAATCCATGTGGACAAAAGGAGTAATCTGAGCATAAAAAGCTTAATCCACACATAACATAATAAAATTCAATGCGCATATATACAAAACACATGCATATATTCCACAATTTGGGTGTCAGAAAGCATCTGTTTGAACAAAGCACCAAAGTTGTATTCTATCACTAGTTGTAGTCAGTGTTCTATTAAGAACTCGGTATATAATGCCCC
This sequence comes from Potamilus streckersoni, assembly GCA_016746295.1. Taxonomy (NCBI): domain Eukaryota; kingdom Metazoa; phylum Mollusca; class Bivalvia; order Unionida; family Unionidae; genus Potamilus; species Potamilus streckersoni. The sequence goes on from JAEAOA010000176.1 coordinate 488,280, forward strand.
TGCATTTATAAAATTCATTTCCACAATTAAGTTCTGCTGCAGAAAAGAAGTTACCTTAGTATTGGAGTTAGCAAAACGAGTTAATTCAAGGCATCTTTTACACTATGACCAATATTAAAATCCTTTCCACACAGCCTGCAATGGGCGTAAAGCTACCCTAGAATGGCACTGTATTGTGTTAGTCATGCATTCATCTCGAGTCATTTGTTCCCATTTTTTCTAATCCATCTGTGAAATCAGTTGAGAAACATTTTTGTTGTACATACGCATTGACTAGAATAAATAGGACGACTTTTACCACCAAATTCCTTCAGAATGGTTCTGTACTTCACATTTTTTTAAACAAAGAATATGTGACAAAGATTAAAAATTAGAAAAGCAGTCATAAAAATGAGAAAACAAATTATTAAATTTTTTGGGGAGGGGGATATACCGAAAAAGTCTAATCCAAATACATTTAACCGCAAGGTGTAATTTAGTGAGAAAAAAGCAAAATGATTATGCCAAAAGTGTAATGGTGGGCATGTATGCTATTGTTGTTTTTATTACCAATTTATCTACTTTGATCTAAGTTGTACTTGACTCAAGACTTATTCTTGCAATCTAAAGTACTTTAAATATAGGATATTTTATTTTCCTACGTTAAAATGGGATATATTTCATCATGTGCTACAAAAAACATTATACATTAACCAGTGGCAAAATCACAAGTTAAAATATGTAATTTCTCTTACCAGATGATGAAAGATATCCTTTATTAATGATTGAAAAGAAATATTTCATTCTATCCTATACTTTTTTTTTTTACATTTTCTTAATACCCCATTGAGTCACTTTCTACAACCACTGATAAAAGAAAAAAAAAACCCTAACCACTAGTATAATGCGGGAATGAGGTACAATAGTCATCAAGAAAATGGTGACACGAATCATTTTCAGTTTTCACATTTAAATTTTTATTTATTATTTTCTGAGTAAAATATATACTTTGATGACACTTATTACATTTAAACGAGAGCATAAAATTTTACCTTGATTGTAAAGTGGTCTGTCTTTTATTTGCATTGTCAAGTGAAGAAGAATATGCACAATGCACTTTGATTTCAACGGATGAATTTAGCTCGATTTGAAACACTGAACTATGATTTCAATGGATGAATTTAGCTTGGTTTGACACATTGAACTATGATTTCAATGGATGAATTTAGCTTGATTCAACTCACTAAAGTATGATTTCAATAGATGAATTTAGCTCGATTTAACACACTAAACTATGTTTTCAATGGATGAATTTACCATGATTCGACACATTGAACTATGATTTTAATGGATGAATTTAGCTTGATTTAACGCACTTAACTGTTTTAATGGATGAATTTAGGTCGATCTGAGGCACTGAACTATGATCTCAATGGATGAATTTAACTCAATTCAATGCACTGAACTATGATTTCAATGGATGAATTTAGCTCAATTCAACACACTAAACTATGATTTCAATGGATGAATTTAGCTCGATTTAACACATTGAACTATGTTTTCAATGGATGAATTTAGCATGATTCGACACACTGAACTATGATTTTAATGGATGACTTAGCTTGATTCGATGCACTGAACTATGAGTTCAATGGATCAATTTAACTCAATTCAATGCACTGAACTGTGATTTCAATGGATGAATTTAACTCAATTCAATGCACTGAACTATGATTTCATTGGATAAATTTAGCTCGATTTTACACACTGAACTATGATTTCAATAGATGAATTTAGCTCGGTTCGACACACTGAACTATGATTTCAATGGATGAATTTAGCTTGATTCAACTCACTGAACTATGATTTTAATGGATGAATTTAGGTCGATCCAAGGCACTGAACTATGATTTCAATGGATGAATTTAGCTCAATTCAACACACCAAACTATGATTTCATTGGATAAATTTAGCTCGATTTTACACACTGAATTATGATTTCAATAGATGAATTTAGCTTGGTTCGACACAATGAACTATGATTTCAATGGATGAATTTAGCTTGATTCAACTCACTGAACTATGATTTTAATGGATGAATTTAGGTCGATCCGAGGCACTGAACTATGATTTCAATGGATGAATTTAGTTCAATTCAACACACTAAACTACGATTTCAATGGATGAATTTAGCTCGATTTAACACACTGAACTATGTTTTTAATGGATGAATTTAGCATGATTCGACACACTGAACTAAGATTTTAATGGATTAATTTAGCTTGATTCGACACACTGAACTATGATTTCAATGGATGAATTTAACTCAATTCAATGCACTGAACTATGATTTCAATAGATGAATTTAGCTTGGTTTGACCCACTGAACTATGATTTCAATGGATGAATTTAGCTCGGTTTGACACACTGAACTATGATTTCAATAGATCAATTTGGCTCGGTTCAACACACTGAACTATGATTTCAATAGATGAATTTAGCTCGGTTCAATACAATGAACTATGATCTCAATGGAAGAATTTAGCTTGATTCAATGCAATGAACTATGATTTCAATGGATGAATTTAGCTCTGTTCGACACATCAAACTATAATTTCAATGGATGATTTCAGCTCGGATTGACACACTGAACTATGATTTCAATGGATGAATTTAGCTCGATTCAATGCACTGAACTATGATTTCAATGGATGAATTTAGCTCTGTTCGACATATCAAACTATGATTTCAATGGATGATTTCAGCTCGGTTTGACACACTGAACTATGATTTCAACGGATGAATTTAGCTTGATTCGACACACTGAACTATGATTGCAATGGATGAATTGAGCTCGAGTTGACTCATTAAAAATTTGATTTGAATAGATGAATTCAGCTCGATCTGACACACTGAACTATGATTTCAAAGGACATATTTAACTCGATCTGACACAGTGTGACTATGATTTCAAGGGACGTATTTAACTCGATCTGACACAGTGAACTATGATTTCAATAGATGAATTCAGCTCGATCTGACACACTGAACTATGATTTCAAAGGACATATTTAACTCGATCTGACACAGTGTGACTATGATTTCAAGGGACGTATTTAACTCGATCTGACACAGTGAACTATGATTTCAATAGATGAATTCAGCTCGATCTGACACACTGAACTATGATTTCAAGGGACGTATTTAACTCGATTCGACACAGTGAACTATGATTTCAATGGATGATTTTAGCTTGATTCGACACATTGAACTACTTTATCAAGCATAAAAAAATCTGACAAATCAAACAAAATGGAACAATTGGAACTACAGAAGTTGAGAATGTTAGCTTTCCAGATGACTTATTCTGAATTAGTGTCTGCTAAAAAAGGATTCTTCTTTGATTGGCATGTGTTGATGACTGCCCATCCTGCACTCCATCCAAATATGAGGTTGCTTCAACTGGATGGATGTTTGTCAGTATGCAAGCATTGATTACACTTTCTGTAAAGAAGCTGCTTAAATTATGGTGCTTAAAGCTTCCTTCTTTCCCTATGTGCCCAAAAAATTAGTTCTGGTCTGGAGAATGACTGTAAAAATATATGATAACAAACTGTATGGGTGGGGATATTTAAGAACACTGGTAGGTAACAGCGCTTGCTCTTTGTTTGATACCATATTCAAGACTGACTTTTGTCAATCTTCATGAAGGAACTATTTACAGCCTGAACATTTTTCAGTCAGCTTATTTGCTCTAACTATTTACACTTTCAACGATTTTATGTCAATGTATTTGTATACATTGCTAGGATGTCATAGTCAATCAGTGTTTGTAGTAAATGCTTCCTGGCAGTAGAAAAAGAAACAAATTGGAGATTAAAAGCTTAAAGTACACAGGGATTGTTTAATTGGAAAGAACAACAGATGTGACAATCTGAAAATTCTGGTTAGAATCATGATCACGGTTTCAATGCTTTTTTCTCAATTAGGCATCACAATAGTTTGATATAATATGGTAGAAAACTTACATTTAAAAATAATGAAATATAATAATCAAGGAGTCCTCTTTAATTCATTATTAATTTTGTGTTTGTTTAAATTTATTTTTATTGTTAAACTGCTCCTAAGATGGGATATCTTGCAATTCACTAACATGAGAATAAACACTAATCCAAGGACTCATTTAAACTATTTCATTTAATAAGTCAGCACTTTTAAAAGAAAGTAAGTAGTTTTAGATTTATGTGGACTTGTTTGGTTACACATAATTTCAATTTAGGCATTTCTCTACAGTTGTTAAACTGAGTAAAAATCCAAGTTTCTTTCTCAAACGCTGTCAAATGAGGAAAGAATGATCCTGAGAGTTGCAGGCTCAAACTCAGTTCCATTTTTTCTTTGGGTAGCCAGAAAGAAGTTTCCAATATGGTCACTCAGCACAAAAGGAGGGAACAATGCTATGTTTTTAACCTCCTCAATTGACTTGTATATTGTTTAACATCATTTTATGAATTAATCATCATGTTCCCAATTTCCTTCTCTTCCAAGAAAATTTGCACTTCTGTCAGTTTCCTAAGCATGGAGTTTACTTCACAGCTGCATCTTCAGTGAATTCAATTATATTAAAGCCAAAACAAGAATTTCATCCACTACTATACCCATTTCTAATTCCACAAGTACCATTACATCATTTTCTTCTATATTTCTTGTAATCAGAAGGAAAATATACAATAAAGGGGAGTAACTCTTTCTATAAAAAAAAAAAAGATGTCCATGAGGTGAAATGCATCATGGGAAAAATATTACATTTTCACTTGTGAAAATATAAGGATATATTTTCACATGTAAAAATATAGGCATGAACAAAATATGAAAACTATTTTGCTAGCATTTTCTATATTTCACATTTAAGCATACAATAAATAATAATCATCAACTTGCAAGACTTTACCTTTCCAGTATCCTTGCTGACCTGTTCGATTGCTTCCTTGGAGAGTTTATTCTTTACAAGCAAACATATTGCCTGGAAATATAGAATTTTTTTCTTAAAAAATACCCATCAACAAAAATAGTATATGTTCTTTTCGAGATGCAGAAATTTTTCATCAAGCATATGCTGATTTAATTACTTCACAGATAATTATGACATATATACACTGAGTAGTTTTTGTATTCAACCAAGATAGGAACAGCTATATTCCAAATGAAGCGGATTATACAAGCCGTATTGACTAACTGACAAACATTTATCATATTTGACCACATGGTTCATACCACTCATTTAAATGAGGTAAATGTTGACTGGCAAAATGTGACAGCCTTTTTATAAAATTTTGTAATAAATTAGCCCTGACAGGCTGGTTATTTAGTATACAGTAATGTCTGTTTATAATCAAGGGTATCAAATAGTGTGGCATTTTTAAAAAATTAAATTTGTGGCTATGGTAAGGAGTCCTGTAATTACCACAGAAGGATAATTGTGTCTGAAATTTTGTTGTTTTTTAACCATGAAATCCATGAAAATTTTCACACAAGAAAAAAAGTGAATTCACCACAACAATACTGAATCCAGATTTGCAACAAATGAAAAATTCACCATATTAAGCACAAAATCTGGCTTTGTAATACAATATTAAGCATATGTTTTGGATTTTTAATGTGGGCTTTACAATTTTACAGCCATATTGCTACAATATCTGCAGTGTGATAGTTCATAAAGATGTCTAGCACACAGGCATCATGCTGCATACATGTAGCATCAAGTCCCGCCTATTAACCCATATTCTAACACTAACTTCTTAATGCTGAGCATCAAACAAAGCAGCTGTTAATATAATTTTTATAAATCCTTGGTATTATCCAGCCGGGGTTCAAACATATAACCTCCTGCATCAAAGGTAGATGCTCTAATCACTCAGGTCACTGGAGCAGTCATTTTATTCAATGATATAGCCTGTTTAAATTTAGAATCAAGATAGTTTATCTTCATGAACATTTCTGATTATACAGTGTTATGTATATTTAATCTGTATTGTGTGTTTGACTTTTGTCCATAACTGAGGGAAAGAATTTGGGCCCACTCGACTGTCATTTTTAAAAAAAATAGATTTTTGGATTTGAGTTCATGACATTAGTTTGTCCAACGGAAATTTTATGGTCAGCACGATTTTGTTTGCTAAATTTTAAACTGACATGACCTTTATGAATTTGATGGAAAATTTCCTTTGGAAACAAGTCCAGGTCTTTTGTTGTGTCACAAGTCAGGTAACAGTCTGTACATAAAGAAAACAACATAAATAATTCAAGTTTTATTCTTATTTTAATATGTCTCTGTGGACTCATGTTTAGCTGTATATAATTTAAGGAATTCTTTATTTAAATTATTCATTAGAATTACAAAGTGCTAACTGACATTGTGGCATAAAATGCTACTTTGGGATGATTGTGAATTCTTTCAAACCCATTCTGGATTATATCAACATGTTGCAGCCAAAAATATGTTGATACATCAGCACATTCAAGACTATTAGTATGTATGTATGTATGTATGTATGTATGTATGTATGTATGTATGTATGTATGTATGTATGTATGTATGTATGTATGTATGTATGTATGTATGTATGTATGTAAACGTAAGTATTTTAGAATTCATCTGGTACATGCTACACTTTTGGATTTGAAATAGAACACTGAGGATTATTTGGAATTTAATTCACAATACTTTAGTAGATCTTAAGTTTCACTTAGTAACTTAGTTAAATTATTTGTTGAATTTTACAAAACTTGTTGGTTTTGCCTTTTCTGTTATTCAGTTTAAGATCATAGAGTTATAACAACTGTATAATATACTTGTCTTTTTCTTTCAGCTTGAACAATGCTATAATAATAATCTTAATAATAATAATAATAATAATAATAATAATAATAATAATAATAATAATAATAATAATAATAATCATCTTAATAATGATAATAATAATCTTAATAATAATAACAATCATCATCTTAATAATAATAATAATAATAAAAAAATAATAATAATAATAATAATAATAATCTTATTACTACTACTAATAATAATAATCTTGAATAATAATAATAATAATAATAATAATAATAATAATAATAATAATAATAATAATAATAATAATAATGACAACAACAAACACTACCTTAAGCATTTCCACATGGTCTTGGTGTGGTGGTATTTGCAACAGAACAGAGAGTGAGGCAATCCCTGCTTTAAAGTCAGGATCATCAACTGAAATCAATGCAAACAAAAGTAAAATAAAATTTCCTTTCTGAATTTTTGCAAAACAAAACTTTTAATCATGTCAAGCAATGTTTTTACCTTTTCTGAATTTCAATATCAACAGCTTTTCAATCAACTCCTATATTTTCTCAGCATACAGACATATCTTAAACCAATTTTTTTTAAAAGTAAAATGCATTCTTTTATGATACTTACCCAATCATAATACCTTTGAAGTACCTATACAACCACAAAAATCCAATTTTCCTAAGACTGCATTAACAAAGTGCTATAAGTCATCAGTCTTACCAAGGTGGAAATACACATGGTCTCCCATTGGACATTAGTTCCAAGTCTCATCAATTCATTAGTTACTACTGGAGTGGCTGTCCATGCTCTTAATGGGGTGTTAACTGCAGGATCAGGATGGTGGTGTGGGGATGTGAGGGGGGACTGGAAAGATGTGCCTGATTAGGTATTATTGAAAAAACATTTTTTTACCTCAGTTTGGATTCTTCTTCAACACAATGGACTAATACCTCATGAACTGAAGCCTGTTCATTACAATGAAATCAGGGGCAATCATAAGCGAACTTAAATCATCATGGCAGATCTGCTGATATTTCAGACTGACCAAGAAGGCAAGAATTACACTGGAGCCAGAATGACTAGTAAGCTGGTTTTGTACTACAGGATGCTCCAGACACTGGTCGCATAATCAACCACATCAGGCCCAACGAAGATTCTATTTCAGATAAAAGGGTACTCCAGACACTAGTTGCATAATCAACCACATCAGGCCCAAAGAAGATTCTATTTCAGATTAAAGGGTCAAAGCCTTCACTCAAGATAATTCAAAGGTAGTAAGAAGGTAGATCTTTTTTTATTTGGCCTATATCCTCCATTTCACATGTCTAAGATTGTAAAAACAGTAGCCTCTTACAATGGTAGGATCTAATGGGAGTCAACTTATCCTCAGTGAGCTCAAAGAAGCAAGTTATATCTGTGGCATTGAGGCTTTTGAGGGCATGTATTTCTGCTTCCACCTCTGAAAGCAGGAATATCCACTTTAAAAATTGTGGATTCTTGCTGGAACTATTTTGCAAACCACTTGTTCTAAGTACCAATTTCTCCTGAAGGCTTTCCTGATTGGAGACGTGTGCAGGTTCAGGATCTCTGAAAATGGACGAAAGCCTATATTCACGTTTGAGCCAGCAGGATTTTTCTGGGAATCTCTGCTGTAAAGTATAAAAGACACTGACTTTTAGATGGGATCAACAATGATCACATTTTGCAAGACTTGGGAATCAGATGGGAAGGGAAACAGCATATGCCATTAATTTTGGGATCAGGAAAAAGGTTTTGAACAAGATTTGACAAGTTTGCATTGTAAGGAGAGTGCTATTATTTGTCAATGCTGTGTGTCACATTTTATGGGCCTCCATAATGAGGGAAGTAATTGATAATGGGGTAGGAATTTCCAAAGCATATTGATAATGGGGCAGGGGAACTGAATATGGTCTGGAGGTCTTCCAAAGCATATTGATAATGGGGCAGGGAAACTGAATATGGTCTGGAGGTCTTCCAAAGCATATTGATAATGGGGCAGGGGAACTGAATATGGTCTGGAGGTCTTCCAAAGCATATTGCATCACCCATGGGTCATAGCAATGTGTCCTCTTTTGTGGAAAAGTTAGGAATCCCTCCTAAGTGGAAATCAGAATGGATGCATAAGCATCGCATTATTTGCTGACAGGGAGAGAAGCTGGGAAAATAAAATGGTCCTTATCTCCTCTGAGCTTATTCATTGATCTTCTGTGGCAACTAATTTCTCATTAAGTGAATGTCTTAAAGTATTCTTTCTGTTTTTCTGATCTCTAATAGGCAACAATGGCAGGCCTTGGATTATTGGGCCTCTTTGACTACCTGATGAGATCTACATGTGGCCTTGTGATGGATTTCCTATCTGACATGGCAAGGTATGCAACTCTTCCTGCCATGTTAAATGAAGCAGCTATGGCATTAAGTATGTGAGCATTACGTTGATGTGTCAGCCTTTCAAGAGACTCGGACCCAAGCATAAGTATCAGTAGGGTTTTCAATTAAATGGTTTAGGCTATGATCTGGGTGCTGAAAATAAATTTAGTCATGGAAACCTATTTAAAAATCAATCACATTGTCATGATATTTCAAAGCAGTTGTTGCATATCAAGAAAGGACTTCTGGTCCATAAGCAGTGGAAAGCTTGTCAGTCCCAGGCCCAGAAAATCGGTTTCAACTGGCTGAGGTCAAGTGGTATACATTAAGCTACAGTCAACATACTGGGCACTGTTAGTGCAATGAAAAAAGCTGCTGGGTCTTAAAATAGCCTCTCAAATCAATGAAATAATTCAGCCACTCAACCGGACTGTGATAGTTACATGAAAAATGGTCTTTCAATGGATGCTGGAAATGATAAGTGGCCTAGATGTCTTGTAAGCAGGAAAGAGCTATCTAGGAAGAAGATGCAAAACCTCATCAATTGATGCAAAGAAAGCCAAGTAGAGAGAATCAGACCTAAGGGGAAAAATAAGGGAAGCTACTGAAATTGTTGATGGGGGTGCCAGCGTTGTCCATGATTCTGTTTTGGAATTCCTGCTATTGTTTAGAAGGGTTTTATCACATGATCAACATTTAGCTGGTAATGTGACTCCAGTCCAGATGCCTTTTCCTCTCATGCCTTCAGGAAAGGTTGAAAGCTTAGGAGTAAAAAAACGTATTTTGTCTCAGACAGGTATATATTTTTAGTTTCATGGTTGAAGATCATATACTCTTAATTTTTTGAATATCAACAAAGTACATGCAAGTTAAAAAACTTGGCCATCATATTACTTTTACTCAAATTTCAAATAAGTCAGTGTAGTGAATTAATAGCAGGTCATAAATGAATGATCATTTAATAATATTTTCACATTTTTTTGTCTTAATTTAGAATAATGTTATTCCTTTATAATGCTGGCATTTATGTTTATCATTTCTATTATAAAATAACAATGTTGTTATTAGTATGTAATCATGATCGATATTATCCCTTAGACCCTAGCATTGTGTCTACAAATTGAAATAAATAACATCATGCAAGTGACATAAATCAAGACAGACTCCATACCTTTGAGTTGCATGATATCATACCACTGACAAAAGAAAAGACTATGGACTGACTACATTTCCTTGAGATGATGACATAACAAAAGACTGACTACATTCCCTTGAGTTGATGACATAACAAAAGACTGACTACATTCCCTTGAGTTGCATATCATATCATTGACATAACAAAGGACTGACTGCATTCCCTTGAGTTGCATATCATATCACTGACATAACAAAGGACTGACTGCATTCCCTGGAGTTGCATATCATATCATTGACAAAACAAAGGACTGACTACATTCCCTTGAGTTGCATATGGTATCATTGACAAAACAAAGGACTGACTGCATTCCCTGGAGTTGCATATCATATCACTGACAAAAAAAGGACTGACTACATTCCCTTGATTTGCATATCATGTCACTGACATAACAAAGGACTGACTACATTCCCTTAATTTGCATATCATATCACTGACATAACAAAGGACTGACTGCATTCCTGAGTTGCTTCATATAACAACAGGGATCAAAATTTAAAGGTTCACTTACAATTCAGGTTATCTAGAGGATTGGAAGAAACTCCTGGTGCTGGCTTGGTTACTGCCTGTGTCAAGGTCTCTGCAGTCACACCCTTATACTTGTCAACTGAAATGTACAACATTTTTTATATCAGGCTTATAACAATGAGTACTTTGAACTTGGAAAATTCAAGTTATTGTGCAGAAACAAAACTTGTAGCAGACAGACAGACAGATAATACCACATAGAGTAGTAGCTCCTTCCCCAAATTTACATTAATTTTGCATGTAACAATGGAGTTGAAATCTTAACCTTAAAATCAATAGGTCTCTGCTTCAAACAACAGGCAAGTAATACAATGTTATAGAAAACAAAAAAGCCAAAAGCAGGATAGTTTTTTTTTATGGGTAGCACCTTGTTCATGGATGGACATTGCTAGTAATATGCACCTTTTGTGTCTTTGCATCCCTGCAGACAGAATGTGTGTAAACTGTGGATTTGCTGGTCCCATGAATAAAAAGCAGATCAGCAACAAAATAAAAATAGTAAATGTGAATTTAAAGTTGTCATAGAGAAATGTTATGAGCAATAGTTGAGGCTTTATCTGTTTTTCTCTCTACAAACTGAAATCAGAAAATATTTATTAGCAGCTGAAAAGATTTACAAATTTATAAATAAAAGAAATATGCAAAATGATTCATTTTGAAAATTCTTTATCTCGTGCATTTAGACCTAAGATCTGGAGTCTATAATTAAATACAAGTGCATCTTAAAAGAACCAGATATTTAATAAAAGATTTACTGGCATGACAGAAAAAATATCCCAAATTGCTGATAAGACTTTCATTTAGGAAAGTAGTAATGTAGAAATGTAGACATCATAGTGAACTACTGAACTTTTGAATTTTTCATATGCATCATACAACAATTCCACATTTTCCCTTTATTATGTAAGTGGATGACGGTCAAATTCCGTCCAACAAATTTCTTGTCATATAATTTAATGTCATTCTTTGCTTCTGAATAGCATCTAATATGGTATTTTCTGGACAAAACCCTTTTAAGCCAAAAATACTTAAGTACAATAAATAAAATAAAATAAATATTTTTGCAATGTAATATAATTTGTAAGCAGGTACATATTTTGTATGATAATTAGTATATGTTTATGAATTCAGTTTCATCATTATCATCATACATGTGCATGTTTTAATCACAGAGGCCGTAAGTTACGATTCAAAAACATTGTTCCATTATTTATCTGGAGACTTTCATGTTTTCCATATTAATATGAAACTTTTTTTCCCTATAAATCAGCTTCTATTAACCAACAAAAACACTATGCTCTTTTTCCCTATAAATCTGTTACTATTAACCAATCAAAACACTAATCTCTATATTCTGAAATCAGAACATTTCCTTCAATTTATTTTTAAAAAAAAAAAGTGGTATTTATTAATTTCAAAATTACAGAGGGTTGGATCAGAATTAACCCAGATGATATTTTTTCAGCGGCTCCTTCCATCTAATCAGGGTTAAGTGACTAAAGATGGCCACTGACAATATAATATAAAAGATAAGAAGATTTTTACAATAAAAAGTATTCTCTATAAATCTCATCTCTGGAAAATAATTCATATCTACCCACTGTAATAGCTAATTTGTGCTGCGAAAGCAAATTATTTAGTAGATTATGTTTATCCGACAATACTTACCAAATCACATTTCTCTGCTACCTCTGAATCCAGCCCTCCAAAAAAGACAGATAAATGTCTTTTGGTAATATATACAAAAGGAAGTAACTCTTAGACATTAACACCTCTTTCTACCTGCTAAAAGACTACCATTATGCGAAGTTTAAACAAGTCTTTACTTCAGTGAGACATTTAAAGGGTGCTTGAATTGTGGTGAAGAACAGGAGGGATTATTTGCAATGTGATCAGGTAAGTCCATTAGTGCTTTCTCCATCTTAATCTTCAAAGATCCATCATATACATTACCTGATAACATAAGTAGAATAAGTAAAATGAATTGCTGAATATCTACCTCTACCTGTATCACCCTGATGGAAAATTATCTCTACTAAAAGGAGGAATTTCTCCTAATGTTAGTTTAGCACATAACAATTTGTTTATACATATAGGAGGGAGATCCATGCTTGATTATTTTCTAATAAAACCTGCCCTTGCAAATCTAGTGAAAGTGGCAAATTCATGTCTGGTTCTAAGGTTGTGCTTTCATGAATGAGGACAGGTCACTGATGAGTTATCACTAAACCAACTATCCCCTTAGTAAGGCCATGCCACACTGATGGAGCTTGAGAAGGTAGACTGGACATGTCAGAGAAATTTCTCTAAAGTAAAATTATGTTCAAAGCCTGTCTGATGCAAATCACTCCTATTTTATGAGCCGAGATCAGTGTACTTGTGAGAGTTCAGAATACAATGATTTAACAACTCTCTTTAGCCATGCAGCTGGTACATTTAGCATTGTGTCTTGCATTCAGTGGTAGGACGAGTCCTTTAAGGTTGATGTCCAATCATCTCATGTACCTAAAGGGTCCTGCAGCTTTGAATCTCTCAGCAGAACAATCAATGAGAGGGCATAAAGTTTTTATTGGTTGACTAGTGACAGCAATCTTTTCTAAGAAATGAACCAGGTTGTGTCATTAGAATGTCTGAACTGTCAAAACAGAACTGCATTTAGTTAGGATCAACAGATAATGCATGTAACTCTGCATGCTAAAATTGGCATTATTTGCTACACTGAGGGATGGGGGTGGAGGGGAGATATGGTACCAAAAATGATAATCTTTTACAGTCTCGCCAACTCATGGGGCATGGACCATCCATCTATACCATCCTGACATTACCATTTTGATTAAACTGCAAGTCTTCATGTCCTGCTTGTTTTCACACAAAGATATAGCAAAAAGACCACAAAAAACATTGTTGTCTGAAATAACAATATTTGCTGACACTTCTTGCATAAGACACTATTCAATTCCAATAAGGACCTAGTACTGAATTAAATTCTGTTCGGTTAAATTCTGAGATAAAGACCTAGTATATCAGTATCCAAAAGACCACAAAAAACGCTGTCTGAAATAACAATATTTGCTGACACTTCTTGCATAAGACACTATTCAATTCCAAAAAAAACCTAGTACTGAATTAAATTCTGTCAGTCAACAACTCATTGTATTCCTATGTCAAATTTTCACATTTACATAAATTTCCACAGTAGTATTACAATATACAAACACCATTACATTTCATTAACATATTGATAATAAAGCCTTTTGAATCAAATCAATATCAAGGCTTGATTGAAAAGGTCTGTGCTTTCTACTGGATTTATTGATACAGTTTGTTCTGGCTCTATTTCTGCATCCGCATCGTGGGTGAAGAATCCACCATGGGCAATCAAAAATATAAGCAAATCAAAATGACTTTTACCAAAAGTTTTTAATCCTTCAGGGGCTTCACGAAATATCCACAATAAAAACAATTTTCAATGAGGCAATCATGCACGTCACAGATAAATTAGCTTAATGAGGATTTATCCCAGATATTACAAAAAAGAAGCATCCAGGAGTTCAGGACATATAAGCTAATGAATAACAAATCTGTCAAATAAATCAGCATATATTTTCTATCACTGTGACTCTGGCCACAAGAGAATTGGGTGAGAGAGCATGTTAAAGAATAAATTGATGGCTCAGAAAAGATCAGCAGTATCCTCTCTAATACTCTTGAAAGTGATAGTTTAAATATTTTACCATTATCTCCATATTCCAGCCGGACAGCATATGCCAGCAACCATTCTATCACACAATTTTTCTCACTCTGCTGATAAGGACATTCAAGATCCATCAGATACTGAAAAAGACCACAAAAAACGCTGTCTGAAATAACAATATTTGCTGACACTTCTTGCATAAGACACTATTCAATTCCAAAAAAGACCTAGTACTGAATTAAATTCTGTCAGTCAACAACTCATTGCATTCCTAAGTCAAATTATCACATTTACATAATTTTAATTGCATGTGACATGAAAATGAGTGATAAATTCATAAAACAGTCCTTAAGTGACATTGTGAAAATCGTGTATTTATTTTCACAAAGGATGTCTCCATTGTTAGAAAGATTACAAAATGCTATTGAGTGATTAAAGCTATTGCAAGCACATTTCAGAAAAGGGAATCCAACATTTGTTGTTTTTTTTACCAAAGATTTTATAACACATGCAGGGAGGGGATGGATGGCATGGCCAAGCTATGGGAATTAGGAAACACATTCCCAAAACCTAAACATGCATTTTCTACAATTGAAACCATGACTTTAAGGTCAATGGAGCAATATAATGGTATAATGTAATGTATTGTCATAGCTTCATAATGGTTCACCTCAAGTATGAATAAAATCCATAAAGGGAGTTAAGAAATAAAAGCAAATAAAACATACCTTAACCAAAACTATAACACAACCATTCTATGACTATTACCATGGCACCATGATCAAAGGTGCAAGCAAGCATGTTGCAGAATTAACTGTCTTAGGTTCACAAAAGTTCATTTCCTGACACATATTAGGTTCAATCTTGGTATCTTTTGTGATCTCTTATGATCCAAAGTAAATGATCTTAACAACAGCATTTAGTCTATGCTTGATGAACTATTTATTCATTGCATATCTGTATTAGAATTTTTTGCATTCACAAAAAACAGGTAAGTAAAATGCATGACTACATGTCAGACCTTTTTTGATCCACCTGATGTCAGTGAAGTAACTATCCAAAAATCACTTTACCTGCAGAATTTATCACTTGTCTACAGATCTAAACAACTCCGCAGAAAATACAAAAACAGCAACTCTTAGATGCATTGTTTTCATTATTTATTAAAATGCTTCAAATTCATGGAAAAACAAATATTCATGGGAATATTAAAAACCCATTTTTGACATCTAGTTATTATATTTAATTGCTAATTTTATTTTAAGATAAATAATAAAGCAAGAGAAATAAATATTTTTTTAAAATATCTTACTGAAAAATTGTGATTGC
Source organism: Potamilus streckersoni (assembly GCA_016746295.1). Taxonomy (NCBI): domain Eukaryota; kingdom Metazoa; phylum Mollusca; class Bivalvia; order Unionida; family Unionidae; genus Potamilus; species Potamilus streckersoni. The sequence goes on from JAEAOA010000176.1 coordinate 504,234, forward strand.
AAAGCACATATAACAAACACAATAGATTTTACCTGGCAAAATATTAACTGAAGAAGTACCAATAGTAATGGAGGTTCTTTGTTTGTTGAAGCTGTACAATTTAAAAGAAGCTGTACAATCAATGCCATTGTTGAAGGATTATCCATGAAGTATTCTCAAATAAACTAACCTTTTGTCTAAACTCATTTTGTGATGGTGGTGTGGCGTTTATAATTTTTAACATAGATTTAACAATTTTTCAGTCATATTGCTATGATGTCTGAAGTGTGGCAGTTTATAGTGATGTCTAGCACTGGGTCATCGTGCCACAGACATGTAGCATGGTGTCCCACCCTGACACATTATCCTGACACCAGGCTGACCAGTTCCAACACTAAACTCTTAATGCTTAGGGTCAAGCGAGGCAGTTGTTAGTACTATTTTTGTAAGTCTTTGGTATGACTCGACCAGGGATCAAACCCACTTCCTCCTGTATCTGAGGCGGATGCTCTAACCACTAGTCTGCATAGACCCAGATCTGACAGTGCATTATGCTGCTTATAATTGGACTGGACTTGTAAGCGAGTATATACAGTATACCTGTAAAGATTCTACTAAATATAAATGTTGTGTTAAGCAAATTCACCACAACCAACAGTTATTTTTATTCTGTAAATAATTTTAATCAGTCTCAAATACTTTTTAATTTAAGTTAGTCATATAAGGTACAAAACCATTAGCTGTGGGTTGTGAGCTTTACCCAAAATAATGTGACCTGTGAAATGTACGCTTCTAAGCTACCTCTTTTATCCTTACTTCCAAGTTAGGCTGAAATGCATGCAACTAAAAGTGACCTGTTTTATCAATATTACCAAGCCAGCATGAAAGGTAGAGCAGAAGTTGACATCTTTTATTTTACTGCCAAGTGAGGTTGAAATGTAATGACCTCTTTATCTTACTACCAAGTGAGCTTGACATGTACACAACAAAGTTACCTCTTTATCCAGAGCTATTTTAAGAAGTTTGGGGGCCCTAGGCACAAACACTAAACTTCTAACACAATCAACACTGAAATTTTGTTTTTGGGCTGCTGTGGTGAACCCTTCTGCATGTGACCCTAGGCACGTGCCTCATGTGACTCTGCCATAAAATGGCACTGCTTTTATCTTACTACCAAGTGAGTTTGAAATGTATTTAGCAAAATTTGGGTATCATTTGTGACATTACAGCAAGGATCTTTGACTGTTATGTACTGTGCTGTGTCTACTGAGTTGTGATCAGTACAGATCACAATATTTGAGTGGCAATAATACCATTCCATGATATGTATCATACGGTCAGTAGGTGACACAATAATAAAAGGCATGATGATTAATATATATCATGGTCCAGACACCTACCTTGATCTCTGCATGTAAAGCCAATTTTTCATAGAGTTCAAACGGCATCATGTCACTATGATTATTTGACCTATGAAATACTACAAATATTTCATGACTGTAGTCTTAATACAGATGAAGGGTTCTCATTTCTGACTTCTTATTGTCATAACAAAGCAATTTTTCATCCTAAATCCACAAACTATCATTCATACCTGCCCCTGAAAATCTGAAGCAATTTATAAATTGCTGTAAATTGGCAGTGTAGACACTCAGTTGTGGAAAACTGATGATGCGATCACAATATTGTGTTCAGCATACAAATTTATCTAATGGTAGATTGACATCATTTACACAAACTGGAAACCCCTTCATTCTTGGATTCTTCCTTTCAAATTTGGTCATATTCTGTTGAGGGTTTTTGAGAAACTGTTTAGAGGTTTGTTTAGTTTTAGTACTGACAGCCACATTTGATCATGGATTGGCATCACTTGAACAAATTTTAAAGAGCTTCCTACCAGGATGCTTTCTTCATATTTTCTCCATTCTGACAAGGAAAAGCTGTCAATACCATTTGATTTGCTCCAATCTGACAAGGAAAAGCTGTCAATACCATTTGATTTGCTCCATTCTGACAAGGAAAAGCTGTCAATACCATTTGATTTGCTCCAATCTGACAAGGAAAAACAGTCAACACCATTTAATTTACTCTATTCTGACAAGTGGTTTTTGAGGAGCTGTCAATACCATTTATGAAAAGATAGTACAAGACCAACTAAGAACCATACCAAAAGCTCAGTTGGTCTTATAATCAACCAAACTAAATCAAGTAGGGCCCTACAAACCAGTCTATGGACTGGTGAAAGAGAAGGAATGGGTTTCCTACACCAGAGGCCTAAGATTGCTCACCTGGTAGACGTGTATAACATCATTTGCTAGGGAACTTAGTCTAACAAACTCTTTTAACATATTTGTGTCTGACATATAAAGTTTTTCTTTTTAATATTTGTCAGTAAGGCAGGACATATTGAATGGGAGATCAGCACCATTTGTGCAAACTTGAAAGACCTAAAAGCCTGTGTTATTTGCTTTTAGTAATGAGGCCAAATTTCATAGCAGACTGGCATCATTTGTAGAAGCCAACAAGGTTTGCAAGGATACATATACTTTTGGACAAATTCTGTTCAGCAGTATTTTTTACAAGGTTTTTAAAGGTCTATCTAGTTTTAGTAACATCAGCACAATAATACAGAGGTTCATCATTTCTACAATAAAAGGCTTTTTTAAAAAAAAGTTTTTCAAAATTTAGTAATGCTTGTCATATATAATGGCAGATCTATGTAAAAGACCTTCATGTCTGAATGCTTTCAGTCAAACTGTTTGAAAAGTCATTTAAGGCTTTTTGACTAATGATGGTTGTATTGGATGGGCATCATTTGAACAAATCCGATAGGCCTCTATGACCAAAAGCGTTTGTCAAAGTTGGTCCACCCATTTTGGACGAGAAATCATATAAACAACTTTCTATTGTGAGTAACAATGACAATAATATATTTGATGGCACAATGATATTTGCACTGACTTTAAAGCTCGTTCTGCCAAGTGCTTTCTGTCACAATGTGGTCAAATTTGGTCTGACTGTTCTTGAGAAAATTAAAGGTTTTTCCTTTTTTTAGTCAGTATTGGTGTATATATTTGATGGTGGATCTCCATCATTTGTACAAACTTTCCTTTATGCTATGTTTCCTTATTTGGTAAAATTCTATTCAACCTTTCTTTTAATTCTTCTAAAAGATTTTAGATTATTTGTAATGGTTGGTCATGTCAGATGTAAGATCAACATTATTTGTAAAGAATTCAAAAGCCTTCATGCCTGGTTGCTTCCTTTAAAATTTGGTTGAATTCTGTTCAACAGTTTTAGAAACAAAATGAATTAAAAGTTCTGTAATGGTGGTCTAAAGAGATCGTGAATCTGCATATTTGTAAAAATATTAATGGCCTTCAAGCCAGGATGCTTTCTTTAAAATGTGGTCCAGGCATAGGCAAACTTTGCATCCAACATCAATGTTCTTTTTCTCTCTTAGAAGGGTACTGCATCCTGCCATCCCCAGATACTGCCCTGCCTTGCCAAGGGGGCTGCCCTGTCTTAGAACTTCTGATTTAATATATTGCATGTGGGCAGAACTGGCATTTTTCTTGTGTGCGATGAATGATTGGCGCTTTTCCAAATCTTTGATGCCTTTTAGAAAGGTTGGCACATTTTATTCAGTGACAGCGCCTGTGTGCATCATGCACTTCGCACATGCAACCGGCCAGGTCTGCATGTGGGTTAATGTTAGTGCACATTTTGGGCATCAACCTGATATCATTTACATCACTCCACACCCTTTTGTTTCACATGCAAATATTATTGTAATGCACTAAATATGCATCTCTTGTAGAGAAGATGTCCCTAGCAGAGATTTTAACAAAATTAACAAGATTCTAAATGATAAAATCTCTTTAAAAGACAACTTCTTGAAACATTTATTTGATAAATTATGTGTTAAGTGTTAAATTAATGTAATGCACTATAGTTGGATGCAAGGTTGCATCAGAAGATAACTTTATTAACTTGTTAAGTGTTGAATTAACTTAATGAAATAGTAGTTTGGAGATTATGTACCTAGAACAGATATTATCACACTTAAAATGTAAAAAGATTATCCTTAGAACAGAATTACCACACTTAAAATATCTGCTAGGAAGAGTCTCTCTACAATGGATCTTCTACAAGAGATTTTAAAACAGAGCAAATTTTACCACATTTAAAATTTAGAAATGTTGTCTCTAGAACAGATTTTATCACTAAATGTTTTAGAGAGGTTAACCTTAGAAAACTTTATTACATTTAAAATTGAAAGAGGTTGTCCTTAGAAGACTTTACCATATTTAAAATTTAGAAAGGTTGCCCCTATAAGTCTTTACCGCACTTAAAATTTAGAGGTTGTCCCTAGAACAGATTTTACCACACTAAAAAATTAAGAGAGGATGTCCCTAAAACAGACTTTACCACACTTAACATTTAGAGAGGTTGTCCTTAAAAGAGACATTACCACAATTAAAGTTTAGAGAGCTTTCCCTAGCAGAGATTTTACCACCCTTATAATTTAGAGATGGTGTCTTGAGAAAAGACTTTATCACACATAAAATTTAGAGAGATTGTCCTGAGAGAGATTTTACCACTGAAAAATTAGAAGTTGTCCTCAGCTGATACTTTACCACTTAAAATTTAAAGAGGTTGTCTTTAGAAGAGATTTTAACATACTTAAAATTTAGAAAGTTGTCCTGAGAAGAGATTTTACCACACTTACAAATCAGAAAGGTTGTCCTTTAGACAAGACTTTATCACACTTAAAATTTAGTGATATTGTCCTCAGAAGAGACTTTACCACACTTAAATTTAGACAGGCTGTCCTCAGATGAGATTTTACTGCACAAAATTTAGAAAGGTTTTCCTTAGAAGAGACTAAAACTTTATAACACCTAAAATCTAAAGAAGTTGTCCCGAGGAGAGATGTTACCAAACTCAAAAATTAAAGAGGTTGTCCCCAGAAGAGACTTTACCACACTTAAAATTTAGAGAGGTTTTCCTGAGATTTTACCACACTTAAAAATTGAAGAGGTTGTCCTGAGAACAGGCATTACCACACTTAAAATTTAGACAGGTTGTCCTTAGAAGAGACTTTATCACACAAAATTTAGAGATTGTCCTTAGATGAGATTTAAGCAATCAAACTTTAGATGGATTGTCCTTACAAGAGGCTTTTTCACACTTAAAATAACCTAACTGGTCACCAGCAACCTGCAGTAACCAGTAGTCAGGGAGAAACACTGGACATTGTACTATAATGACAAAGGACACTGAACAATAAAGAAAAATGGACACTTTACAATGGTAAAACATGAACATTAGACAATGATGAAAATGACTTTGCACATTAATGAATAAAGTACAATATGAAAAACTCTTTACACTGTGTAGAGCTTTGACCCAGTCTGGACTGCTTATGCTCCTGAGACTGGCTCTCTCTTCAATTTTGTAATGCCTAATCTTCTGGTCCTCCAACCATACAATGATGCTTCGGAACTGATTCTCATCTGGACAAAAAAAGAAACAAATTTTATCAGAATTCAATAAAATTCAGTTGTATTATTAGGCTATAAATTTTATTAGAATTTAATAAAATTCAGTTGTATTATTAGTCTATAAATTTGATTAGAATTCAATAAAATTCAGTTGTATTATTAGTCTATAAATTTGATTAGAATTCAATAAAATTCACTTGTATTAGTCTATAAATTTGATTAGAATTCAATAAAATTCACTTGTATTATTAGTCTATAAATTTGATTAGAATTCAATAAAATTCACTTGTATTAGTCTATAAATTTGATTAGAATTCAATAAAATTCACTTGTATTATTAGTCTATAAATTTGATTAGAATTCAATAAAATTCACTTGTATTAGTCTATAAATTTGATTAGAATTCAATAAAATTCACTTGTATTATTAGTCTATAAATTTGATTAGAATTCAATAAAATTCACTTGTATTAGTCTATAAATTTGATTAGAATTCAATAAAATTCACTTGTATTAGTCTATAAATTTGATTAGAATTCAATAAAATTCACTTGTATTAGTCTATAAATTTGATTAGAATTCAATAAAATTCACTTGTATTAGTCTATAAATTTGATTAGAATTCAATAAAATTCACTTGTATTATTAGTCTATAAATTTGATTAGAATTCAATAAAATTCACTTGTATTAGTCTATAAATTTGATTAGAATTCAATAAAATTCACTTGTATTAGTCTATAAATTTGATTAGAATTCAATAAAATTCACTTGTATTATTAGTCTATAAATTTGATTAGAATTCAATAAAATTCACTTGTATTAGTCTATAAATTTGATTAGAATTCAATAAAATTCACTTGTATTATTAGTCTATAAATTTGATTAGAATTCAATAAAATTCACTTGTATTAGTCTATAAATTTGATTAGAATTCAATAAAATTCACTTGTATTAGTCTATAAATTTGATTAGAATTCAATAAAATTCACTTGTATTATTAGTCTATAAATTTGATTAGAATTCAATAAAATTCACTTGTATTAGTCTATAAATTTGATTAGAATTCAATAAAATTCACTTGTATTAGTCTATAAATTTGATTAGAATTCAATAAAATTCACTTGTATTATTAGTCTATAAATTTGATTAGAATTCAATAAAATTCACTTGTATTAGTCTATAAATTTGATTAGAATTCAATAAAATTCACTTGTATTATTAGTCTATAAATTTGATTAGAATTCAATAAAATTCACTTGTATTATTAGTCTATAAATGAATATTACTGATGAGATGAACAACCTTCCATGTTACAAAATGACCATGGAGGAAATTAATAGGGCGATGAAAGTAGCTCTAATAATAATAATAATAATAATAATAATAATAATAATAATAATAATAATAATAATAATGCTTTTTATTGAGGATGACTCATTAGTCAAGGACTATTCTCCATTGAGTCCCTCTTAAGGAGAGTATAACAATGCACATTATATGAAGATAGCAAAAATTACTGTTTAACATTAGTATTAAAATACTAAATTCTATTATCTATTAGAAACACACACATGCTTATGATATCTCTTCTTAAATACTGTAATATTTTCAGCCGATTTTACATGTAGTGGAAGCTTCTTCCACAGAACTGTACCAGAGTATTGGAAGCTCTTTTTAAATTGTTCTATTCTTGGTTTTGGTGCTAGGTTTCCATGTGATTTTGATCTTAATTGGCATTGTGTTAAAAATGGCCTGAACAAGTCCTGAAGATATGCTGGCGCAGTTCCATGTAGACTTTTATATAAAATACTGCATTGTGAAATCTATCCTGTCATCTATCCTGTCATATATTGTGAACCATTTGAGTTTTGAGGGATAATCAATAGATGCATTATGTGTGCTGCTTGTTTTTGAAGTTTATAAATTCTGTCAAGCTCAGATTTAGCACAGTTTCCCCCATATATTTGAACAATAATCCATTTTTGGAAGAATATATGACTTGTATAGATTCCAGTTTGCAAAGGTAAATATTATGAAAAAGGGCAATTTTGGTTGATAGTGTTTCATAAAGCATATCAATATGGTAATTACATAATAAATTATTATCTACAGACACACCTACAAGCTATTCATGTTCGACAATATTAAATGGATGATTATTTATTTCAAGAGATAGTTCTGGGTTCTCTGACTTGTGCAGCTTTTGTGATGTCCCCAAAATCATACATTTTGTTTTACCTTCATTAATTACCATCTTTTTTTCTTGTGTCCAGTTCTGGACTCTTAATAAGGTTATTTAATCTCATTTGGATAACTTCAGTATTAGAACTAGATGTATACAAGGTTGATTCATCTGCAAACAAATATGTATTATTTAAAGGTAGATCATAGATAAGGAATAGGAGAGGGCATAAAACTGAGCCTTGATGGACCCCTGAATGAATAGTGTGAGTTTGAAAGCTAATATTGCCAATGCTTATTTGTTATGTCATTTCTTTTGATGCAGTTCCCATAGCAATACATTAAACTGTGATCTATACCAGTTTCCATAACTGTACATTAAAATGTGATCTATAACAGTTCCCATAACTGTACATTAAACTGTACCTATACCAGTTCCTATAACTGTACATTAAACTGTGTCATATAAAGTTCCTATAACTGTACATTAAACTGTGATCTATACAACAGTTCTCATAACTGTACATTAAACTGTGATCTATACCACAGTTCTCATAACTGTACATTAAACTGTGATCTATACCACAGTTCCCATAACTGTACATTAAACTGTGACCTATACCACAGTTCCCATAACTACATTAAACTGTGACCAATACCACAGTAACCATAACTGTACATTAATCTGTGATCTATACCAGTTTCCATCACTGTACATTAAACTGATCTATACCAGTTCCCATAACTGTACATAAACTGTGATCTACACCACAGTTCCCATAACTACATTAAATTATGATCTACACCATAGTTCCCATAACTGTACATTAAACTGTGATCTACACCATAGTTCCCATAAATGTACATTAAACTGTACCAAAAACATACAGTAGAGCAACATGAAAAACCTATGGAAAAATAAGCTGACAAGTAAAATCGCTGATGAAATCATAATTCTACATTCTTAAAGCTGTTCTTAATTTTATCATAATTTTTATGCTGAAAACATTTTCATAGCTAAAATCAGCCAAATTATTTAACAAATTAATTACTGCTATGAACAAATTATTAAATTTTCATTTTTAGTTATTTTTCCAATATATCAATCTCTTGACTATGGTATTCAGAAACTTCAAAACTTCATGTCATTCATAATCATAAAGACTTTATAAAAGGTAACTCAATTAGTGACAGAACTAATCTACCTTGAGGCCTTCTAGATGTTATATGCAATTTATATAGAATATACAACATGTGAAAAATCAGGCTTGACACTAAATCAAAATATTAAGCTGGAACAGAGGAATAGACATCTGTGGACACACAAACATATATAAAATATAAACTATCATTCTGCATGGAAAAATTGAACTGTGAAAATAATGCAAAAGTACAGAAAAGCAGATAATATTTGTATTATTATAACTTTACGATTCTCAAAGATTTAATCCATTTGAGACATCAATAATAAAAGAAGAAACAGCTGGAACCAGCCTTATGTCACTGGTAATGTTTTTCCTTACAAGTGGATGAGTATTTTTTAAAACAATTGCTTCTTTGGCCTTGGTATATTGTAATTTTTTCTTCCAACAGACCTTATATTTGGAGTACCATCAGCATATCTTTGGTGAAAATATTGCTTAGATATACTGGAAAGGCTGTTCTGGATACTTTATACACCATTCTGGCCTTTCTAAGAAATATTCTTTTATGTATTATTAAAATGTATATAATATTCATGACATCATGGATACAGTCAATATATTGATCTTGAATTATATGCCATCTTTTGGAGTCTTAATAGGTTTATTATGTTTGAATTAGAGGTATTACCACAAATAACATTTAGGTAGTCCAGATATGGCTGAAAAAAAAAAAACTTTTATAAAAGATAACCCTATACTAAAAAGGAATGTTCTGATATTTTTTCAGTAGCTAAAGATAAGTATTAACCTTTTTTGAAACATATTTAATGTAAACCAAGATTGTTATCCATGAATACACCAAGAATTTTATTGTGAGAGGTCATATTAAGGCTCACATCTGCATAAAAGGTCAATGGAAGAAATTTAAGTACCTATCTTAGAAGGTAAGACATTGATAAATAGAATGAATAAAAAAAGGTCTAAGGATATTTTTGCTGTTAGAAAGTTGACCATTTAAAGATACTCTATCAATTAAATAAGAAGTAAACCAGTTTATGTCATTGCATTGATAGACTTTTAGTTTTTCAAGCAAAATTTCATGGTCTACAAGATTAAAAGCTTTACGAAAATCAACCATAATGGTGCCTACCATTTCTTCTTTTTCTAATGCTTTCTGCTGTATATCAATTAAAGAGATAAGTGCAATTTAAAATGAGTGATTCTGTTGAAAGCCAGACTGATTATCATGAATAAGACCATAGTGTTTAATTAGCTGAGAAAAGAATTTCAAGTAATCTGAAAAGACAAGGAAGGATAGAAATGGGTGTGTAGTTATTTACATCATCTTTAGATCCAACTTCATACAGTGGTGATACCTTGGCAATTTTCATTGTGGAAATTTTTTAGACCTCATACTTTCATTGCAAATGAAAGCTATACTGTCTACTATTGCAGGTGCAACTACCTTTGTAGTCTTGGTCCAATCATATCAAATCCTGTAGCTTTACAATTTTTCACCTTTGAATATACTTCAACACAAACTCAATACTAATTTCAGGAATTTCAAACTTCATATTATTTAGTATTTATTTAGCACAAAACTTTTTGAGTTCCAGATGATGAGATCAAGTTCTGGGTACTTTAAGTTTTTCAGCAATTTGAACAAAAATGTCATTAAAAATATGAGAGGTCAAATGAATTATTAGTAAAGATGACCTCATGACTGAGGGATAAAATTTCAGTTTTACTCTTACATTTCCCAATACCAAACTCTGTAAAACATTCCAGATAGCTTTCAGGTTATTTCTATTTTCATCCAGCACTTTTTTGTTGTGTGCTTGTTTGGCTTGATATATCATTTTATTAACATTATTCTTTTGAATTCTATATTCAGCTCAACTTCCTACAGATTTTAGTTCATCTCCTTGCTTTATTGCATCTAAAATTTCAGCTTGACTGGTGGTCTTAACACAAAAATGTTGTGGCAGTATTTGAATAATAATGATAGAATTAATAGTAATCTTGTTCACACACATGAAAATGTAATGCTGACTTGTCTTGAATGTAATCAACATTGAGAAGCCTGTTTACAAAAATGAATGTGGTGGTAATTGTGTGTCTTCATGAATTACTTGTAAATGTAATTGTTCACATACAAATCCATGTTGAGGAGCAGTTGAATCTAGTCTGTAGATTGCAGGTCCACCTGTGAATCTTATCATATTAAAAGTTATCTGTATAGTCACACTCCAAATATATGTGTAGTCACACTCCAAAAAGGAACAGTTGCTACTTTTTTTAACCCCATCAAGCTCACCAGGTTCATATAAATATCTTTGTCACATTGCATAGTACTGGTTATTTTAAGAAAGTCCTGTTGTTGTATTGGTATATTTTTCTTTGTAATTGCATTAATGGGTTTCATGGCAGTTGCATGAATAATTTAATTATTTAATGCAGCTGTTACACTTGGTAATCTGGCAAAGCATTCACGAGATCTCATCACTCTAAATTATTTCCTTTGCATATTGATATCCATAGAACTGCTCAGCAAGTGTTTGATTAAATCACTCAACAATTGCCTGATGGCAATGAATTGCAGTGTGCCTTGTCTAATTTTAACTTCATCAGTTATGATAATGCAACAAGAACTTTTTTGCCATGATCAACCTGTAGTAGCTGTGTCCAATGTAGACCACCATGTTGACAAATTTGTTCAAAAGCAGATGCAACTTCAATTGCTGTTTAGCTGATAGTGGTTCTGCTTCTTTATATCTTCTTGCAACATCAACAACAGTTAATATTGATTTGTATGTGCATGATCAACATCTACCAATTTTAAATATCTGCTTAATGAAATTCATTAGGAGTGATGACATCAAAATATGCATATTTAATTGCTTTAGGTGGTGGTAGATATATTTGCCATATTTCTTATTGTGCTAACCAATTTGCAACAACAGAACATAAGACATTTGCAGCATCAGCAAGTTTACTAATCCCTGCTCTACCCCTCCTAAATCCTCTTGGGCTATAATATACCAATTCCATTATAACAATGATCAGTTTATTAATTACCAGTCCATAGTACTAGTTTACCTTTATTTGCAGATTTTACTAGGAAGTTAGCAAGTTTTTCTATGAGAGAATTTTCTTTTATGGAATTTGAAAAGTGTATTAGTTTTACCTAGGCAAGATGTCATTGCTTTAAATCTTTGCTTACATATGCTACATCACGAAAATGACATGCTTGATCAATCACATTTATTGGATACCCTCCAGGTCTTGATTGATCTTATTCATCATGGTGAATATCAAGTCTGGTTCTAGGATCACAATAATTATATCCAGGTGGATGTTTCTCATAGGGTATTTATTGATTGGAGCTCTTGGTAGTTTTCCAAATAAATAAAGCAGTGATATCACCACCCATCCTTGTCGATGAAATAAGTTTATATTTTCAGGTACCATATTGTACACACTAGCCTGTAAGTGCACGCTTGCTAATTTATATCATTATTGTTGTAAATCGAGTGGTGGATATGGGTGCTCTGCATCAAACAATAAACCTCATTATTATTTATTATATATTTGTACAACATGTATATCATTGATTTTTTGGCAACACAAAAACAAGAGCCAGTCAAGCATCATCCAGCACTACCAAATTCTACCAGGATGACAATAATAGGTCCATCTGGAAATGGTAAAACACAGTTGTTGCTTAATATGATAATGAGATGGTTAAAAGGGGAAAAGTTATACTTGGTAGTACTATTTTATATGACCAGAGATGTGATGAATTACTTAAAGATTATAAAGAAAATGCAAAGTTGCTGAATGAAGATGGGAATAATGTTGATTTTATCACCAATATTGAGGAAGCCTCATCTGTGGATGACCTAGATGGATTTATTAATAATCTTGCAGTATATTACAATGTGATGCTGGATAAACAGTCAAATCCAGCTCTGTCATTTTCCAGAGGTAGACAAAAATACTGATGTGATTTATGTTACTCAGCGGTAAACACAAATTCCAAAAGCAATCAGAGACAGCTGTAATGTTTTAGTTGTGTTTAATGGAGTCAATACACATACATTGCAAAATATTCATCAAACTTGGAGTTCAGAAGGCACTGACATGATTAAGTTTAAAACCTTCTTTGCATGAGCACAAGCTAACGCACAGAATTATCATGATAAATCTACATGATCCTGGTCGAGGTATTGTGTAAGTCTTGATAAAATTTTCAGTTGAAAATCAGCAGCAGCAGAGTGTGAATGACTAATGGTGAGTTACCAACATGTAAACAAGCATGCATAAAAATGAAAACGCCGGTCAGCAATCGATAACAAAAATCACTATAACCTTTTAGAGGAATCTCACTTTGGCTATAGGCTTCAGTTTGACATTATTGACATCATATTTTCATTTTGTAGGAAGCTTTATTTTTAAAAAATAAGGACTCAATCAAAAAAGTCTGTTCACAATCTCTGTGATCGGCTACTGTAATATGCACTGAGCTTCCTCTCACACTCGTTCCCCATTTCGGTTATTTTAATATAAACTGGGGTAAAAAAAAAAGGCGGAGAAAACTCGGATTATGTCATAACATACACTTTATTAATGGTATTCAAACCACCCACCAACCACCACCACCCCAAAAAATTGTCATGCACTGCTGAAAGAGTATGTCGTCACTGAAACAATGAAAATAAGTTCTCAAGAAACCGTGAGCTTTTGAAACTGCGTCAAAAAAGTATCGTCAACACAGGAGACAGGATAATATTAAAGCCCATATATGAGAGAGAGAGAGAGAGAGAGAGAGAGAGAGAGAGAGAGAGAGAGAGAGAGAGAGAGAGAGAGAGAGAGAGAGAGAGAGAGAGAGAGAGAGAGAGAGAGAGAGACCTTGTGTATTGAATGAATCTGGTTGCGGGTAGCCAAGCGCAAGAAGTTTTCTGCGGAACATATTATATTTCAACTGGCGTTTAGAATTAAAACACGAGAAAATAAGTTACAAGAATATTGCCAACAGGAAGTGGCACGATGACTGTTAGTTGGATACATTTGCATGTTTTGCCATAGGTGGCGAACTACAGTTTCGTATTTAGAATAGGGTTAGAATTTTAAAGAAAAAGAGTTTCCCCGGGTTTCCTCACTAGTTATACTGGCTATTTAAAAGTGACTTTGTATATCTTAGGTATTGTTCAAAGAACCTTTAATTCCCTTTATTTTGATGTATTATTGATGGGTGTAATATGGGTTAGAGCATATACAGCTTGGCCTTACTCCAGATGTGCATCTTTCATAAAAGTGCTAGCTCTACTTGCTCATTTTCACTTCTCGAACTTCAAAGGTAAATTGTAAAAAATAGAGCCGATAACTTTTTTTACATTTTATATATTTGGTAATTCATTCATTACACTTTTAGAAGCTGGTATTGTCTAGTTTGGTAAAATTCATTTTCCATATTTTAAAAGCTACCAAGAATAGTGTACTTTAGACAAATTCAGGTTGATTTTTGGAGCACAAGGGAGCAGTCATTTTAGTTAGCAGTGTCCTAAGATCATTTAAAATTTCCAAAAATACAATATCCAAAGAAATTTCATCCACATTACATGAAAGTAGTACATAGGTATGCCAACATTCTCTCCACTATGCATGTTTAAAATGCAAACAACTTCACCTTACATACATCACTCTCTCAAAAGTACATAATAACTGGTGAGCGCCACCATAACTTTCGCTACCTGCAACTGGTTGAAAGCGTTGTGAGCCAAAGTACACCAAAACGTTTGGTCTGGCTCCCGTACTTATATCAATAATTTTTTAAGACTCTAGCAACGGTTTCCGTCACATAAATCGTAGTTCATCGTCTTCCCCCCCCCCACGCAGGACACACTTGATATACATTTCGCCAATACAACATATCATGTGTGTTACCTGGCCTCAGACCACATCATGTATCTTTTATCATATTAAAAAGCATTGAATATTTACTACTAAAACTGTTGTTAGTCTCTCCCTATACTCATTTACCTTGTTACATAAAAACCTGGATGTTTCATTTTGGTGATATCTCGATCAACAAGCTGATCTCCGCTTAATCTTTTCCAATATAAACAAGTCACGTCATTGAAAAAGGAAAGGTGGATAAAAGTTTGTTGGTCTAGGGTTAAACTATGCACAATCCATTTGTTCATCAAATACGGTAAATTGATTAACCCAAGAGAAGCCAAAAAGGTGCAGTCAGGTGACATTTTAGATATCATTGTCTTCATTGCAAATAAACACTATAACGTTTTGTAAACATTCAAATTCAAGCCTACCCTAGAATGCACATTTAAAAACATGTTAGCTGTGAGATAAAGCAATGAAGTTGATACTTTTTTCACAATAGTTTCCGGGTTCTTTATAAAACAATTGATCTGTTGGCACCTGCTTTTTCAAAAGATGCAAAATGATTAGGGAACCGGACTAACTATTTTAGTCGTCAGCAGATTGTTTGACATTTGACCTGTGACCCATTTAAATAGGTATAAAGAGATGGCAGAACGAATAAGATCGTTCGGCCTTAAGTTGTTCAGAAGTTCAAAATATTTGTATAAAACGCAATATTGTAGACGACAAAACTTGTCTCAGGTATTGAAATGGTGTTGATATAAATGTGATCAATAAAACTGCAGTATTCTGCTACTTGTAGATTTTATAAATATTATGGTTGTCGAGTCGGTTAAAAATCAGTACATAATGTAAGGATGACAGGCCAAATATAAATTTTCATCTCTGGTTAATAAATAAGGTATTACTTTAGAAGGTCAGAACATCAGAAATAACAAATGAGCAAATATAATCCTTTTCATGGTTTTTGCTCACAGCAAGTGCCAACAACTTATTTTATTAACTAAGCATTTTTGTACAGTGTACTTATCAATGAATACAAATTCAGTAATGGAATACTGTTGGTTTTTTGGGGGAAAAAGGGGTTAATTAATGAAATAGTCACTAGAATATATAACCAGTATGTTCTTGAAGTATAATTTGCAAAAGTATGTGGTATATAAAAAGAAATTTTCGGGAAATGTGCATCCGCTAATACAGAAATTGCAGCTTTAATTACTTAGAATTTTTCAGTGATAAGTGTATGTCCATTCTAAAACCCAGATTATGTGAAAAGCTTGTCCTTATTCGTGTTTTATTCATGTTAAAGTGAAAAACAAAAGGGATTTGTAACTTCCACCTCCTTACCTTTAAAAACATCTGTAACAACAATGTAACAAGACAATCCAGGTATTTATTCCTTATGAATGCCTACCTGTATGAGACTTTTTTGGACAAATTCATCTAAAACTAATGTTTCATGAATTCAGGTTTACATAAAATATTTTTTCTGTAATATTTCCTATGAAAAGTTAAAGGCAGTACTGCATATATTTTTTATTTATTTTATTTAGTTGTTGCTTTATTGCACAGTTGTATTGTGCAGGTATTGGTTGTAGTAACAGCATGAACATATTTCTTAAACAGTATAAAACAATTATAAAATCACAGACAAATGAAGATGTTTAGGGGATACAGATGCTACAACAAGTAAACCTCAAAGCTTGGAAAATCACCCTGTATTACTTGTAAAGATTTTATTGTAACAGGATATTTTGGTTTTACTTTTACCTGAAAAGATTTAATTTTGTCAGCTAGTATATTGGATATAAAATAGGTTCTTTTTTTCTTAAAGTAGAACTATAGCCTTGTGAATAGCCTCAACCATGTGAATACACTTAAGCATTAACACCCATGTGAATAGCCTCAACCATGTGAATACACTTAAACCTTAATACCCATGTAAATACACTTAAGCATTAATACCCATGTGAATACACTTAAGCCTTAATACCCATGTGAATAGCCTCAACCACGTGAATACACTTAAACCTTAATACCCATGTGAATACACTTAAGCATTAATACCCATGTGAATACACTTAAGCCTTAATACCCATGTGAATAGCCTCAACCATGTGAATACACTCAAACCTTAATACCCATGTGAATACACTTAAACAATAATACCTATGTGAATACACTTAAGCATTAATACCCATGTGAATACTCTTAAGCATTAATACCCATGTGAATATACTTAAACATTAATACCTATGTGAATACACTTAAACCCTAATACCCATGTGAATACACTTAAACCTTAATACCCATGTGAATAGCTTCAGCATTAATAACCAGTTGAATAACTTCACCCTTACTAGCCATGTCAATAGCCTAAACCTCAATCATGTCAATAGCCTCAACCTCAATAGTTATGTGAATGTCTCAATCTCAGTGGCCATGTCAATAGCCTCAGCCTCAATAGTCATGTCAATAACCTCAACCTTATTAACCATGTGAATAGTATGAACTTTATAAAGCACTATTATTTTTTGATGTTTTCCTAACATTATTTTAAATTTCTGATACAGGATGACCATTAATTTTGCAAATTAAATTGAAGCTATCATAAAGAAAGAACAGTATGTTAATGATTTCTTTTTGCAAATAATATACATGTATTATAGATCAACACTTCTTTTTGACATTAAAATGCAGAAGTGAGCTTCCTCAATAGTTTTATGTTGCTAAATAATGAGTTTAGTATCTGATCAAAGTGTAAATATATCCAAAGACCAATTCAAAGAACAACAAGTTTTTAAAATTAATCCAATTATCACTGATCATAATACATTGAATACTTATGCAAAAAAAATTAATTTAAAAATAATAATATATGGGTCATTTGTTGTATTTGTAAATAGTAGTTATTAGTTAATGTCATTAGTAGAAACACACTTTTTCATGTGATTAATTCACTGCAATGTTTTCTACTATCAGGACATTCGACATGGAATTGTGGGGATGGTTGGCAGGTATTCTTTACAATTTTATTCTTGAATTATTTTGCTAAGGATCTAACAGTTGCCCTTGAGAGTATCAATTATTTTGCAACTCACAGCTAAGAATATAACAGTTGCCCATGAGAGTATCAATTATTTTGCAACTCACAGCTAAGGATATAACAGTTGCCCATGAGAGTATCAATTATTTTGCAACTCACAGCTAAGGATATAACAGTTGCCCATGAGAGTATCAATTATTTTGCAACTCACAGCTAAGGATATAACAGTTGCCCATGAGAGTATCTGAGATATTATGATGATAGCAGATTGTATAATTACCCAACAATTAGAATAATTTATTGTAGCATTTTATCATAGCACCTTTTTGTAAAGTTCTATGTCTGAGGTGCATTTCTGTATCATCTATATAACAAATGCAGGTGTGTAGAATTCATATCTTGTGAAATGCGAACCTCCACCAGAGTATGTAATGGAACAAAATCTTGTTGAGTGTATCAGTTTCTGTCCTGTGGAGCAGGAGTGTATTGACTTCTACCCAGTGAGACAGAAGTTTATGTGAACTCATTGATGTAGCTTTATGATTATAAACCATTAGAACAACTCTTATAATGTTTTTTTTTAATACATTTTGACATATATTTTAACAACTTCATATTTGTTACCTCTTTCATTTATTTTATATGGCTTTTAGATAATTTTAAACTCTATAATTTGTATATTTTATATTGTTGAAATAAAGGTTTTTAATATTTTAATTTCATGGACTAAATGTTTTTATAATTATCTTGTAGGTCTAAATTTTGTTATATTTTATCTTGATGGACCAAATGTTTTTTATGTTTTATCTTGATGGACTAAATGTTTTTATATTTTTTATCTTTAAGGACTAAATGTTTTTATATTTTATCTTTAAGGACTAAATATTTTTATATTTTATCTTTAAGGACTAAATATTTTTATATTTTATCTTTAAGGACTAAATGTCTTGATGAACTAAATACTTTTATAATTTATCATGTATGACTTGATGATTTTGTTTATTTAGAATTGTTAAGCTTCCTAAAAACATTTTGTTTTCACATTATTTTAACTTAACCTTTTGTTTTAAAATTAAGTTTAATTGGTACTATATAACTATTATTGTGGTAAAATATTGTTAAATTACACACACACACACACACACACACACACACACATCTGAACACCAATGTATTTGTTGGATCTGTCTAACAAATAAGCTCAAAACTTTCCAATGATTGTTTTCCTAATTAACACGTTGGACATAATATACCTATTATTATCCCATAGATTTCTTTCAGTTTTATGTTTTCCCATTTGTTTAAACACTCTGTTTCCATAAAATCAAGACTAAAAAGTTATCGTGGCTGATCCTAAAACCTGTTAACTGAATGATCATCTTAACTCCATGGCCAGCCTCAAGTGGATGAGTGGTCTAAAGCACTCACCATTACGGATCATTTCCATCTCAGGTTCAGCCATTGTGGGTATGTTGAGAAAGCTTGTCAATAGTTTCTCGTGGGTCAGTAGTTCTTTCCAGGTTTTTCCTGTGTTCTTCCTCCACCCACCATTGATACTGACCGCCATGTATAGCCCATCTTATGCTGAAAAATGGCATTAAACCCTACAATAAAAACAACAACAACAACTCCAGGATCTGAACAAAATATGTTTAGTCATGGCTGATACTACCAACAACAAGTAATTATTATGATAATCCTCCAAGACCTTTTTGGAGATCTGCGGAAATAAAACTTTCACTATCTGATTGTATAGGAAATAACTCAGTTGTTACACATTTTTGACATAGTAGGACTACTTTTTGACAATTATTTGATTAATTTCTTTTAAAAAGTAGAGTGGAATAAAATACTCTTTGGGTTAAATTTTATTGTGTTGTCTTTTTTTCAAAGGATTTAAAAAAAAAAAGTAAATAACTAGTTTGAGATGAAACCAGCAAATCAAGGAATGAAAACTCTAACAGTAATCTGAAACTGAAAACAACACATGTTATAATGTCTTGTAATTTCCTCCATTAGAATTCAACAATTCCTCATTCACTTTACTTACTGATTGGGCTCTTAACTTGTTAAGCTAATTAACAGAAAAGAGAGAAAACCAAGAAGTTTTGTAAAAATCAACAAATAATTTATTTCACAGAAGAAAAAAATTTAATTTAAAGAAAACATATGGTATTGTGAAGTCCTAAAAGTTCTATCACAGGTCCAAATGTATAGAATATTCTAAATTAATTCTGGTGGTGTTCTGAATGAATTCCAATATTGAACATGCTTATATGCCAATAGTCAGTCTCAAGTGTGTGAATGTGCTAAGAATCTTGATGTATAAAATTGATCTAATCCAAAGTGTCCTTGAATGAATTCACAATAATCCTAATTTACTGATTTAGTCTGAAAATGTTATAATGAGCACTTTATAGTTCCAGTTAATAATTTAAATAAATTGTTATGTATATTCATATGTATATTATTTTCATAGTAATAGTTTTAGTAAGAAACATTTAGTTAGTGACATTTTTTTAATTTTAAAATCCTATGAATGGGTTTTGTACTGTTAGAGTAAGTCATTTATGTGTACTATTTAATTCATAATTTCAAGGTCAATGTACAGAACAGTTTGAAATAAACATGATGTGGTCCAAATAGGCCATGAGTGACTTGTATGGAGTACATATTTCTGTAAAGGCTCCTAACCTTGTTTCTGATTAACTATTATGAATCAGCTTTGTTTACATTTTGAAATACAGACTAATTCAAAGAAAGCTTGGTATAGGTTGTTTGACAGTTAAACATTATCTTTCTATATCACAGAAAGTAGACACATAAATGTCTGGACTTTATGGAGTTGAGGAAATTTATTCATTTACGGTTGATAATTGGAATTGACATGAATTGAACATTCATTTTAAAAAAACATTTGGATACTTTTATAAAAATAAACTAAATTATTGTTGAGTTTATTGAAAGAACATTTAGATATGTAACATAGTATTCAAAAAATTATTTTGGGTTTTCCATGATTTTACTTAAAGATATCTTGATCTAAAACATTGTTTTCTTCTTTTCTTTTGAAACATTAGTACATTATTTTTATGATTTGGAATACCTTTGGAGATGTAATCTGATTACTTTTGATCTAATGGAATTGATAAAACTATTTAGGAGATATTTAGGAGAGCTAATAGGAGATATAAATTCTCAGCATTCTGTTATTTTCAATTTTTGTCACTTTGTATTTTAGTGAAATAAATAAATATTTTGAATTTTATTAAACTTGGTGGATGTTAAAGCATGCATGGTCATGTATAAATCAGTATGATAAAGCATTTACCATCAGTGCAACTCACTTGTATTTCCAGGTATGTCATTTTATATTATTTCAGAACTCCTCTTGTGAGAATAAGCAAGCTCAGCAATGAGACAGGTAAACAAAAGTAATTTTTCAAACTTTTTGAGAGACTTTGATTCTGTTAAGGCTTTTTTTTGCTCCAGATTGCATGAAAAGTTAAAGATTAATACAGTAAAGATTATTTATATTTTAGATGGGATTGTGAATTATGAATGCTTTAAATAAGATAGATTATACTAAAATTCATTTATTTTTCAAAATGTTAAGTTACTTGTCCATTTAGGTGACATTGTTCATACATTAATAAACAATTTATACTGGAATGATTACTGTCAGAACTCATATGTAATGTAATAAAATTAATAAGAGGTAACCATATATTCATCCAATGGTAGATCTTATTGATTTATCTTTTTCTTCATGATATTTATACAAATTGATGTGATACAAACATTCATATCAGCCAGTGAATCATAAAAATCACATTTATGTGAAAACATTTTTGTTCAATGGTATAGACTAGTAGAATATTCCTTTATATTTATTTGGATGGAAAAAAATGTCAATAGTCATATGTTTTCTATTAATCTGACATAACTTATGCAGGCTGCTTAAGTGTTTTTGCAGAAATTTATTTTTTGCTTGGTCTTTTCTTTTTGTCTCACCATGGACAGAAGGCTGCAGGATTTTCTTTAAAGTGAAAAACCATCATGACTCTTATATTTCTTATAAACTTTCATCCCGCATTTGACAAACTCTCCAAATTACACTTTTTTATCATTAATTCCAATACTCAGCCCATGGACTGCTGGAATAATACCAGTACCCAGTGGAATTTTTTCTGGCAGGTTTCTGTAATTCACAGACAAGACACTTTCAAATATCATTTTTTATTAAAAAATATGTTAATTTTTAAAAGCAGTGGATTTAAGCTTTAAAAGGGTATGTTTGGCCAATGGCCTTATAAATGTATTTGTGTCCAACTATAATAGAGACATGTTGGAGAATCTGCCTAACTTACAGATCACTTTTAGGCCACCAATGAACACATTATAAGGTTTAGTAAGGATGCTGTTTTCTGCAAATATTGAACAAATTATTTTTTTTAAATTTACATTAATAGTGACCCAAAATCTACCAACAGGTTATATTGGTATTGGATCATGCTAATTTTATATCATCATTTCACCCATTACTATTTTTATGTTTGGCTTGTTTCAGGATGTGAGATATTAGCCAAGGCAGAGTTCTGCAATGGTGGAGGGTCAGTCAAGGATAGAGCAGCTTATTATCTCATCAAAGATGCCCAGGAAAAAGGTAGATGATTCAGACATTCAGTGTATAATGAGGAATTTCCTGTCGTACCAAATAAATGTGTTTTGCTGAAATATAATATGCCCGCCAGTTCTCTATTTAATCTGAAAGCTTTCTACTTGAATTGCAGATTATATTTTGTATGTATTACGCGGTTGAGCAAATGAGAGTGAAGATTTAGATCTTAAATACAGAATGGTAACAAATGTTATATTTTCATAGAATGTATCAAATATTTTCAGTAACTTGAACTCTCATCAGCACAGAGTGATTAAAAATAATCAAATATTTTTTATATAATGATGTTTTATAATAAGGACTAGATGGAAAAAATGTATTTCTGGATGTAGCCCTATGGTGTTTGCATCAAATGTACAAGAAAATAGATCTAGAAATAGGAATCTAAAATTCTGGTGTTGCTAGTTTTTCGTTTCACTGCTGTACAGACTACAAACTGTACAATTTATCCTTTGACAGTTCAGCCATTTTTGCCTTTTTTTGCGACTATCCAATAGTCATTTTGTTTTTATTGTGCAAATGTATGGATCTGCTGCAGCTTGTATGGATTATTTTAAACTTTTGAGTTATTTGTCATGACTTTGGCTCGAAAGACCAATGACCCACCATGCTGACGTTGATCTTATACAGCTAACAGCTCTTTCATCTTATTCACTGACTCCATCTGTTAAAGAGCTCATATTAGTAAAATTATGAAATGCTCTTTGATAATTATGCTTACTTTATTCATATTTCATGCTGTTTTGATATAATTATGGTTTCATTATTAACTAAGCATTGTATATATGTTGAGAAAAAGGGCCATAGCTTGCTAATACAACAGTTTCTGCTTTAGTTTGCTTTTTTGTCATTTCAGTAGAAATGTCAAATTAAATGATTGACATGCAACTTCAAAACATGACTCTTGTTTTGTTTATAAACTGTTTCTGATATGCAACAGTGGGCCCCATGAGTGGCTGAGTGGTCTAAAGCGCTTTCCCTTATGGATCACTGCCATCTCACCTCTGTGTGGGTTCGAGTCTCAGATTCTGCCAATATGAGTATGTGAAAAGCATGCCAGTAGCTTCTCATGGGTCTTTTTCGAGGATTTTTCCAGGTTCTTCCTCCACCATTTATACTGGCTGCCATGTATAGCCTATCTTGAGCTGCAAAATGGCATTAAACCCTTCAACAACAACAACTTATATGCAACATCGATAAAACATGGCCACTGGAAGTTTTGGGCATCCATTTTAGATAAGTAGTCATGTACTGATTTGTCAGTTTGTGCTAATAGCTACGTAGTCTCATACTAATTTGCTAATAGCTATATAGTCACATACTAATTTGCTAATAGCTATGTAGTCACATACTAATTTGCTAATAGCTATGTAGTCACATACTAATTTGCTAATAGCTATATAGTAACATACTAATTTGCTAATAGCTATGTAGTCACATACTAATTTGCTAATAGCTATGTAGTCACATACTAATTTGCTAATAGCTATGTAGTCACATACTAATTTGCTAATAGCTATATAGTCACATACTAATTTGCTAGTAGCTATATAGTCACATATTAATTTGCTAATAGCTATGTAGTCACATACTAATTTGATAATAGCTATGTAGTCACATATTAATTTGCTAATAGCTATGTAGTCACATACTAATTTGCTAATAGCTATGTAGTCACATACTAATTTGCTAATCTGTCCTTTGTTTTTTTCTTCTTGTATCATTTCATCAGGTATGTTCACCATACACATGAAATGCATGTTCAAAACATGGAATTAATCAAGGAAGACAATTAAAATTCATTATTGGCAGTACCAACTCATTCAGGAGTATATGCCAATTGTATGCAGCCCATAAAGCACAAGTCCTCATTCAATTGGAGCCTGTAAGTCTGGGTTCATGGGGTTCATACTGGAACTGTTTTATCCAATTTTTAAAAGTGCTGTACTATTACCAGCTGTGTAGGAGTCACCAGCCATCTCAACATTGCCAACCTTTCAGCCCACCACTAGCAGTCCAGCTGACACTGGCAGTCCATCTATCCAAGCTTGAGGACCTCTTCATTGAAATGATTCAGCCAAATAGTTCATACAGAGGTCTTAATAATAGATCCATCTGTCCCAGCATGCAGTCAGCATACTATACCAGAGATTTCAGTGAGAAATCTGTCTGTTTAACCAGGCCTCTGGACTGTCTTATATGCCACCATACTGGATGCTCCAGGCCAAAAACTTACCATTCACACCTGATCTGTCGGATCTAATCCAAATTAAAATTGCACCATCACCAGCAGTCCAGCTGTTCCAACATTTGGACCTTTTCTTTGAGTTGGTCTAGTCAACACTGATTTATGGGGTTAGTGGCAGACCTGTCCATCTAATCATTTGTGGGTGACATGCCCTCTCTACAACAGTGAGAAATCTGTCTGTCCATCCAGGCCTTTGGAGTGGCAGGTACCCGTGATAGCCACACAAGCTTCTAGGCCGACCATTTGCCAGGCAAATCAGCCAGCATTGCTGGTAGTGCTGATGTCTATATGTTCACTGCTTGTCCACAACGAAGAGCTAGTGACTTTTTACTGGGAATGGAAATGAGTCTTACCACTTGGTATTTCTTCTCTAGCGCTGAAGTAGACCTAGGGAGGCCTTGACACACAGTGTGTGTGATTAACTCCTTCACCAACCTCCCTATTTTACTCAGATCTTTATCATGGAATAGTCTGAAGTCAATGCTGCCATTGAAGATAGTTTTTGGATGTTGGCTTCTTCAGAATGACCCCACCATTACCGCTGCTCTGAAGAATTGGTTAATCTCATTGAGGAAGAAACAGACTAATGGTGATAGATGCCTTCAGAATCTATCTCCTGGCACTTCGCAAGAATGTGTTAGTTGTTCATATGCACTTTTGTCTGGGTTTTTTTAGGACAAACAAATTTGCAGTATTCCTGTCAGAGCCGGTTTGGGATGTCATTGCAGATACCTGGCAATAGCCACACATAGGGAGGCAATGACCAGGATCGCTAGGGTCAGTGACCAGAGTTGCTCAGAATGCTATGGCCCAGCTACCCTTAAAATGATGTGCCATATGGGTGTGATACATGTCACTCCTATCTTATCACATCCTCCCTTTCTGGATGACCCTTTGGGTCACTGTTGCTTTGGAAGAAGAATAGAGGAAGTTTGGAGGCAGGCAGCTCAGGATCTGCTCAACCCACACAGATGCTTGGAACCACTCAGCACTCGATCCCGTTCAGTGTGAAGGGATGATAAACAGCTTCAAGACAGGTACATCAACATTGATACCTCATATGCAGTTTAACAGTGACTAAGAAACATAAGTTTTTTTACTGCACCTCCCTATTCCCTCAGAAGAGTGGGGGCTGAACCAGGTCTTTTAGTGGGGCTTCAGGTTTTGTTCATCAACAATCCTCTCTCCCCTTTTATCAAAATACATCATTAGATTGGGATACAGATTCCTTTCTACAGCAAGAGATATGGTTGCTAATCCCCCCCCCATAAAAATGTCAGGGTGCTGGAGCTTGTGCAAACACCATCATCTCCAGTGTTTTATTCAAGGCTGTTTCTTTTTCAGTAAGCAAACAGTAAGTTGAGGCCCACCATCAACTGGAGTCGCCTTACACAGTTCTCAAGATGGAGATTCGCCTCTCCACCAGACAGAGTGAATATGCCATCAATCTCAATCTGACAGACATATACTCTCACTTTCCTATTCACTCTATCTCCTGTAAATTTCTGTTTCACTTATCACAACACCATCTATCAATTCATTGTTCTTTCCTTTGGCCTCAGCATCAGCTTCTGGGCTTTCACTCAGATTATTGATTGAGTCATCTCCATAATTCCTGTCGATGTCATCTACAATGATAGCAGTGTACCTGGATAATATTCTCCAGTTCTACCCATCTCCAAGGTAGGAACAATCTTCTTTCTTTTCTGACTCATCTGAGCTTTCTGGTGAACTGGTAAAAATCAGACCTCCATCCATCTCAGAACTTTATCTGTCTTGGTATGGAGTTCTTAAACTACCTGAACATGGCACTGTTAACTTGTGTTCACATCACCAGAAATCATCAAACTTAGCAAGAGAGAGTTTTGAAACTCCTTGGTGTAGTCAATGCAGCAACAAACTTGATTCCACTCAGTTGCTCTTTTTATGCACCCATTACAGGCCATCCTGATCATGGACAAGATTCAATAATTCCTGCATCAGAGGTACAACCCAGGTTGGCTTAGCAGGGAAATTCATCAAGAGAAACTCCAGATGGAAAAAACAGTATGTACCAATGCCAATGCAAACAGTTGGGGTGCCCACTTGTTGCTAGACTTCACTACCGTTGGGAGCTAGGGGAGCAGTCTCATCATTATCATCTTAGAAATGAAGGCTGTTATTAAAACCTTTCATTTCTTTAGAACCATCGGATTTTAAATTACCATATTCTGATTTTAAACCTTGCATCAAAAAGTATCTACGTCAAAAGTGGCAGGTATCATGGGATGATGCAATCAATAACAAACTTCATGCCATCAAACCAATCTTGGGAGAATGGACTCCTTCCTACAGAACTATTCGTAGAGAGGAGGTTGTCATTGCAAGAATCAGAATCGGTCATACATACATTACCCACTCAAACATACTAAAAGGTGAAGATCCACCAGAGTGCGTTCCTTGCAATGTACCATTTACTGTTAAACACTTTATGACCACGTGTTCTGACCTGCAACCTACGCGTGATAAATACTATAATGTACATGACATGCAGGAACTTTTTGATACTATTCAAATCACTAGTATTTTAGATTTCCTAAAGGAAGCAAATCTTTATTTTAAACTGTAACTGTATGATCTTACCCAAACTAATTTTTAACTAATGCAAATACCAACTATTATTTACATCTTTTCATCAAGATACATCATTTACATTTCCCGTTGATCGGGAACCAATATCTTTAACTGTTACCAACATTTACCATTTTATATTTAACTACTATGGATTTTTTACTATATCGCTGGTCGATATTGAACCTTTCTTTTTACAAATATGACCTACTGTATGGCGCTAAATAGCCTAAAAGTGCTGGTGCGCCGTTAAAATTAAATCAATCAATCAATCAATCAATCATTTCTGGGAAGACCAACAACTCAGTGGTGGCAACCTATCTATTCAACCTTTATGTCATGTCCTAGTGTAGCAGTTTCTACTTCGATGTGACAGTTTCCATATCAACATGCCAGTCGGACACATTCATGGCAGACTCATTGTCCTGACTGACACTCTATCCAGGAGAGACAAAGTCATTGCATGGAGTCTGTTGACAGATCCACCCAGGAGGATCCTGGCCAACCCAAATATACTTATGGTCAAGGGTGTTCCACCCCTGCTAGTACCAAATTCTTCTACACACTTATCAGGAGAACCTTGCGAGATAAACAATTCAAACCTTTGATTGTGTAGAGAATCTTGAGAGCAAGAAGACCCTAAGCTCGTCTGAATGTTTATCGGGGAAAGTGGTGTGTGTGTGTGTAGGACTGGTGCCAGGTTCATTACATCATTTCTTTGTAAGCCTCAGACTCTCAATTGACTGACTTTTTCTCTGGCTCTTTAAGAAGAAACAGTTGGCATTGACCACTATCAAAGGCTATCAGTCTAAGAAATTGGACACATTCCAACATCATTGCAGATGTGAAATTGGGCATGATAAAGACCTTTAAGATCTTTTGCCAATTATAATCTGCAGGGCCAATATCCAAAACATTGTTTCCAGAATATAACTTGTCCTCAATTTAAACATGGCTGAACTCCAGGAAGTTTGAGCCCTTAGACCACACTTCACTAAAGTTTCTATCATACAAGACATGTTTCCTGATAGCTTTAGTTTCTACATGATGGGTCAGTGAGCTACATGCCCTTTCATTCAACCCGAATTTCTTCAGTTCAGATGGGTTGGTTCATTAGTTCACTTAACACAGCCAGGCTTCAAAGCCAAATACAAGTTACCATCCATAGGTTGTAATGCATCTCCTCTCCCATAGACAATCAAGAGTAGCAGTCATGCAAGATCCTGCTTATGCCCTCAAGCATTACTTGAGATGCACAGAGACAATTCATGGCCTGCTTAGATACCTCTTCCTCCCAGTGGAGCCCAAAAAAACATGACATAGCCCCTCAACCACTTGTTTCATGGCTGATGTGGGTTACAGCTCATGAGATTAGAGCCATCTCAGCAAGCCTCATTTTTAAATGCAACGTTTTAGTCCAAGATATTGTAGATGCTGTTGGCTGGCATGCAGATTGAACCTTCTCAAGTTTTTACGTCAGAGATTTAGTGTTGCACAGACAAACTTTGGATCTTGTTGGGTCAACTTCATCTTCTGAACCATATATATGAGTCCCAGGTTAAGGGTGTTGCTTGTGTCATTAGAAGAATGGGTTATCTTTCATATGGGGAATCCAGCCACTCATCTCCAGAAGGATACCCAAGGTTGGAAAATCAGCATCCACTCCTCTTATTTTCCTAATAAATGTGACTGTCGAGTGTATTCAAAAGAGAAAGAAAATTTTTAGGTAAAATTTATTTCCCCAAGAATACTTGCATGAATATTTATACAGTCACATTACTTAACACTCTCCCAACCACCCACCATGCCGACCTCCACATTAATGTCTTTATTAACTAAAAACTGACAGCACCTGGTAATATCAAGGGGATGTAATGGGCAAAGAGTTACGGCCCTATGTTGATCTAAAAATAAACAGGATAAGCTGTTTTGGTTTTTTAGTTCCGTTGGATTTGGAAGGTAGCAGGCTAATATTCTTAATGTAATGTGATTGAGAAAGTATTCTCAGAAAAGCATAATTACTTAAAAAATTTGCTTTCAGGTCAGCTAAGGCCAGGAGGAACTGTGGTGGAGGGTACTGCAGGGAACACTGGGATAGGACTGGCACATATGTGTTTAGCTCTAGGTTACAAGTGTGTCATCTTCATGCCTAATAACCAATCACAGGTAAATCCTCAGGGATTAAATTGGCTCATGTGTCTGGCTCAAATAACAAGTGTCTCTTTTTAATCCCCAATACCAATCATAAGCAACAACACGTGGATAGGACTGGCATATGTGTCTCAGCTGGGTTACAAGACTATCATCTTCTTCTGTGGTTAGACCTGGCTCACAATTTTCATGGCCTGTGATTTTAACTATGCCGTCATCTTTCTCATTAACCAGTCATAATATTGTCATACATACTATATGCATACTGTCATCTGACACAAAGTAAACTCACCCAGTAATATAAACTGGCATTTCACATCATTGTAGGCATATGATAAACAGACTTTCAAAACTTCTATTCATCCACATCATATACTTATGAAACTTGAATAATAGTTATATGGTCACTAAGTTCAGACAGTTCAAGCAATATTATTTCATAGACAAAACTGACTCAGTTTAGATTTGTCATCTTCAACTCAATTACAAGCCAGTCAATTTATGCAGTCCTGAACATGTCTTGGCTGGGTTGCAGGCTTGTCCTCTGCATGCTCAATATCATGTCAAATCTAATTGCACTTACATAGAATTGGCATAGATATGTTTGACCCTTCGCTATATGTGTCTTGTAATTATTGCCCAAGATCATTTACAAGTTTCAACACTTGTATAGACAGTCACATGTGTCTGGTCCTGAATAATGTCATCTAATCACAAGTGTCAAGACTGGGAAAATACATGTACATGTATGTCTGGCCTTGAATGATATGTGAGTCATCTTGTACCCCAAAACTGTCAACACTAGGGTAGGACAGCCACATAATGTCTGATAGTGAATAATGTCATCTAATTGTCTCAGAACCATTCTAAGTGTAATGGCTCATTAATATGACAGGCACCCATACATCAATAGACTTGAAAATTATCATTGACAGTTCAGTGGTGCATCTTTGTGACATCTTATGGACCCCAAGCATTTGTTATCTGCCTTAGCCAAAACACTTGGTGGATAATGGGCAAAGAAATAGCTTCTATTTGTTCAAGCATTTTTTGTTTTTGACTAACATTCCATTTCAACTTTTTCTTGTTTTTCTTCCCATTTCTGTCTGATAAATTTTAAAGCAGTAAAGATATTTTAATGAGGCACAATTCCATTTTCACTAGACAGCATGTTGAATGCCATTGTCAGGTCAAAGTCCAATGTCAATGACGTTTAAATATTTTTAATATCTTGATAAAACTTTTCTTTGGTAAATATTATGACTAGATAGTGTATTGCATTCCATAATCTGGTCCCTAGCTCAAAGGTCAATAGCATCACAAAGAAATAGATCAAAAGATGGACTGTACTGTTTGCATAGTGTATTGCATTCCATAATCTGGTACATAGCTCAAAGGTCAATATCATCACAAAGAAATAGATCAAAAGATGGACTGTACTGTTTGCATAGTGTATTGCATTCCATAATCTGGTCCCTAGCTCAAAGGTCAATAGCATCACAAAGAAATAGATCAAAAGATGGACTGTACTGTTTGCATAGTGTATTGCATTCCATAATCTGGTACATAGCTCAAAGGTCAATATCATCACAAAGAAATAGATCAAAAGATGGACTGTACTGTTTGCATAGTGTATTGCATTCCATAATCTGGTCCCTAGCTCAAAGGTCAATATCATCACAAAGAAATAGATCAAAAGATGGACTGTACTGTTTGCTAAAATGTTATATTGTTTACTTCATAAAGAGTTCATCGTTTGTTGAATTATGCAGTAATTATTATATACCATCTTAAGTTGTAGTGTTGTCCTTCCATTCATCTAATAAAATTTGTTTTTTTCATGGCATAAATTTGTAATTGGTTATGTTTTCATGAAAATTTGACTTATTAAGGTTACTTGCACTCTTTTCCAAAGTGTAACTTTTAAGTCAATTAAGCTTCGCCCATCTGTGTTTCAGACCATAGCTACAAGGTCAAGGAAACGGCACAGGAAAAATCTTTGAGATCTCTCCTTGTCCAGAGTTTCTAAAGATATTTTGATGAAACGTTAGGAAGTTACATATAAGAGGCATAATGTTGCATAAAAAGCTATATCCCCAGCCTTAGTGTCAAGAGATAATATCAGTCAGTTGCCAGCTTCCATTTTTAGCCTTAAAATTTTTAAGCAATATATATATTCTCATGAGACTTTACCTAGGTCCACACCGTATTATAAAATAGTCCCTGGCTCAAATATCAAGGTCATTATTAGGGAAAGGGTCATGTGACAAGAGTATCATGAGCTATTTACTCTTCTATGGATCCACTCTTGGTGTAGATATTAATAGTTTATAAATGAAAGCATAATAGGATTAAATGATCATGGTTGGATATTTATTGGTGTGTCAGTTTTACCTAATCTCTCACACAGTTTTCATCAAGTCCGTCTGACTTTATTTACTTTGTGAGTGATTAGGGAACATTTATACATTGATAAATGCCCAACTATTATCTCTTAATACTTATAATTCCATTTTATTTCCTTTCTAATGTCAGGTCAGTAGATTTAATCAACAAAACATTTACTTTTATGTACTCAAAGTTTTCTTTCATTAGCCTCTTAACTGCAATAGAATATATAGCCCTATCTTCACTAGCCAAAATTTATTGATTCTTTATACAGTGATACAGGGTAGAATGTTATAGCGGGTTATTCAAGTGATATATTGTTATGATCATTATTTTAATAAATAAAAAATGGTTGTTGCAGTTAAAGCAGGAATATTCCTTGGGGGGTGGTCTTCAAAAATTATGCTAGCAGATGGCACATGTTGTTATAGTAACTTTGTTGTTATTTTTTCTCATTTCAGTCTTTCGAACGCAAATTTGTGTCCAATATTAGTGCAATCCCTTGGTTAAATTTGACCCTGACCTTTAATAACCACTGCTGTAACATGTTGTCAGGGTGAAATGCAATAATTACTGAAGACTGGCTTCTAAGGACTGTCATATGCCTTCTTTGGCAAAAGTGTTGGAGTGCAGGAAGGTCTATGCAATTAAATTGTTGTAAGATCTAATGGTTGATTTTAATCTTTGACTCGTCATTTTTGATCGGAAATCAGGAATGGGTGGGTGGGAGCTTGTTGTTATTAGGGTGTGAAGCATTGATATAGAGATAAAACTTCACATTCAATGATCTTGAAACAGGGAACCAAAAGTAGTCCTCAGAATTTTTAAATGTGGAAAAATTTCCAGCTCAATATCACATAACTGTTTACATCTAATCAAAACATAGAAAATGCATTCAATTCATAAAAATTGGAATTATTTCCCATTATTAATAATATGACACTCATATTTGTATGTATGTGGCACACTTTATCAAAGCATGCATTCAGTAGGACCATGTGCACTGGTTGCTCACAATATTGCATGCATTACACAAAAAGCCCATGGAGAAAGTGAGAAGTCTGTCCCTTTATAAAAGTCATATAAACTAGAATCCACCAGACAGGTGAGTGTGATTTATTTTGTATATACCTGTACATATTTTGTGAAATTTATTTATTTCAGAATAATGTACATTCATTTAACTTTTAATTATGAAATGTGTTTTGTTAACATTGCTCTAATTTCTAATTCATATTTCAGTATTTGTTAGCAAATATGTATTTTCAGTTTGTATCCAGTTTAGAACCAATAAGGCACATTAGTTTGTATCTTTAAATCCAAAAAGGCACATCAGTTTGTATCATTAAATCCAATAAGGTGCATCAGTTTGTTTCTTTAGATCCAATAAGGCACATCAGTTTGTATCTTTCGATCCAAGAAGGCACATCAGTTTGTATCTTTTGATCCAAGAAGGCACATCAGTTTGTATCTTTAAATCCAATAAGGCACAAACTTGTATGTTTAGATCCAATAAGGCACATCATTAAAAAAAACAAAAAATATTCCTGGTTTAATTGCAACAATCAATAAATCCAATAAGGCACATCAGTTTGTATCTTAAATCTAATAAGGCACATCAGTTTGTATCATTAAATCCAATAAGGCACATCAGTTTGTATCATTAAATCCAATAAGGCACATCAGTTTGTATCATTAAATCTAATAAGGCACATCAGTTTGTATCTTTAGATCCAATAAAGCACATCAGTTTGTATCTTTAGATCCAATAAGGCACATTGGTTTGTATCTTTAAATCCAATAAGGCACATCAGTTTGTATCATTAAATCCAATAAGGCACATCAGTTTGTATCATTAAATCCAATAAGGTGCATCAATTTGTTTCTTTTGATCCAATAAGGCACATCAGTTTGTATCTTTAGATCCAATAAGGCACATCAGTTTGTATCTTTAAATCCAAAAAGGCACATCAGTTTGTATCTTTAAATCCAAAAAGGCACATCAGTTTGTATCTTTAGATCCAATAAAGTACATCAGTTTGTATCTTTAAATCCAATAAGGCACATTGGTTTGTATCTTTAAATCCAATAAGGCACATCAGTTTGTATCTTTAGATCCAATAAGGCACATCAGTTTGTATCTTTAGCTCTAATAAGGCACATCAGTTTGTATCTTTAGATCTAATAAGGCACATCAGTTTGTATCTTTAGATACAATAAGGCACATCAGTTTTCATCTTTAGATCCAAGAAGGCACATTAAGGCACATTAGTTTGTATGTTTAGATTCAATAGGTCGAGAATTATGATGGGTACACATTTAGATTAAAGTGTTTTGTATCACTTATATTTACATAACCCATTACCTTACTCAATCTGTATTTACTATATAGCATCATATACTTTCCCTTTCACACTACCACCACTCCTGACCATGGGGGTGAGGTTTAGGGGGTCCAGATTTATAACAGGAACACATTTTGGTTAAACCAGATTCACATATATTTTAAATATAAAATCATCATCTTCTTCCCTTCTACCATTCCTGGACTTTTGGTTAACCATTCATGAGGTCCAGAATAATTTTGTATTTGCTTTTATTTACATTACTGATATACTTTATGTTTGGAAAATAACATATTCACAAACACACACACAAATGGATTTTACTGTTCCTACCCCTACCATTTTGTTGAATTGTTCAGCTCTTGTTTTAATTAAGTTTTTGTTAGTGGGAAGCTAGACAAAGTTTTCATTTTTCACTGGCATGATTGACATGAACTCATAGGGTTTTCATTATAGTTTCATATTTACTTGATTAGTTTGAATGGCATGAATTCCTGTGAAGACAACTCATTCTGTGTTATGCTTGCATGCCCTTTTTACTATGGGTTGATGGTCACTCAGAAAATTTACATCAAGGTTTTCCTTAAAAATTGTTTTTGCTATATTTTTTTATTTTCAAATAATACTTATCATGAATCACTAAAAACTAGAACAATTCATTATACAGTATGCTGTCTTGCCTCTCTGACCTTGGAGTCCTGGTCACATGCATAGGAAATTTGTGTTATGGTTTTATTTTTGTCATTTGCTTATATTTCCTTTATTGTTCACTTAACATTGTGCTTATTTGTTCCCCACACACAACCAATTTTAAAATTGAAAAGCGTCAAGGATATAATAATTGCACAAAACTTAGTAATTTTAGTCATCAATTTATAATATCCATCATGAGTTAGCCCCTAATGTTGTCATGTTGTTCATGCTTCAGATCAAATGTGTGATGTTTATGTAAACAAAATCTATTTGTTTATAATTTTTAGAACAGTCTGTTTTCTAAAAACCTTTAA
Source organism: Potamilus streckersoni (assembly GCA_016746295.1). Classification (NCBI taxonomy): domain Eukaryota; kingdom Metazoa; phylum Mollusca; class Bivalvia; order Unionida; family Unionidae; genus Potamilus; species Potamilus streckersoni. The sequence continues at coordinate 539,426 of JAEAOA010000176.1, forward strand.
TGGCATCCAATATTTGCAATATCAGATTTTTTGGCAATGTCTAAGTTTAATATTTCAATAAATAATTATAAAAAAACCACTTTTGAATTTGCAAGAGAATAATCAGTTGAATTTAGTCAAAATTATTATTATTATTTTTCTTGAAGAAAATAAAATTTAGCTCAAACTGAAGTCAGCCCAAACTGGTCAGAACATAATACAGTTTAAAGTGCTAGATTTTAAAGCACAACTGGTACAATCTTCACCTTGTTCTCTGTTTGATCTCAGGTCACAAATTAGCATTTTCTAAAAAGAACCATTACCTAATGGAAAATAACCTAGCATGGTTTAATGAACCTTGTTTACTTAAAACACAATAACCTATAAAATTAACTTGGGAATCTCCAAAACCTTGATGATGATCAACATGTCTACACCATCTTGTTTATTTGAATAGTAATTCAGTCAATCAGCTCATACACATATAAAAAATGAAGCTATTATTAGATGTTTACATAAATGAATTAAACAAAAAATAAAAAAATCAGGTCAAACAGAAAAGAACTCAATTTTGGACAAGGTCAAGTCCAGCAAACAATGTTACATTACAATAATATGTAATTGAATAAAAACGGTTATAACTAACAGACAAACAAATAAATAAAATATATATAACATATAATCATTCATTATTTACAATCCTTACCAGAACTAAGACTTCTTTGTTGTATTTACTTATATTTCTAATGAAAGAAATACAAAAGTACATGTATATGTAGATATATATATATATATATATATATATATATATATATATATATATATATATATATATATATATATATATATATATTGAAATGCTACAAACTTGAGAGAGTTTTGCATGAAGACCTATGATAGATTGCATTTAGAGAAAGGAGGGTAGGGTGGGGTTAGTAATGCAAGCAAACATGCAATGCATGTGCCAAAATGCAATGCATGGTAAGACAGTACAATCAACCGTTATATCATTTATGCTTAATATAACATTGCCTACATCATGATTGCAAATAATGCAATCTTAATATACTGTATTGTTACTGTGGGTCACATCCCTAAATGGGGTTATCTTATTATACTGTATTGTCACTGTGTGTCACATCCCTGAATTTAGTTATTTTATACTGTATTGTTACTGTGGGTCACATCCCTAAATGGGGTTATCTTATTATACTGTATTGTCACTGTGTGTCACATCCCTAAATGGGGTTATCTTATTATACTGTATTGTCACTGTGTTTCACATCCCTGAATTTAGTTATTTTATACTGTATTGTTACTGTGGGTCACATCCCTAAATGGGGTTATCTTATTATACTGTATTGTCACTGTGTGTCACATCCCTGAATTTAGTTATTTTATACTGTATTGTTACTGTGGGTCACATCCCTAAATGGGGTTATCTTATTATACTGTATTGTCACTGTGTGTCACATCCCTGAATTTAGTTATTTTATACTGTATTGTTACTGTGGGTCACATCCCTAAATGGGGTTATCTTATTATACTGTATTGTTACTGTGGGTCACATCCCTGAATTGGGCCATCTTACTATACTTTATTGTTATTGTGGGTCACATCCCTGAATTTAGTTATTTTATACTGTATTGTTACTGTGGGTCACATCCCTAAATGGGGTTATCTTATTATACTGTATTGTCACTGTGTGTCACATCCCTGAATTGGGCCATCTTACTATACTGTATTGTTACTGTAGGTCACATCCCTGAATTTAGTTATTTTATACTGTATTGTTACTGTGGGTCACATCCCTAAATGGGGTTATCTTATTATACTGTATTGTTACTGTGGGTCACATCCCTGAATTGGGCCATCTTACTATAATTTATTGTTATTGTGGGTCACATCCCTGAATTTAGTTATTTTATACTGTATTGTTACTGTGGGTCACATCCCTAAATGGGGTTATCTTATTATACTGTATTGTTACTGTGGGTCACATCCCTGAATTGGGCCATCTTACTATACTTTATTGTTATTGTGGGTCACATCCCTGAATTTAGTTATTTTATACTGTATTGTTACTGTGGGTCACATCCCTAAATGGTGTTATCTCATTATACTGTGTTGTTACTGGGGGTCACATCGCTGAATTGGCTCATCTTATTATACTGCATTGTTACTGTGGGTCACATCCCTGAATTTAGTTATTTTATAATGTATTGTTACTGTGGGTAACATCCCTAAATGGGGTTATCTTATTATACTCTATTGTCACTGTGTGTCACATCCCTGAATTTAGTTATTTTATAATGTATTGTTACTGTGGGTAACATCCCTAAATGGAGTTATCTTATTATACAGTGTTGTTACTGTGGGTCACATCCCTGAATTGGGCCATCTTGCTATACTTTATTGTTACTGTGGGTCACGTCCCTGAATTTAGTTATTTTATACTGTATTGTTACTGTGGGTCACATCCCTGAATTAGATCATCTTATTATACTGCATTGTTACTGTGGGTCACATCCCTGAATTGAGTCATCTTACTGTACTGTGTTTGGATGATGTATTATCCTATAACTTAGATCACAACATCACATTCTTACCTATGACCTTGTACCACTACAGGTGTTTGGATGATGTATTATTCTATAACTTGGATCACATCATCACATTCTTACCTATGACCTTGTACAGGTATTTAAATGATGAATTATCCTATAACTTGTATGTCATCACATTCTTACACATGACCAGGGGTTTCGATGATGTATTATCATTTTAGATGATGTATTATCATTTTAGATGATGAATTATCATTTTAGATGATATTACCATTTTATGTTAAAAGTGTTTTTGAGGGGCAGCATCCAGTTTATACCCTGTTTGGAATGTTTAACATCATAAAAATGGACTTAGTTATCTTTGTGGTTAAGGCATTATCCCTATGATTAGAAGGCTAAAGAATTGGTTCCCAGCCTCTGATCAGCAATAACTGGCTGTTGTGTTGTGTCTTGGGCATGATGCTTTCTGCCTTCTTTTTTCCCTGCACATTATTGCTGTCATGTCTTGAAATGCCATAACCTCCCACCCCAGTACCCCTCAACCCTTACTTCCCAATGCATTCCTCCACTTGGGTCATGTCTCTGATTGTGGTTACGTGATTTTGCCATTTGATATATTACAATCTCATATTCAGGGTATATCTTATGTTTCCTGACATAGATCTTGTTAACTGTCATTAAGCAACACCTGTAAATGAATGCAGACATGCATTGCACTCATCTAGAGTGAGCTCATGAGTATGACCATGTGCATGTACTTAAAAGTTTTAGGTAATATTTACATATAAAGAGGCAGCAGTGAAATTCAGTGGATTTTTTAAATAGATGTTCTTTTTTGTGAACTTTGGAAGAAATGATTGTTTTTAAATTGTAAATTGTTATATTGAATTCTTTTGAAGGAAAAGATAGACATGTTAAAGACCCTTGGGGCTGATGTCACGCTTGTTCCAGTTGTCCCTTTTACAGATCCAAACAACTACAACCACCAGGTATGTAGTACTCATAGTACTGTACCATGTAAAGTTAGTGAAATTTTAGTGTAAGTCTTACAATTAAATAGTACCAAGATTTTATTTACAGGTAAAGAAAAATAATTGGTTTGATTGATATTTGTCTTTAGTTCCAGTCCCAGTCTAGCTATGAATATTGTCTTTTACAATTGGTTCTTACTGTCTCCTTTAAATACATTACTCAATTGTAATACCTTAGGAGAACTACTCTGTCTTACAAATCCAGCCTACCCAAATAGAGCTAAGCTAAAAAGAGCTAATAGTTATCTGCCCAACTAGGTGGATGTCAGGCAGAATGATCTCCCCTTGATATAGGGATTGACAACAAAACTCATGAATATCCCAGGAAGCATATTCTCATCATGAGAGACCATGCAAAAGCCAGAATGAATAGTGATACAAGTTGGAGATCTCACTTCATAAGGAAAGTTTACTCCATCAACATTTCCAACTTGTCTTTCTTTCTAAGAAAGTTCTGCCTTTACAATTTAGCCACTTTTTCTAATCATTGCATATTTAATTGTACATAGGTACTTGTGTTTGTAGCCTATTCAGCTTATTCACCATTTAGTTCAAGCTGAGCTTTTAATTTTCTTAACATGAGGTCTATAAAATACTCTCTCTCTCTCTCTCTCTCTCTCTCTCTCTCTCTCTCTCTCTCTCTCTCTCTCTCTCTCTCTCTCTCTCTCTCTCTCTCTTTCTTTCTCTCTCTCTCTCTCTCTCTCTCTCTCTCTCTCTCTCTCTCTCTCTCTCTCTCTCTCTCTCTCCCTCCCTCCCTCCCTCCCTCCCTCCCTCCCCACAATGATTGGCAATATACAGGTGAGTTTTTCTTTGCTAATACATTTAGTGTCTGGATGGAACGCTTCATTACATTTACCAGTAGGGATTGTACTTAAACCTCTCACAGGTAGTATGGTGAATTATATTGATAAATCATCTGCTTTTGCCCAGGTAATGCTATAAAGCATAGCTCTGCACCAGCTTAGTATTCAATAATGAGACAGGTGCATATTTATAACAGATTTATACACTCTGCTTTATTTGTTTTACAGGTTAGATCATGGGCAAATTACAGAAATGCACAACTAAAGATGAAGACAATAAGCATACATGCTGACATGCCCTCTGTGTGAAAATTTTTAGTGGATAAGGGAGATAAATCAATAAAGGGCTCTCCAGTTACAAACTCTGTATGATCAGATACAGCCTTGTCAACACAGGATTCCTCATTGCTAGCAATACCTTTAAGTCTTGCCGTCTCAAGGTTCCACTCTAACACTTTTGATGATAAACAGTGAGCAAATGAACAAAAAAATGTATCCTTTTGCTATACTGATACACAGACAGGTCATGAGGATCAAACATCCTGTAACCCATCTCAATATTGCGACTAGGATGATTTCCTCCCTCCAAATATGGCCAAATTCTGATTCAGCTGGCCTTGACCTACTACAAGAGATCATCTATTTATCTATTCTGATTGCTCTCATTTGTATTCAAAACAGTCCCTGGTTCTTCACTTGTCTGATGAAACCTGTTATGGTTCCTGTCTGGACCATCTCCAAAGTGGCAACATCAAGTTACCTGGATGACATCCTGCAAAAATATTAGGAGTGTACTAAAACATGATGATATAATCCTTGTTATATTTCTTACAAACTGAGTTTCCTGTTCAACAAGGATTAATCTAACCAGCAATTTCTTCATCTAGTTATGGAATTCAACATATAGGTCAACAGGGTATGCTTCATTCAGGCTTTGAAAATTAGGATCATGGTGGCTTTGTTACTCTTGAGATAATGTTGCTCTGCAAAGGAATTCCTGCTCCTTCTAGACTTGCTCAATATGGCAGTGGAAATCATCTTAGGTTGCCTTTTTATGCACCTGTTACAAATAATAATTTATCCCAGTGAGAGGTCAAAAGTTTGCCCACTGGACTAGCTTTAACAATTTGCACAATGAGGTACCATCTGCAGACTTGGAGTAACCTAACTTGGCTCACAGCACATGTACTTCTGCAACTACAGGCTTTTTACTGGTGGCAGGAATTTTTCACTAGAAATGGAGTCCTCCTTGTATCCAACAACTCTGCAGTGGTGACATATTTCAAATGGCAAGGCAGAACCATACCCAGTTCTTTTCTTACTGGTGTAGGACTTTCAAAAGTGTTGTCATCGTCAACAAGTCCATATCCAAGTTTGTCTTATTCCAGGACATTTAAATGCAGATTCTTTTACCCAGGACAATCTGCTTATACAGACAGAATGGTCACTCCATTCCTTGGTTTTCATTCAGATGTACACCATATGGAACCAGCCATTGTTAGACCTCTTTTTGACAAGGTGGAATACCAAGCTCATAACCTTCATTACACCAGTCCCAGATCCCAAGGCCTGGACAGTTATTGTACTGTCCATAGTATGAAACAGCCTGCTTGCACATGTCTACCCTAAAACACCTCTGGTTGCAAAGGTAATAGAAAAGCAAGAGTATCAATCAGAGTGTCAACTCATCCTCATTGCACCATTCGGATGTGAGAAATCATGTGACCTCATCATTGACACATGGAAAATAGAAAATCTCCCTCATCTACTTAAACAACCATGATGGCAGTTGTTTCACTGAACCAGCATGTCTGATCATATTAAGCAGGCCTCGGGAAATCAATGTTTCAGATAGTTATGGAGAGAATCACTCAAGGCAGATGGAATTTTTTTATGGTGGTATGCACAGGAACAAATTATACAACAGGCATCTGTTCTTGAAATAGCTAGCTTTCTCCTTTGCTATTTCCACAAGCACCAGACACAGTCAAAGGAAACTGTTACATGATCACTGACACCATTCATCCATATGGAAGAGAGGATAAACCAAAGATTTATCTCATCTCCAACTTTATTATACACAGTCAAAAATGTTGGCTCTTTGCATAAAGTGGTACCTATCATAGCTGTAAAGCTGGCTAAACAAAACATCATTTAAGCAGCTTTAAAGTGCATCTTTGGCTCACATTTCATAGAAGACCTGCAGGTCTACATTAATTGATTGTAACAATATAGTAAACACTTCTGCACATCAGAGATCAAAATACAGTCAGTGTTAATTAGGATATCAGAAACATTCACTTACATTGCTAGGCACATTTTATAGAGGGAGATATATACAATGAAAAGAAACATGTGAAGATTTATATGAGGAGATAAATTTGCTAAAATATCTATGTACTACCTGAAACACGGACTTCAGTGTTTTAAACCAGAGATATCAATGTGTCAATGTTCTGTTTGTTAGAATAGTAGTTGACATATATTCAAGCTCTTGAAATTTTCCAACATTATATCTATAAGGCTGCAATATTTATGCATGTAAATGGCTTAGTCTATAATTTTATAACTGCCATTTAAATGAAGATGTATAATATGCATCTGGCATTAGCTAATGCATTTGTCACAGGAGTAAGTCTGGTTGGATTCCCATTTTTATCATGTACATATCTGTCTAAGCATCTTGTCTGGTTGAATTTCCATTTTTTACATATACACATATGTCAAGGTAGTATGTCTGGATGGATTCCCATTTTCCTCGTGTGCATATATGTCAAGGTAGTATGTCTGAATGTATTCCCATTTTTGTCATGCAAATATACTTCCAGACAATATGTATGGTTTCATTTCTCATTTTCCTCATATATACAGCTGTCCAAGCTGTATGTATGGTTGGATTCCCCTTTTACCTCATGTACCCATCTCTCCAAGCAGTATGTCTAGTTGGATTCCCATTTTCCTCATGCACACATCTGTCCAAGGAGTATGTCTGGTTTGATTCCCATTTTCATCATGTACATATATGTCATTGCAGTATGTCTGGTTGGATTCCCATTTTCATCATGTACATATATGTTACAGAACTAAATATTTTAATGGTTCTATGAATGTTTTACCCAAATTATAAAATTTATTCATTCATGATATATCTTGCAATCCTGTCATAAGATGCAGTGAAATAAAGGTGTTTAGCAAGGTAGCAATGGTTATATATAAATAACTGCAAGCTGTATTTGCATATTGTGAGACAATTTAAGTTTCAAATTGGATGGACTAAATGTCATAATTTTTCTATGGTGTACTATGCACACATTTGTAAATTTTGGCAAACTGTGTTGTCTCATACAACATAAGTATAATCTCTTTCTAACAATTGTTTTATACTTGTTTCCTCTTTAAAACTTTGTAGTGTAAAATCATGCATTCAGATAGTATGAAATTTAATGCTAATGAGAGGGGATCTGAAACCTTTTTTATCTTTGAAGTTATTCAAGTTTCTTATTTCCTTCTTCCTTGTCCAATATGATGATAAGAACTCTTTTTGATTTTATGATTCATTCTAGTGTCTTGTCTGTTTCAGTTTTGATATTTTTAATTTTCTAAAGCAAATAGATGACTTTTCTTATATTTTTTACTTAATTGGTATAGGATTTTTCTCACCAGTACAATAACTTTTCTCTGACACAATCCACACATACATGTTTTTGTATCTGTCATTCTACCAGTTTTCCACTCTGTTATTCCAGTATAAATTTTCAGATATTTTTTAGTCTTTGTAACAGGTATTTAGATTGGTTAAAATTACATCATGCAACACAGAAGACTAGAAGATATTAGTTTTTATTACAGGAGAGGAACTACTTAATTCATGTACCTCATGTGATTTGAAATTATTTGTAAACAGTTTATAAACTCTTGCTTTGCTTATATTTCTTGAGACTCATTTTTATTTATTGAAAAGTTGAACTTCATATTTTACAAAGTTCATGAAATTATGAAGCTGGAAATTGATTTGCTTTGATGTTTATGCAGTATGGGCTTCATGAATCATGTAAAATGTGAAGTTCAATTATTATATGAAGGATATTGTTTATGGATGTGCTTCTTGAACAGTATTACAACTTTATTTGTCAGAAATAGGTTACTGCCACCATTTATCTGCATATCAGTAACCTTATTTAGTGTATATTTTAGTGAACATCAGATTTTTTTTCAGGCCAGTAGGTATGCAGAGAGTTTACATAATGCTGTATGGACAAATCAGTTTGATAACACTGCAAACAGACTAGCCCACATAGAAACAACAGGACCAGAAATATGGCAGCAGACAGGTGAAATGTAGATCAGTATATAGTCCTAAAGTTAGATGATTTGCCATGTACCTTGCTTATCATACATATATAATTTAAACAACCCAAAAGAGTTTTTAATGCACTAGACATTTTGGGGTATTTCAGTGGAATAATTATTTTTGGGACACTGATTCTCAACTGTGAGTTTTTTCATGTACTTGGTGGTTTGTTTAGCATAACTAACTAACTAACCTTAGTATGGCATTTAATCCCACATTAAGGTTGATTAATCAATGGACAATGTTGATTAAAATTGTCTCCTTGTTGAGTAAACAGTTTGGTTTTCTGCTCAGCTTAAACACACCTCAAACACCAGCTGGATAATAAAACACTTTAACTATTCTTCCAGAAGCACTAGCTAACTAGTTTGGTCCAAATGTAAACATGTTTCATGGTCTTCAAAAAGAAAATATTAGGGAATATAATTCATGATCTCAGTAACAATAATGTTTTATATTTGATAAATGTAATACTTAACATTTTTGAAAGAAAGCAATTTAAAAACAGTGTAAAATCTAACATTTAAGATGATGCATATATAAAGTAATGCATGCAAACACATTATAGAAAAAGTGACACAAGTAAACAAATGTTTATTAAACCATGGATTACCCATAAAGCCTTTATAGAGCTTATTTCCAGTTTGGTCCAAGATCATCATTGCAAGTCACATGTAATAGTCTGCAGCACTCCTTTAGCATCCATGGCTGTCTTTGCAGAGATTTCCTCATTTTTCATTTTTATACATAAAACAAAAATGCCACCAACAAAACAACAATCACATACATATCTGTGAAAGTGTCAGTTGATAAGTCACTGTGTTTGGAAGAGGAGTTTTAATTAACTCATTGCAACTGTGTGAAAGATCATGTTTGGTCACAGTGGCAAGAAACATTGCTTGCAATGATTGGATAAGCAGGTTTATGCATATTCAGGAGATGCAAGGAAATCTGAGCACAGTTAGCCATGTGTGGTAAAGAGATACAGTGGATTAACACCTGTGGCTTGCAAGGATTGGACTTGATGTGGTTCAAGATTTTCAGTGCAAAAACTTTAAGAATGACATAAAAAAGCAGATTAAAAGAAGGAGGCATACTTATATTATTAAAAAAATCATACAGCCAAGATACACAGTTTAGTGACATTGAAAACTAAATGTCTGCAAGGTTTGCTATTTTTATAATGAATTTATTAATACCTAAATTTTGGGATATCCACTTTTGAGTTGAAATTCAGCTATACCCCGCTTGGTATTGATACTTGCATTTGATGCATGCATCAAAAGTATGATGGATAGTGAAAATACAGTAAAGCAATTGTTCCTATAGTAATTAATGTATTAGCAATGGGATGTATGAACACAGGCAAAACAAATAACTGCAGCTAAGTATTTTATATATATATATATATATATATATATATATATATATATATATATATATATATATATATATATATATATATATATATATGTAATTGAGAATATACATCAACCAAACATGTTTTCAACATTTTTAAAGCAATTGAATGATTTTTAAAGTTTTTAGACACTCTATAGACATTGTGCATACCATACTATATTTAGCAGTAGAGACCAGTAGTGGTGATGTGATTTTAATGTTACAAATGCAGACAAAAATTCTTGGGTTATACCATTCTGTAGCAGCTAGTAGCATTAGAGATGTTCAGGAGAGATGTGCACATCACTAGTGCCTGGCTGCATAGGCATGAGCGACAATATAAAAATGAATCACACTTGGCATGTTGTGAAAAAGTGTTATAACTATTTGCCAATGTAAAAATGAAACAGCATTGAGCAGATTGATTTACAGCAGGATGTACCAGGAGTTTTAACTGTAAATACAAGTCAACTATTTGCCTCAAATCAAATTTATAGTGATGCAATGTTTTGTAACACACTGATCAGAATTTTGTGTCTTAATGGCTTTTTTATAACATATGGGATCAGAATTTTGTGTCATAATGGCTTTCATAACACATGGATTTTAATTTTGTATCTTAATGGCTTTTGCAACACACAAATCCAGATTTTGTGTCGTAATGGCTTTTGCAACACATGGATCCAATTTTTTTTCATCTTAATGGCTTTTGCAACACACAAGTTCAAATTTTATCTTAATGGCTTTTGTAACACATGGATCAGACATTTGTATTTAAATGGCCTTTGCAGCACACGCATCCAAATTTTGTACTTTAATGGATTTTGCAACACACAAATCCAAATTTTGCATTGTGGATTTCGCAACACACAAATCCAAATTTTGTATTTTAATGACATTTGCAGCACACAAATCCAAATTTTGTATCTTAATGGCTTTTGCAGCACACAAATCCAAATTTTGTATCTTAATGGCTTTTGCAGCACATAAATCCAAATTTTGTATCTTAATGGTTTTTGCAACACACAAATCCAAATTTTGTATCTTAATGGTTTTTGCAACACACAAATCCAAATTTTGTATCTTAATGGTTTTTGCAACACACAAATCCAAATTTTGTATCTTAATGACATTTGCAGCACACAAATCCAAATTTTGTATCTTAATGGCTTTTGCAGCACATAAATCCAAATTTTGTATCTTATTGGCTTTTGCAGCACATAAATTCAAATTTTGTATCTTAATGGTTTTTGCAGCACACAAATCCGATTTTTGTATCCTAATGACTTGTGCAGTACACAGATCCGAATTTTGTATCCTAATGGCTTTTGCAATACACAAATCTGAATTTTGTATCCTAATGACTTGTGCAGTACACAGATCCGAATTTTGTATCCTAATGGCTTTTGCAGCACACAAAACCAAATTTTGTATCCTAATGGCTTTTGTTCAGCATGATAGGTAAGATTCTGCTTTTGATTTTCTTCATAAAGAATCCTGATGTTTTTGAAGTGCATTGTTCCCTTACTATTGGATACCTTAGTATCATCCGACCCCAACAGGTAGACCCGAATTGTGATAATGTGCCTCATTAAATTTGGCACATTTTAGTTCTCTCATTACTGCTGGGTTTAATTATTTGATGGTAGTTCTTTGTTGTAGTTCATAGATACCTTAAGTTCTGTAGAGAAGTGTACAACATGCTTATATATAGTACAGCCTTGATTACAGGATACATAAATATGGTATAGCCATAAATATAGTACAGCCATGCTTACAGCACATACATATATATATATATATATATATATATATATATATATATATATATATATATATATATATATATATATATATATATATATATGGTACAGCCAGGCTTTCAGCTTTCTTAAATATGGTACAACCATGCTTACAGCAGAAATTATTGTGTAGCCTTGCTTAAAGCATACATAAATATGGTACAGACTTTATTACAGCATGCTTAAATATGGTATGGACTAGCTTACAACATTCATAAATATGGTAATCATTGCTTGCAACATACCTAAATATGGTACAACTATGCTTACAGCTTGGTTAAATATTGAATCTTGCTTATAATGCACTTAAATATGGTATATCCTTGCTTAAAACATTTAAAAATGGTTATAACATACTTAAATATGGTAGCTCTGCTTGCAATATACTTATAAATATGGTAACACACTGCTTACAAAAATTTGAACATGATTATTCATCATTGCTTACAACGTATTTATAGATGGTACATAATTGCTGATATCATACTTAAAAATGGAAGAGCCAGCATACTTGAATATGGTAGTCTGGCTTACAATTTACTTAGGACTGGGACAGCCTTGCCAATATTTAAATTGTACAGCCTTCAGCTTTGCTTACAACATTCTTGAATAGGGTACAGGCCTGATTACATTTAGGTATAGTACAGCCTTGCTTACAATATATTTAAGCATTGTACAGTTTTGCTTATAGTATATATAATTATGTTAGAGACTTGCTTACAGCATGTTTTGTATGATGTGAATTTGTTCATAATAAATGATATATCACCTGAGTACTCTCTCATTCAATAATTGTTAATAGCATGTTCGGCACTTTGATCTTCCAAATATCTGTAGCCAATACGTTTGATAAAATATTGCACATTAAATATTTGGCAGAACCTTTTGTTGCTAGGAAGATTTATGTGCAGTTCTACCTAAACTACTGTTGGGCCAAATATCCAGGACAACACATACACTTTTAGTATTCTGATTTCAATGTGGACTGATGAAATCTTAAGTTTTGGGAGATAAATATAATCTCATGAGTTTGAAAAGTTAGGGTCATTAATCTTCTAAATTAAAAATTATAGTCTTGTGACTCTTATTGTGATTACTCAGTATACAGTTATTTCCCTCTTTAAAGGGCCTCCAATCAGTGGCCACCCACTGTATAGTCAGAATTCTATGATATTGAAGAGTACCTGTCAAGGTACTTGACTTGACCAGTGGCCAGCATTTTAGTGCTGTAACTCTCAAAAATACCCCTTACAAGTGGCCACACATTGGCTGTTTAAAGATTGAAATCTCACGAATATTTGTTAATTTTTGAACTCAACACATTGACATTTATTCCAACATGCTGATAAAGTAAATTTAATGTATACAAAGAGGTACCTAATCCAATTATCCATACTGCTGTGTGTGCCTTTGATGTTGAGTTTAGTCCCTTTGATAATTACTGGCTATTAATACCACTGATAATTATTATGATGACACCACTGAGATGAAAAGTATTGTTCAGGTCATGTCAGCATGACATAGTCGCCAGATAGTAAAATGGTTTGTTAGCCTTTCTAGCTTTCCTCTCATGTGTTACAAAATGTAGGTGACAATGCAGGAAGAAAAAAAAGTAGATCACATGACAAGTTTACTTCCTTTGTAAACACTGAGCATCTTGTGATAGCTAGAAATTGCCCATCAGAGAATGAGTTGCCCCAAAATGTTGTCAGACATTCATAGCTTAGAATGAAAGGTGAAAGCAATTCATCTAAATGAAAAGAGGATGAGTCTTTTGATTACTGCTGAGAAATTTGATATAAAAAAATTAGTGCAATTAGTGAGAAGATGGAATCAATGGATGTAGAAGAACATTACAATCAGATATTTGTGCCCATATTTTACTCACAAGGGTACTTTGTTCCATTATTCATAATTTTATTTTAATACTGATGTGAGTTTTGTCTCATTTATAAAATTCCTATGATGAAAACATTAGGACAATAGTTATGCATTTCATACTTTGTAGTTATTACTCACACCTTGTGATCCTGATGACCAATCCTTATACAAAGCCACTTAATTGCTCGCCTTATAAGAAGGAGTCCACTGTAATAAAAGTTGCAATTTAAGTTACAGTCACATTAACTTGAGATCTTTATGCTTGTAACAGGATGACATTAGTATTAGGACAGTTAAATGGATTTTGTTATAAGTTATACATATTTTTTTGATATTTATGATTGTTTACCTTTTTCCAAAGTCATTTTTGTTTCATAATTGTACATGTTTTACAATTAAAGATAACAAGGTGAATGCAGTTGTATTTGGAACAGGGACAGGAGGTACTCTCTCAGGTAAGAATAATGTCTTTATATAATTGCTTTATGAGCTTAAATAGTGCAGAGGGAAAATGTGTGCTTTTTGAGTTTTTGGCCCAGGGTTTGATTCCATTTCTGAAGTGCAAGTATACTGGGTTGTTGAGTATTTCGGCAAAGCTGCTACTGCTCTCACCTTATAGTAGTTTCAATAGGAAATTTCTAACTAATGTGGACCATGGTTCAAAGCATTGATTTTAAAGGCAAAGTAATTTTTTCATAGAAATACAGCATACCAGAATTCTGTTACTGGAGTGCCATAGAATGCAGGATTGTACAGTAAAAGTTCTTCAGATTGAGTGCCATTGAGATTAGGTAAATGTTTTGGTTTTGAGAAGTTTTGGTTTATTGAGGTTCACATAGTTTACTAAAAATGATGTAAAATCAGTTATGTCCACTTGGTTGTAATACAGTGTGTTTATTGAACAGTGCCTAATTTGTATGTTTTATTATTATTTTATCAATTGATCAATATAGTGTGCTGACACTAATTTTGTTTCAAAAGATACATTTGTTTTTTATGTAAATTTTTATGATTTAATCAAATGTAATTAGCAGTAAATATGGGACATCAGAAACAGAGTTGGCTTGTGATTAAATGCTGACTGCACAGTATTAATGTCTTTATTGCATGGATTGTTTAAATTATATATATCTATGTTTAAATATCAGAATTTCATATTTGACATTTGAAGGATTTAGGAAAAATATGCTAGATCTTCTTGTTACACAGGTGAAGTTGTTTTTAATCAGTGCAATCAACAATGGTGAGCAATCACTAATCACTAGTAATTTTGACATCCTCTAATATTAACCTTAAATACAGACATTCAGTATTTCACATTAGTTCAATTTTGACAACTTTTTTGATTCAGGTGTGGTCAGTATTTTTTTTCCAAGGCAGTTCTGTTTTAGATTGAAGCAGGGACACAAGATACAGACAAGATAACCAGTTTTTGTGATGGATTTTTTGTATTTTGATAATACAGTTAGGTACTGAATCAGTTTGCACTTTAAAAAATCATGACAGATGTTACCCAAAACAGGATTTTTGCAATGTGACTCATGAATTTATATGACTTAAAAATGTTAAACTTTTAAACATGTCAGATAGAAAAGGTCAAATCCATAGTGCTTTATAACTCTGCATGGATTTTGTCCATTTGT
Source organism: Potamilus streckersoni (assembly GCA_016746295.1). Classification (NCBI taxonomy): domain Eukaryota; kingdom Metazoa; phylum Mollusca; class Bivalvia; order Unionida; family Unionidae; genus Potamilus; species Potamilus streckersoni. The sequence goes on from JAEAOA010000176.1 coordinate 554,884, forward strand.
GATAGGAATTGTAACCAGCTGCAAATCCACATTAGAAGCAGACATAAATATAATGGCAGCTGGAGACTACTAATAGGGTGTTTGAGGCAAAAATGTAATTGTTGATCACATTATGATTATGGTTGTAATTTACAGGGGTTGGAACTTACCTAAAGGAAAAGAACAAGAATATACAAGTTGTTGTTGCAGATCCTCAGGTTAGTGTGTCATTTCTGCCTGTCTATGAAAAACCATCGTAATTATCTACCTAAGGTATCCCTCCCAATTATTCATTTGCATATTGGAAATTTTGTACATAAATTGAGCAAAATGGATTGGATTTCATATTTCTGGTACACACTTTTATCAAGTTATAAAATCTTTTGAGATTTGTTTCAAGGATGAGATCACAGCCGATGTATATTTTTAATGTTTAACTGAAGTTTGCTTGATTGGCTTTCAATGAATATAAAATAAGGAAACTTTATCATTTAAACACAAACTTATCTGAGAATGAAAGTTCCCTTTTTGTTTGACAACTTAGGTTTCCCATTTACAACAAGTCAACAAAAATTGTCCTCAGAGACACATATTCAAGCCTAATAAATACACGCAGAATATTTCTGGATGAAAGAAGGTATTGTACCCATTATAAATTACTGATTAAAAATATTTCTGGTCTTTATACCCATTATAGGTTTTTATTAGAAATATTTCAAGGTTTTTGTACCATTCTAAGTTATTGATTATAAATATATATATATATATATATATATATATATATATATATATATATCTATATATATATATATATATATATATATATATATATATATATATATATATATATATATAATTTTTATTCCATTCTAAGTTGTTGATTATAAATATCTATAGTTTTTGTACCATTCTAAGTTATTGATTAGAAATATCTATAGTTTTTGTACCCATTATAGGTTATTGATTAGAAAGTACTCCTTAGTATTTTTAATACTTTTTGGTAAAATTTAAATTTCGAAAAATGATCTATTGAACACTTTTAGATGTATTAATTTCTCTTCTTATTCTCTCTAGGGAAGTGTATTATATAACTGGTACAAACATGGAAAGTTGGAAAGGTCAGAGGGCAGCTCAATAACAGAGGGTATAGGTCAAGGTCGTGTCACAGAAAACATGAAAGGAGCCCCTGTTGATGATGTATTTCTCATCAAAGATAAAGATGCTGTAGAAATGGTATGTAAGCTGTGTAAGCAAGTTCATCAGTTATTTTGATCTTTTCACAGCTGCTGACACGAAGCATTAGCATGGGATTCTTGCAAACACATTAGGGAATCAAACAATTTTTAAAGTCTGATTGAGGAAGGTCATGTAAGTTACCATCAGTTCATTATTCAGAATATTTAGAAATTATGGATATTTTGTGCTTTTGTTCAACATTTCTTTGCAGTCTTAACAAGGTTTTCTCCCTCCAAACGATTTTTTTGTCCAAATATAGTTTCACTTGTGTTGCTCCAAAATCTAATTAGATGATCTGCTAGCAGATTTGCACAAAAACCACTTGATATATTGATATGTTTGTATTCATATGTAGATGATCTGATCATAATGTTAGAATTATGTTTACTACATTGCATATGCAGCTCTCCAAAGATACACTGCTTGATCATAATGTTAGAATTACTCTCCGATGCCAGTTCTTACTTTTACTTTTGCTTAGTCAGTACTTTCTATTTTGAAGCCTCATTAATTCAGGTCTGCATGTGCCAGTCCATTAGTTTTCATGTCTAAACTCAGCTGTCTTGATCATTGATAGATATTTTGCACTGCAGTTGTCTAATTTTGTTGCATGATAAATTTAATCATTGCTGTCTTAATTGTCTGCCCATTGGTCTTTATTGCTTACAGTGCATCTCAATACTGGACCTTTCTTTGTAAGCTCTTCTAAATGATCATTTATTCCTGGTCTTTTCTGTAACATTTTCCTGGATTTTTCTTAATGCATAATATCCCCATAATGACAAGATTGGTGATGCTATTTTGCTAATTACAGGTAACTTCAGTGATTGCCAGGATTAATTTGGTGTATGCAGGAAACTTAAGCTGGTGTAAAATAATGACCTTGTCTGTATGGGGTGTCATTTGAACCATATTTACAGTAATAATGACCTTGTCTGTATAAGCTGTATGGGGTTTCATTTGAACCATATTTACAGTAATAATGACCTTGTCTGTATGGGGTGCCATTTGAACCATATTTACAGTAGTAATGACCTTGTCTGTATGGGTGTATGGGGTGTCATTTGAACCATATTTACAGTTGTTCACTCTCACTGATCTGAAGAGAGATGGGTGACCATCATCACCAAGCAGTTGATTCAGGCAGATAAGAGAGCTAAGTGGCAGACACACAAACACAAAGGATGCAGATGCCATCATTATAACCACAGATACCTTCTCAGTCACCTATTTCCTTGACTGAATTATGTTAGACAGAATGATAAACAGTTCAGAAAAAGATTTGGCAACATGTACCATTTTGGAAATCTTGGTCTTGTTGCCCCTCATAGTGCTTCAAACAGATCGTAAAAGCTCTGGGCAGTAAAAACAAGAGATGATGGCCCAATGGACCAGTACTGGACATCACATGACCACATGCAGACCCTATTGGTATTTTGCTAATCTGCTTGTAGGCTTTTCAGGCTTGTCAAAACTGACCTTGGTGAATAGCAACTGGTTTTCAAAGTAACTTTGATTGGCTTCATGCTGGGCTTAGTCTCAGTGGCAGTATGAGCTTAGCCAAGGGTCTGTTATTGCAAGCCTCACTGTGAAGCATACCCCACCCATTGTCAAGTTTGCTACAGGTGTTGCCAGAGGCCTATACCAAACTGACATTCTTTAGCTGGAAACAAATGCTTTCCTTACAAATATGGCAAAAGCAATTGTTCACAGCACAAATTTACCTGAATTTTACTGCAGGTGTTTTCTATTTCATATGACCTGAGGTAAGTTTTGAAAAGTCATATATCTAAGCTTTCTCATTCATCACATTCAGGTATATAGCTTCAGAATGGAGATGCCAAGATTGGTTTTTAGCTCTGTTTTGTAGGAGATTTTTTTTAGTGAGCCTAGATTTCCAATATGTGTTCCTTCATATTTGCAACTTTATATTTGTTACTAACAGTATAAAAAAACATAAGGAAATAAATTCACATTGTTAGAAACAATCTTATATAGGAAATCCTTTTTTGTAGACATTCCGCCTTCTTCATGAGGAAGGATTGTTTGTGGGAGCCTCAACAGGCCTGAATGTTTTTGCCGCCTACCAGCTTGCAAGGTCCATGGGACCAGGTCACACCATTGTCACATGCTTGTGTGATACAGGACAGGTAAATATCAAACTTAGTGAAATTTCAACCTTATAAAACTGCTTTTTAATCTCTTTCATAAGTAATAGTGTTGAATGTTTAAGCTAATCATAGATTTATGTTTACACAGGGTTCTTCTCATTACAACTAAACAAAAATCTGGTTTAAAGAAAAATTTAAAGATGTATCAAGTTCAGTGTTATTATTGGCAAATAATGCACCTTAGGCATTGAAATGAATAATTCTTAATTTGTGACTAAATAAAAGTATAAAATAGAAATATAACAAGTAACACACCAAACAGACAAAATAATCTGCTATGACATTAGTTGGTAAATCATTACAATCCTCAGACATCATTTATCATGGTGATTGGATAAAGATAACTGATTAGGTGCATTTATGTGGGAGACAATTTACAGTTGCTATTAGCATAAACTGTGAAGTTTTGGAATTAATAATTATAATTTATTTGCACAATTAGAAATTTTTTGCTTGTAATTGTGGGTTTTTAGAAAACATATCTAATGCTAATTTTGCTCCAGTAACACTGTATTTCTTAAGAAACAATATAAATTCATGTACAGAGAATTAATTCTAAACCATTGCCACATTTGAAAATTCTTAAATATTTGGAAGTAAGTGTAATATATTTGGTGAAAAAGAATTTGCATTCGCTGATAATGTCATGTTATAATGCCAGATATTTTTGATATTTTCATGTTATCGCTTGCATTGTGCAGTAATTTATGGCAATTCATGAATTCAGTGGCATGATTCTCATTATTTGAAATGTGTACTTTGTACCTTTAGCGTTCAGTTAAAAAGATATGCTCTTCTCTTGAAGTACTGTCAGGATTAATTACTGAGAATTAAAGAACCCATGGCCTGCCAAAATACAGCTGTTAAATATAGCTTAAATTCAGGTGAAAGCTGTGTGACTCTGTCCCCCACATAAACATCTCATCCTTAGAAACATTTTAAGAACCTGTAATACTTTGATTATGAGCAAAAGACTATATATGATCTATACCTTTATATCTGGAATGAATTTTTACCAGACTGTATAGGTAAAATCAAAATATGACATTAGGAGGATAGTTTACAACGGTTGTGTCCTTATAGTACTAAATAAGCCTGCAGGAGTCTGTTGGTAACATGCCAGACTCACAGCAGTAAGGGTGTGGGTTTAAATCCTACCATCAGAGTGGCTTACATCAGCTGCCATAATGTATCCTTGGGCAAGACACTTTGCCCCATTTGCTTGGCTCTAAATAACCTACCTGTGATGTTTTGATGTAAAACATCAAACCCATTCAACCAAAACATAAGTCTGCTTAAAGAAATTAACAACTATTAAGTTATACAAATATTAGACCCATTTGAATTTTTTATTGAAGATTTTACTTCTACAAACTTTGATTTCCAACTAATTAGTTTGTTACATTTGCATCTGTGTTATAATATGAAGTTTTATAAGCCTAGTATAGCAAAATTGTAGCAACCTTTAAAATGTCTTTATTATTTAAAGTTAACTCATGAATGTAATTTTTAATTGTTCATGCTATTAATTCTCTGTGGCAAAAAAGATACTTTACAGTGTTAGTGGTTTTAATAGTATATAAAACTTCTGTGAATTTATTTATTTTGTGGGCTTCAGTTTTGTGGTTTTGTTATCAGTATATGTTGATTCCAAATTATGGTTATTGTTCATGAAGTCTTTAAATTGTGGTTTTAGCAAATGCAAAGTTGACAAAAATCAGCACACTGCAAAAAGTTTTCAGTTATCTGTACATATGACAGAACAAAGACACCATAGGGGGACAACTCAGGAGCTTTGCAAAATTTGACTTGGTGTTTGAATTCAAAGAAGGGAGGATTTTCATCAACTCAAGTTTTAGCATGCAAATGGACAAAAATGACCATTACTGAACTCAAATTTTTAATATTGAAATATGTATGCCCATCACATTAACTCTTGCACAGTAATTTGTTTCTGTGTATGCTGTGTTTATAGTATTTTAGTATCTCTTAGGATCTTTTTCCAGTTTTTATTTATGGAAGTCTTCATGATTGTTGAGGAGATGATATATTGGTACTTTATCTCAGGTTTCCTCTAGGGAAGGAAAGATGTCTTTTCTGTGTTTGCATTGTGATACAACAAATTATAATACAACTCTACTGGGTCCACCAAAAGGGTTTTTTTTTTTTGCCTGTGGGTTTCAGGTAGCTAACTGCCTTCCAGAACTTCTAAAGATTGGTGCTGTCTGGGTTGAATTTGGGAAGTTCTCTTAAATTGACTTTGTATTACTTCCTATGAAACTGACTTCATAAGACTAGCAGAATGCATATTCATGTCCTTTGGAACATGATTCTATCCACTGAACTTCTGGTTTCCAGCCATTATTGAAGTTTTTGTGATATTTCAACTATTTAGCTTGGTGTTTTAGAATGTTGAGATCTTGTACATTTAGATATTAACAAACATTAAATACAGACACCAAAATGACTTGTTTTATATCACCCAATCTCTTTGTCTCATCAAACCATAATTCACTGATGTCTTTAATCCTTTCCTAATCCCTACTGATCAGAGATAGTGTAATCAAAAGATTATTTATGTTATTGTTTGTCAGATTAGAAATTTAAGTGCCATGATCACAGACATGTTTATATTATAGTCACATGACCATAGTCACATGATCCTATGTCCTTTCTGAAGATACACTACATAAGTTTCTGTCCCAGAATTTTAAATAATAATTTTAGTATGTGGGAGGTTTTAGTGAGCAATTGGAGGGTTGGGAGGCACCCCTCATCTTGGGAGGAACACAAGTTACACATGTTTTGTTGACAGTATGTGCTATTATTTACGTTACAAGCATATAAATTTACATGTTAAAGTGGAAGCATATTTAAGTCATATCTTTGAACAACATTAATAACCATGTTTGTTTAGAGCACAAGAACTGTAGAAAGATGAAGCATTTTTTTATTTTACAAGCGATTAAAGATAGCACTTGAAAATCATAACCCATTTACAATTACAGAGATACTATGAGAAGTTATTCAAGAAAGATGTTCTCCAACAAAAGGGTTTGTATGTCTTGTTTTCTTGAAGAGCTTTGCTTTTGACTTTTCTGAATGGTATAGAATACTTCCAAATTCATTTTCTCATAACTTTTTTCTTTTATATAAAAATCCATTCATTTGTTGGTTTGGGGGGAGACAGCAATTTTACTGTTTGTCAGTATGAATTTTGTTTCTTATATTCAAGTGTAAATAGCACTGTAACAAAAGCGCACAAGACATAAGCACACCAACAGAAGCATGCATTCAAATGCTTGCAATGATAAAAAACCATATAAATATGTACAAGACAAAAGCACACATTTATACAAAGATAAGGTTGAGAAGACAATAAAAAAGATTAACCATGAAGACAGTACAAAAATGTTAACTAAGAAGATAATACACACAAGTAAATTATACAATCTTCTTTACAATTTAGCTGTGTGGAAGAAGTAACTTTTTCTCACTACAAATTGAAAATTGAGAGATTTCATTCGGGCAATAGACAGTCAGAGGCATCTTAATCAAAATATGTTTGTCTTAGTCGCCATCTTTGGTCCCAATATATGCAACAGTACCATTAGAAGATTACTTGCTAGAAATAGTTCATAACATTAACATCTTACATACCTAAATCAGGTTAATTTTGCACAATATTCTCATTTTTTCAATATTTTTATAAGTCAATAATAGATTTGTTAACATTTCACATGCAGTGTGTATAGGTTGCCTGCCATGTATAGAGTAATAAACATTTTACGTAAATAAACCAACATTGTGTCAATTTGTCATGCAGATATTTTTCAGCAATTTTATTTGTTTTATTTATTTAATGCATTATATTGTAAGAACATTTGTTGACACTTTCTTAGGTGTGCTCATGACCTGTGTGCTTTTAACCACGAATAAGTCAGCACACATTTGTCTTGCACGCTTTTGTCAGGTCACCATGTAAATAATTCTTTTATTCAGTTTCTCTCACTACTGCCACATTCGTATGAAGTTGGCAGATATATATTGGTTTGTCATAATGGGGAGGAGAAATTCATTGTACCAGGACAAGTAAAATATGTTGGGCAGATTAATATTTCTTTGACTTGGTCCGAATATTTGGTAGAATATAATCTAGAAATTCATTCGGTTTTCTTAGAATTTCAGGAAAACTTAATTCTAGACAAGTAGACCATTTTATGATTTTGTTTTAAGCCATTATAATATAGTATTGAGCTCCAGAATCTGAGATTTTTCTGTTGCTTTGTAATAGTTTATATAAAATAATTTAAATAATTTTTTATTGATAACAATTTATAGTATTATATGACTGATTTATGTAATTTCATTTTGGTGATATTACACTCTATTATCAAACTTGCCTGTGTACAGGTTATTTAAAGAATTTGGTGATTTGCAGGTTATTTAGAGAATTGACTATTTGCAGTTTACTTAAAGAATTGACTTTGAGCAGATTACATAGAGAATTAGCTATATGCAGGTTGCTTAGAGAATTATTGCCTATTTGCAGGTTACTTGGAGAATTTGCCAAAGATCTACTGGAAATATCTACATTAATGACAGCTAAGAAGTTTCAATCAAGACTAAGGGAAAAGTTATTCTTCATATTTTCATGTAGAATCAAACCATTTCAATAGAGATCACTTTAATGTGCCAGTAATGAATGTTTCAAAAAAGCAAGATGTAATAGTAACTAGTTGTGTGAAATCTGTATTTATATTATCATCAACATCGTTAACATATACAGGTATCATCATTTTATCATTAAATTCTATTTGATAAATTTTAAAACATTATCTTAGTTTAAGGAGATAAATAAACTGACACATACAATCTGGCACATACATACAGACATCTAGAAACTGGCTCATACAAACATATAAAAAGAGCAGAATCATACAAATCAGATCTATTTGGCACTTTATTATTTTACAAGGATAAAGAAATAAATATGTGAAGCTTTGACCAGTAAGAGTTATGTAAAAAATGCATACCATGTAAGTCCAACTTGGTCCAGTTTATCCCTGATCATGTCAGATGTTTTAGGTGGTCCACAATGGTTGCAACAATTGATATTTATTAGAGTTAAAAGAATTTTCATTGTGATATCCACAAAATGTAGCAGATACTGAAAACTAGTTGAAACCCATGAGCAAATTCTCTGAATATATCTATATACCTTTGATTGTGGTTAATATCTTATTGGTGAATGTAATTTAAGGTCTGCCCTCTGGATTAGAAGAAACCATGTTGTCAGTCCATCAACTGCTTGGTTGTTACAAGATAACTTAATTGATACATTTAACCAGATTGCTATGTAGCTTTATCTTGATGGGATCTCAGAAGAGTTTAGTTTCCAGCCTTCTGTCATTTGGAGTATTCATGGCCTCTGATTTCCAATCCCACTAACATTCATTTCCAACCCAACTTTCCCAAGGATTCCTGGATCTTAACCAAATTTAGCAGTCAGCTATTTAGTGATGAGACCTTGAATGAATTACATCATTAGGAAGGGTTATGGCCCCTGATTGTCCATTAACCAGACTTTAGAATGACCTCTTGCCTTTGGCAGGGGTTGTTGATTGTCCATTCGCCAGACTGTGGTTTCCACAACATAATTTTACCAAAGTTTTTGTTGCATTTCAGCATAATCTGGTATGCCTATTTATATTGATGAGTTTGACAGAATTTGAATTGTCCAGTGCTCCAATTACAGCGATTGTGTACCCCTCTCCCTCAATTGCCTGTTTTACTAATGTCAGTAGCACTACTTTTTGGGGGATTTTTGGATTTCAATTAAAAAAGGGTTCTGACAAAACCATGAACAAGTTTTGTTTTTAGTGTCCATTATGATTTAGAAGAGTTAAGATCCATGATAACTCTATCCTCTGTTTATGGTTCTGCTGAGCAAAATTATTAATAGTGGGGCCTTTGCAATGCATATATTCCGATAAGTAGGGCTTTTGCAATGCATATATTCCTATAAGTAGGGCCTTGCAATGCATATATTCTGATAAGTAGGGCCATGGCAAAACATATATTCCTATAAGTAGGGCCTTTGCAATGCATATATTCCTATAAGTAGGGCCTTTGCAATGCATATATTCCTATAAGTAGGGCCTTTGCAATGCATATGTTCCTATAAGTAGGGCCTTTGCAAGGCATATATTCCTATAAGTAGGGCCTTGGCAATGCATATATTCCTATAAGTAGGGCCTTGGCAATGCATATATTCCTATAAGTAGGGCCTTTGCAATGCATATGTTCCTATAAGTAGGGCCTTTGCAATGCATATGTTCCTATAAGTAGGGCCTTTGCAAGGCATATATTCCTATAAGTAGGGCCTTGGCAATGCATATATTCCTATAAGTAGGGCCTTTGCAATGCATATGTTCCTATAAGTAGGGCCTTTGCAAGGCATATATTCCTATAAGTAGGGCCTTGGCAATGCATATATTCCTATAAGTAGGGCCTTGGCAATGCATATGTTCCTATAAGTAGGGCCTTGACAATGCATATATTCCTATAAGTAGGGCCTTTGCAATGCATATATTCCTATAAGTAGGGCCTTTGCAATGCATATATTCCTATAAGTAGGGCCTTGGCAATGCATATATTCCTATAAGTAAGGCCTTGGCAATGCATATGTTCCTATAAGTGGAGACTTTGCAATGCATACATTGCTAATTGTGTTGCCTTTGCGATGCATGCATCTCTAATAGTAAGGCTGTTTGCAGGACATCCATTGCTATATTGGGACCTTTCGCAATTCATCCATTGCTATTAGTGGAGCCTTTTATAATGCATCCATTACTAATATATAGGCCCTTTTGCAATGCATCCATTCCTAATAGTAGTCCCTTTGCAACAAAGCCATTGCTAACAATGGGGTCTTTTGCAAGACATCCATTGCTAATAGTGATGTCTTTTATAATACATCCATTGATAAAAGGGATGCCTTTTGTAATGTTTCTGTTGCTAATAGTGAATCTTTTTGTCATCTATTGCTAATGGTTTTATTGTTTACTGACTGAATTTATGCGTGAAATAATAAATAGAATAAATCATCAAACAGTACTCAGTCTTGTACTTGGGAATATATTGAATATTGTTTTTTTAAAGCTACTAATTTTTGATAGAATCTGATGTGTCAGCTTTTTGTAAATGCAAGAACGAAGTTCTAAAGATACCACTGTTTTTTACCACTTTGGTGATCTGTTTTTTACAGTGATAAATTCATCTTTTGAAATATGTAATAATACAGTTATTTTATTAATGGACTTTTTTGCAAATAATTAATAAATTCCTTTTATTTTAATGATGAAATGAGGAACAAATATAACAAAATTTTCACATTCTGGAAACAATTTTCAAATGTGATGATTTACAATGTAACAATGATTTGCTTGTGGATTATAATCCTCTAATAATTACTATATGTTACTGCCTATAAGTTGAATCCAACTGCAGACATCATAGACCCAGATCTGTCATTGCATAATGCAACAGCAGATCTGGGTCTGTATTTGTTCAGTTGATTACACCTAACAAACTGCATAGTACATGGTCTGCAGGTACATAATGAAATAGCAGATCTGGGTCTATGAAGTTTGCAGTTGTATTCAACTTATTAAGTGACTATAAAATGTAATGATTTTTGTACTAATCCACAACATTTGAGTGGTATAAATTTAAAAAAGAAAAGAAGATTTTTTGATAGCCATGAGTGACTGTAGAAATATACATCAGTACCTCTTTAAGCATGAAAATTGGAAGAAAGTTTGCTTTCAGGCAACAGGATTGCTGATTGTGTTTTATGTGTATTGAATGTAAAGGTATTACAGGTACACACCACTATATGTTGATTTGCTCAACATTCATAAAATAATTTAAACCCTTTTTCATTAAAGTTGTCTGTGATTTGTTTTTTATGTTATTGCTAGTATCCATGCCCATCCAAAGTGATGGCCATGACTCTGCAGAGCATATCCAATGCTTCCAGCTGCTACAAAACAGCATAATCTTTGTTCTGCATTCACATGATTCAGATCACATTTCCATGGTTGTTATTTTGTCAGAATATCTCTGCATGTAACAGCCATCATGATTCCAGTGACATTTCCAAACGATGCTTTTAACTCTGCTAAAGGCAATTTTACAAAGACTTTAGAATTTTAATGGCGGTAATTCAACAGATGGAGTCAAACAAGTGAGCTGCTGATGTTGCAAATCTATTGAATCTACCTTGTATGATGGTGAAGATAGTCTTTAAAAATGTTGGGTTTTTTATCTACTGTTTGTTTTCAGTTGCAATTAAATATATAAATCTTAGCTGTGTTTTTGTTACACATTGTTGATTGTTTATTTTGGCCTATGTGTATACAGCTCTGTGCTAAATACACTTATTACTATGGGAATGGTTGCTTCACTATACAGTATGTACTTTCATTATATGTCATACTTTTGATGCAGCATCTTCAACATTATGTGGGGTATACCTGTATCCATAACTTTAAAACGTTTGCTCTACAGATGATTTTTACCATACTTTATTTGTGCATGTAAGAAGAAAATATTAATTTGCATAACCCTTCAAAACACTTTATTTAAACTATCATAATTACAATTAGGAACTTTTATATATAACACTGAAATAGAATTGTTTTGTATTTGAACCTTTTATATGTGTGAGTGTGTGTATTATATATATATATATATAAAGAATAAAATAAAAATTTTGTATACATCAGTACATTTGTTGTTTCTGCATGTTCCACAGATCCTGCACCCATGAGTATTTTCTTGAAACATGCATGAAGAAATGGTGTAAGAATTACCAGATTTTATTAAGCTAGATGCATGTCTCTCAGAATAATTAAATTTATAAAACAAGTTTCTTCAAATCTTATAAAAATACCATATAAACCTTACAAATACCACCATTAGACCTTAGACTTTTATTGCTCTCTCATCAAACAATTTCATCATACTAGACCCAATTGGACCTATGATAAATGCTTTGATAAAATTTGGTAGCACTCGACAATGCTTGATTGGATTTTGCTTTCATGTTGCTGAGAAATCAGTGACATTCATGTAAGAATAATTATATGAATTTATATTGTGTTCGATGCAGAGCACTCACTGATACTAGTGAATTACAATGAGGAATAAAAAGCATGTACTTACAGGCAAGTGTATGAATTGTGGTATGAAAAATGCAAATTTGTCTCTCATGCAATAGGTAGAGATATTGCTGCTTCACTTGGAAAATCACCAAGAGCTCCATTAGCTATGTATCCTGGCAAGAAGCATCTTCAAGATTTAATTATTGTGGTTGTGGAACCCGACTTGATATCCGACCTGACAAGAAAGATTGACCAAGACCTGGAGAGTATCTAATAAATGTGATCAAACGTACCATATTCGTGATGTTGCATATAAAAATACAAATCTACAATGATGACATATTGCAGATATGAAGTTGATTCACAATCTATAGTCTGTAAAAATTAAATCTTACAGGGAATCTCTTAGTTTTTTCATAAGGTCTGTGATAAATGTTAAATTAGTGGGCCAGAAATTATTCATAGATAACTATTATATGGAGTCAATTTATTATAGTGCAGGAGGATATTGGAGGAGTAGAGTAGCTATTAGTAAACTTGCTGATGCAGCAGGTGTCACACTGTTGCTGCGAATTGGCTAGCACAACATGTAATATTGCAAATGTATCTACCACCACCTAACAAAATTCAGTATGCACATTTTGATGTCATCAGCACTACCAAAGAGATTCATCAGGCAGATATTTTGTTTTTACCACATGATACTATTAAAATTGGTTGGCGTCAGTTGTGCACATAGCTATGCATTGATTGTCATTGACATAAGTAGATTTTAAGAAGCAACCACTATTACCAAAGACAGCAACTGAAGCTGCATCTGCTTTTGAACAAATTTATTAATGTGGTGGTCTGCGATGGCCATAGTTGTTACAGGTTAATCCTGGTAAAGAATTTATTGGTACAGTAACCTCTCTGATGAAACAACCTAATGTTAAATCAGACAAGGGCACAACGCAATTCATTGTGATCAAGCAATCATTGAGTGATTTAATCAACCACTTGCAGTTCAAGTGCGATAGCTGCAGAGTTAATAATGAATTTACTTGTGAAATTTCTATGAAGCCTATAAATGAAGAAACATACCAGTGACCGCTTGTGGGCGGCAGCAAAATGGCTCTTTCTCAAAACACCTAATACAAGGTAATGTGACTGTCAGATATTTATATGAATCTGGTGAACTTGAAAAGGTAAACAAAAGTGAGACTGATCAAGTCTGTAGTGTAACCGCACATTAAATTTCCAGGATGGTGAGATCCAGGGATAGACCTGCAATCTACAAACTAGATTCAACTGCTCCTCAACGTGGATTTGTACATGAACAATTACAAGTACTTCCCGATGAAACACTCAAGACAGGTCAGCATCACATTTTTGCGTGTGTGACCGAGACTACTATTAATTCTATCCAAAGTAAATTGAATTGGGTCATTAGGAGGATACTGCCACAAGATTACTGTGTTACAGCAAGCATACTGATTATATTGGTGCTGTTTTAGTGTCATGATAAACTTAACATCAAGATCGAAGTCACGTTTATTTTTGTGTCACAATGCTTGTAACCAGCTAATTTTATCCTTACTATATAAATCAATAATGATGCATTGATTTCCAAAATTTGATTATTATTCATTGCGCAGTCTACATTAACTCTTCGTAGCTGATTCCTTCTTCTGACTCGAGATACTGCTAGAAATATTAAATTTGACAATTCAATACAATCATCAGCAATCAAAACATTAGTATCTGAGATAGTTAATCCATGTGATGAATAAATAGTTGTAGCATATCCTAGAGTCCATAGAGATTTTTCCTTCATTTACATGCTCTCAATAACATCCACAGGAACAACAACATCAAGAAGAATTGGTTCTTTCTTTCTCTGACAAATTTCAACATCAATATTTTGTTTATGTATATCAGCTGGGTGATAACTTCAATGGCACAGGTAGATCTGAAAATTTCTCTTTATGTAACATAAATAATTTGTTGCAGAAGTGAATTGTGAACTGTCTTCCGACTTACAACTATTAGATCAGCAGGTCTCCAAAAATCGTTTGTTGTTTTGCTACAGTCTGATTATGAATTCTTTCAGCGATTCATCAATAGCTCTATGATCATGAAGTATTTACTCAACAGTCTTTGATTTATTTTAAATAATGGTGTGATTCACCAACAAAAGGTGGTGGTTGACCATGATCACCACACATGATAACAGCAGACTGTATTTTGAGTAAATAACCAATCAAGAAACATTTTTGATACATCAACTGATACCATGCATATCTCATCCCAGATCTTAGGAATATATTTCTCCCCTATTTGTTCAGTTGTCAATGCATCTCCCTTCCTTTGAAAGAAACTGTGATAAGCATGAGACTTAACCCCTCTTTCTTTCATCTTCCTGGCACACTGGTGAGTCAGAGTTAGTACATTCAAGTCAAGATTCAATACTAATTTAATGTGTTGTTTTGCTAGAACTATCAAGTCCATTGAAATAAATTGTAAATGATTTTATATCAGGCCACAGGATTATATACCGATGATGATGGTTGTGATATTTGACATTTTTATATCTTCTCAGATATATAAAGTGCAGATTCAGAATGACATATTACTTTTTCTCTTTTTATTTTTCATTAGACTCATGATGCATCAATGCCAATCAATAAGGTATTTAAGAATTCTGCATATTTTTTATTGATATAAAATGAATCAATGGCAACTCTAATCATGGTATCAGGAAATCTGTTTATCATCGATAATATCTTTATCAAAACATACACTGACATCAGAGATCTTAAATGAGTAAATTTTGGAGAGTCACGATCAATTAAGCTCACGGTTGTGCCTAGTTTGGTTCCTTCTGACAGGCTAACATTATTTCAATTCACATATATATATTTTTCTGTTGTATCAGCAATTATGAAATCTGAGCTGAGCATCATCGCTAATTAATCTTGTACAATGTTGTTTGTGATCTTATGATCCTCTTTATGTAAATTGCCCAATTATATTTCTGCAAGATCTTTTGCAAATTTAATTTCATAGTCTTGATTATCATAATTGACACCTTCATCAAGCCTGATATCATCATTGGTTTTGGTAGCCAGACTTGGTTTTTGTGAATGGTACTATATTATTGCTTCACTTAAAGTTAACAATATCAACATTTTTGCATGAAGCATATATTGTAATAAAACTAATCCAACCATGGTTATTAAAATGATGATCAAACCAAACAGTGATAACCAGAGGAAGATTTTCAGATGCAATACATGCAGATCAAGTTAAGTCTAAATCTGGCAAGGGTCCATTTATTGTGATTTGAGTTATATGATGTATCATGTTTCCAAATCATTTAAAATACTTAGCACACTCTCCCATTCCAAAAAATATTCCAGGATAGCATGCAACCGTATTAACTGAGATAACATCCTTATAATTCTATTTTCGCATTCCCCAATCTGCCGTGCCTGTATTAAGCACAACTGCTTTGTATAGTTTCAAGAAATTCCAACTGTTTTGGCCTCCAAGAATTTTGCTCCTGAGCAAAGTGAGCAGCAACTGATGGAACAGTGAATCAATTACTGAGTAATCATTCAGTTATATTAGTATTATTTATGTATTTCAATGTAATTTTCATCACTCTAAATTAAGAGATCCTGTACAATAAATATCTCCATTAGGCACTACAAACTGATCCTAATTTCTACATTCAGAACTTTGAAACAACCACATGGGTACAGGGTCACTGTTACTGATATTATTGATAAAATCGAACATATCACCGTCATAAACTTTCACAGTTCAAGTTCATGGAAATAATATTACATCTGATGTCCATGAGTGCACACTATGATCATAATTTCCATCGATATATGCAACTGCCAAATATTTCTGTATTTCCCCAGCTTTAGTTAACTGTGAAATACAAGAAGACAAATATTTCAGTATAACAATCCAGGTGAAGGAAAATAGGTCTGTCAAGCAAGCGTCCCAAAGATTAAACAGTAATCTCGAATGTATCTGTGTTAGAAATAGGCCACGACCCCGAATGCCATTTTTTGATTTCCAGGTATTGGTAACTTCATAATTAGTTTGAAATATATAATAAGAAGAAGGTTCCTTACCTTAGCATTTAGTAATGCAGATCTGCATTATCAACGTATGGAAACTGGCATTTCATCCCTGTGACTAACCGATCGAGTTAATTATCTTATCCATTGTTTTGTTTACGAGACGTTTAACAGAATATACCTGATGGTTTGGTTATTAATCACATCAAAAACGTAAAGACTGACAATCTACTGGAAAATTTGGAACTAGTTACCCAGCTGGAAAATGTAAGAATAGGACGAGGTGGAAGTGTTAATTTTGAATGTCTGGTAAAACTTGTTGTTTAGTTAAATATCAAAAAAGATGTGAGAATCAATTTTCTTCAATCTCATCCGCTGCTCAGTATTATAAAATAAATCCCATGGCAGTAAAATTTGTTGCCGATGAGGAAACTAGATCAGGATAAAAAAATATAATATGAATTTGATTAGAAGACTTGCTGATATATACGCGAAAGATGCCAGCGACAAAGTAGTAGGAAATATTACAATCACCAACGATATAATAAACAATTTTTTTAGCTATAGCGAAAATGACGTTTTCTTTAAAAACGACGAACAAGACGAAATCGTCGATGTTGTTGATAAAAAAATTATGGCAGACCGACAACTGGACGATATAACGTAAAATATCACATTACAAAAAATTGAAATTTAATTTTTACTGTTGCCGAACAACAAATATTTTGGCGGCTGATAAAGCCCTTCTTTAACATAAAAAGTTTTAGTACGACAGAAATATATCAAATTCGATTTTATATTTGTCAATATTTATAACTTAATGACGCTCTCTGACGATCGCAAATAGTATCTGGCAGAATGTAAATCAATTCAACTAAGTACTAGGAAATGTACAGAAACTTATCAACCGGGTTGGTATCAAAGTATTAAATTTATCGTTATACCCGCGTCACTTCTCATAACTATTACTGCCATTTGTCCTAATCACTTTTTCGATAACGAAAATATCTTGCTCAGCTTTTATAGTTCTTGATCGGTTCACCTACAAGATCTTTTTGCGCGTATGTTGCTGGTATTGATAAAAGTATTTAATCAACTACAAACACTTCTTCGCTCCAGTTACGACTAAATCCTTTTCCAAATGTTTTTGTTTTCGTCAGAGAAATTCTAACCCGATCACCCACTTTAAATTTATGTCTGCATTACATGTTTTCGTTCGCCAAAATCGGATTTTAATGGCGTCATTGGGTGACATTTTGATGGTTCGATGTGTCATGTCATTATACTTGTCAACGATTTGAGAAAATTCATTGATATACCTGTTAGTGTTTTTAGCTGCAATCTGTTTATGCATCAGCTCGTTTAGTGTGCGATTGAATCTTTCAACGATAACACTTTTACCCCCGTTCTCTGTAATATATTTTTAATGTTATTTTTTCCAGAAACCGCTCAAAGATTTTACTGAAAAACACCGCTCCATGATCGAACCAGATTATATTGGGTTTTCTTTCAGTACTTGTTATTATTTTGTTTAGTGCATTAGTGATCGACGCTCCTGTTTTATCCGAAACATGTTCACTAGAAGCGTATTTGCTAAAAATATCTACAACGTTAAACAAATACTTCTTTGGATCGCCATCAGCGCCAGTATCAAACTGAGCAAGATGCGACACATCTACTAAATCTGTTACCCAGATATCATCAAGGGCATTCGCGACAACATTACCTCGCGTAAATATTTCTTAGGTTTGTGTAGTTCGGCCACATGATCATCGTATGTTTTTTTTTCCGAATCCTAATTTACATTTTGCTCCAATAAACCATGCACTAGTGTTCTATCAAAACGTTCTCGTAGATTTGCAGTTTTTATATCACAAAGTTTGTCTAACATTATTTTATCACAACCATCCTTATCTTGCTCGTTGTCTTTTTAGCATATATAATATTTCTATTGCATCCACTCGATTGCAAGGCTCTTGTCCTGTCAACGAATAATCGTTCTCGTCAAGTTGTTTATCGAGAGCATTGTAAGGTCCAGTATACTAATGACCTGGCAATGTCCAACCGCCTTTTGGTTTCGGTAATTTGCCACTCCATCTGTGAATATCAATTTCGCTGTCAATGACCTCAAGGCGATATGATGCTGTACAGTACGTGAGGAATTTTTCATGTTCGATACAAAGATATTTATAACAATCACAATTACACTTCATTCTATTTTAGTATGTTTCATAATATTAGTTTTCTACTAAACTAATCTATATATCGCAGGTTCTACATTTTTTCTCAGGAACATACTTTTCTTTCCACCACAAACAACACAAATACCTTTCAGCATCATTCAGTTATTTTTTGTTTTCCGTCGTCTTATCCTTATTTTCTGTGTTAGTTCTGCACTTGAGACAGTCCACACAAAATTTTAACTCTAAGTGGTCTAAAGCGCTGTCCGTTACGGATCACTGCCATCTCACCTCTGTCTGTGTGGGTTCGAATCTAGGATTCGGCGAATGTGGATATGTTACAAAGCTTGCCAGTAGCTTCTCGTGGGTCAGTGGTTCTTTCCGGTGATTTCCCGGTTTCTTCCTCCACCATTAATACTGGCCGCCATGAAAAATGGCGTTAAGCCCAACAACAACAACATTTTAACTCTAAGCCTTAAATAACTTTAGTAAGCTTACGAAAATGAACTTCAATCCCATCGTTTACGCAAGAAGATTGCTTTTCAAATGGTAAAATAAACTTTAAAGAATCGAAACCCCTCGGAGGCATTTGTCGGACAAACAGTATGCAATTATAACCACAAGCGGATGTTCCGATCGCCTGTAGTTGATTAGACGAATTGTATAAAAAAATTAAAAATATATTTTTTGTGCGATTGCTTTAAGGAAGTCTCAATGAATCAAAATAATTATTATCGTGGACAGCAACCCAGTGAGTGCTTGAAAAATCGTTTAAATTTTCTATATTTACAATGCACGAACCACACGCTGGTAAGTCATCGAGTTCGTCCGACAACATCGTTCAATTTTTCAATGACATCAAAATTTTTAAGCGGCGTCTAGAACCTGGTAGAGTCATTCCACGTCCGATTCCTAACATGTTAGGAAGAAGGCTTCCCGCTAATCCTGTTATTGGAAGACATCCTTGTTTTGTTCGATTGCATTTTGTTGCTTTCTTTTTTTTCGACGATTTTGTCACTGATATTATTTTATACTGTTACATAAAACTAAACGACCACGTAACGACCACGTCATTGACAATTCATTTATTTAATTCCACGACATTCAGCTGCTTTTCTCGTTGCGTCAGATAAATCCCCATAAGCAGCCGCTAGTCAAAGTGTCCCTAATATTGGCAAAAGTTTGCTAGATATCACAGAGAGCGCTGGTCCCAAAATTCCACCATGTTTTGACATTGCTGTTACTTGCAAATCAAACAGCTTAAGAACAAACGGTTTTCTTTTATCAACTTGATCTGGCGTTAGGTATAATTCTCGAGTTGTGTACTTGGTTTTCATGATGCTATATCTCATTGTTAGATTAAACTTACACAGTCATTATTTCTTTGGTCGTGTCAATGGTCAAGAATCTATCACTGACACCTAGGGTATAAATGATATGCTGTTCGGCTTGAAGAACGCCAAGCTTTGATGCTTAAAAATAAAAGATCGGGTAGAGTGAACGAAACTTGTCCACCGATATTAGAGATCCGCTGTCCGTGTCCTGATATTTTTGCATAGCCTCCATGAGGTACATATACGGCTGAGATATGTAACTGGTGGCGTCTACGGTAAAATTGCATTCGATTGCACGGTAAAGATTTTGTTTGGAATTGACTCTCACAAAAATTTGCCTTACAATGGGGTTATCGAATACTGAGTTGTTCATTTCTTGATCATTACGATGTGCTTGTCGTTGAAATGCGACGAGCAAGTGTCAAAATAGTTGTTCGCTAGGCGTGTTTTTCACACGCCATGTGTAATCATTTGTAATACGAATTGCTGTTTGATAAACCCTGTTTTGCTTTTAAGTGTATCTTTTCTGTGCAAGTGCTCAAAACTTATTCGAGCTCCATCGTTTTAGCTACAAAGGAAACTACTCGTAATATCCATAACGCTAATCTTGTAATAGCAAACTGCCCATCGCAATGCATTTTATAATCAACTGATCAGCTCGATCTAAAATAAGCGTGTGCTATAGTCCTCGAAATATTTTGTTGTACTCACGGCAAAAACGAAAGATTTTACTTAAGGGAAGCATAATCGTTATTTGGCGAGATTTTGCGGAAAACGCCTTTTTTAAGCAAATACCTCGTTGTATTGCTGTCGTCTTATTCTTGTGACCACCAATCTTATTGTGTCTCTAATATCATCAGCTGCTTTACCAGGGGTTTGGCGATTAGATTATTGCTGTCTGCAGCAGGGTTACCAAGACCAGTACAAAACTCCTTCGAAACAGCTGTCCCGAATGAGGTATCTTTAAACCACATGTTTGTTGGCACTGATCTAGAATAACCATCGCTAAACGAAACAATTTTAATTATTGTACTCGCTATAAGCATGTGAAATGAAATATCTTCTATGGTTTGGCTGGCCAGTTGATATCGCGCACTTTTAAACAAGCTCTAACCTTTGTTGACAAACGCAATTTCTGCGCCAGCTACAATATCTCCACCTATAGCAGTTAATTTTTGGCCACGGACTTCTAATACTGCCTTATGCGGCAGGAGGAACATCTCGACGCGTGTATTAAAAGTTCTAACTCCAGCTTTATTTAGTTCGTTCAAGTTTTCATCGAGCTACTCGATGTATTTGAACTTGGTTACAACGTCTTCAGTATCGTATTTTTCTGCAAGATCGAGATAATATTTAGCCGACATTATTTTATAATCGAAACACAAAATTAAAAGTCAGCAGGGGTCATCGACGTTGTTTTCTTTACAAGTTTGCGTGCTATTCCTTCACCAGGCGATGATAATACTTTTCTTGTTGTAGCTATCATAGCTAATTTGGTTTTCACTGTTTGCGCAATATACAATAATGCTCTTTATTTCCGATGCGGAAGCTTTTCTAATCTTATCAGAAGATTTTTGTCCTACTGCAGTGCCCGCCGAAGACGCTGCCTCGCCTCAAAAGCTTTACCTGCATCAAGTGCAATTGGTGCTACTTTACGTGCAATTCCTGGTGTATTCTTAGTAATTGTTGTAAATATATTTCCAAAATATTCCACCTACAACATTTCCTCTATAAACTTTTCTTCGTCTCATCTTCTTCATCACAAACTTGATCTTGCTCTTGCTTTTATCTGACAACTTTTTCGTTGTTAAGATCTAGTTATCTACCTGATTTGTCTGTGAGTTGCATTGTTATACTTGGTATTTGATTTTGAAGATTAATCGGATAATAAATAACCTGATTTGGACTAATTTGCATGATGGATCATGGTGGAAAGTCTGGCGAAAAAACTATATATCGTTTGTCCTTTACTACCCTTGGCTGAGTAAGATCCAGACGCAATAAAGCAATTGATTAGTATTGTGTTTACGTCGGTTATGTTTACTGGCAGTTCATCGTCAAATGCAATGGTCTTTTTTCCCTTTTTTAATGTAAGTTCTCTGATGCAATCTGATCATATATGCGATACATTTTGATGTGTTATTGTTTATAACTAGTTTAAAATCATCTGTAGGTCCTTTACGTTTTCTTATTAGCTCTTTATTCGTCTTATTTAGATTAGTTATGCTGTAGGTTCCTTGTGCAATTTTAAATATTTTCAATGGAGTTATTAGATCTTAAGTAAATGAAATTTCATCACTGAGTATAGTTTTCAAATTAGCCATAGGAATCGATGCTCTACAGAAATTAGTCCAATCTTCTACTGTTTTTCAGGATCCAGTTATATTAGCGGATTGTAATAAGCAGAAAAGTTTGCGCTGTTCCCCATTGTTTGCGACGAATCAAGTAGTAATGTGGTCGACTTATATAAGATTGCCTTGATTAAATTAAATCAAGGTTTACAATTTCATACTCGTCTGATGTCAGTAATCTGCTCGATCAAAGATGACCTAGTATATCCCCAATGTCGTTATCGATCTCTGTGCTTTCATTGCTAGCCTCTTTGAATTATATCAGCAAAATACTATTTCTGCGTTTGATGTAAACACTTTAATTCCAGATCAGTGACTTTCTCTGGTTATGTTAAATCTCGTTTTCTTTCATACTCATTAAGTAGTCTTTTAAAAATTCCAACCTTTACCATAAACTCTGAAATATTTTGACATCGATTTGCTGTTTTAAGTACATTTTCAGCAATAATTCCTTCTCTTATTGTATCTAACAGAAGAAACATTTCTTCTATATCATTTTTAATTTCGTCATCAGCTTTCAAAGTATCATTGTGTGCTCTTTGTTAAATATGTGTCAGTTTTTGTAATCATCTTCTAACCAATATCTAATGTTTTTAAGATATTTTTAAAAAAAAATGTTAAATATTTTTTCCATAAACTCGTTACACATATATTTTCATCTCAGCTTGTTTTCTGTACAATTTTATAAAATTTTCTAAAAGGTATTATTTTTATCATACTTGTCTTGGATCAATTTTGTTGCTCCGACACATCTTCTATTAACATCTTTGACTCGGCTGGATAACCGTCATTCTTGCTGTCGCATATTGAAGTGCAAGAGGATTGTTTATTAATCTGTCAAACTCAGCCTGTTGTGTAGCAGGAACAGCAATGTGTCTTATTAGTGTTTCTGCGATCCTTTTACTCTCTTCTTTCAATCTTTCTCCAAGTAAACCTAACAATCTTTTATTCTTGTATTTTTTTAAGCTCGTCTGCGGATAATGTTGATATGTCTGGTTGTTTGCCATGTACTGCTTCGGTAAAAGGCTTGAATTGTTTAGCAGTTACCTCCTCTGTTTTAAGTTGTCCACGCCGAGCTTCTTCCACTTTTTTCTTAAAAGCTGCTGGAGTTTCAATAAACTTCTTGAGTAATTTGATTTTTTGTTGATGCTCGTCCATTATTTTATATGCGTTTTACAAACTTCGCCTAAAAAAAACGTGCTGATGCAACAACGAAACATCTTAGCTGAATCTCGCGCTATCTTGTCAAATAAAAAGAAGAGGTATTTGTCTTTTGTCGCTTGATGATATAAATGTTTCGTTATATCACCACATTGTTCGTTTGCAATATGTATCACATCAACATTGTCCAGTCCAGGAAATAATATAAAACAACCAGTATTTCGTCTGATAAATCTATCGACGTTGTAAAGGCCTTGGGCAAGATAGACCTAATAACATTTTTTGTTACACGATAATGAAAAATAATATCTGATTTTGTTCATTTCCTCGTTGTTTAGCGGAACATCGTCAAATACAATTATTTTATGCTCGGATAAATCAAGTTTGTTAACTGGAATGAATTCTTCTGGTCGTCTTATCAAAAATCTAGCATCGCCAACGTCAAATTCATCACGAAGTCTATCATTGTACTTGCTTAATAATTCGTATTTGTCCTGTTGTGGGTTAATTGTATAAATATATACCTTATTGTAGCTATCGATGAACAAAAGATTTATTAACAGATTTGTTTTACCTGATTCTGTACTACCAACAATATGATAAAGGAAATCTGACGGATATCCTAACCATGAGGGTCAGCAGGTATGAAAATAATTATCAAACAAAGTATGAAATTTTGTGTGAATTACAAAATTGTTTGACAATTTAACGGTCTCCTAGGAGTGGAAAAGGTCTTCGAGCCAGAACCAGCACGTGATTTTGGTAAAAGTTATTTGTATTTGTTTGGAGGGTAGGAAAAGGTATTTGAGCCTGAACTAGCCTTTATTTCCTACTACTAAAGTGACCGATAAACATTAATGTATACGATACCACCTTTGAATAATCTCTTACCAATAGCAGCTGCTTCAATAATGATTTCTGGGTAATTATTACCGGTTCGTCTTCCACCAATCAGAATTTCTAATCTATCAACATCAGCACGAACGATATTGGGACATGCAGTAATAAGATCACTTCCTTGAGTGTAAGTACTGGGGCTAGGATCTGCATCGTACCATTTTTCTTTTTTCTATTTATGCTAGATGTTTCATTGTAATTTTTCTTGATTTTGCTGCTTCTTCTTCTTCGTCTATGTCAGGTGATGGTTGTTCTCCGTCGAGCTCGCTGCTTTCCTGGTGACATAACTGGTGTTCCAACAACAACGTTTATCATGTCAGTAATTTATCTATAAAATTATCATATTCATTTTAAGTATTTTTTTTACTGATTTGTGGAATATCTTTATACTCACGAAATACCATAACAACCCACGCTCGTTCTGGAGTGTTATGAAATTCTGGTTTTAGAAGCTGATGTCGCATCTGATACCCCGCTGCAGCAACTGCAACTGGATCACTCATAACTTCCACATAGCTTTGCTGAGTAAAATACCTAATTTTCAGTTCTGGTTTAGATATATCAAGATCTCAATTCTAAAAGAAAGAAACGAAAATATTAATTTGTGTACAACATATTGAAATCTCTAGTTATTGGAAGATAAAAACATCCAAATTTAAGCTAGTGCTTTGATATTGATTGGAGTGTAGGAGAAGCGTGCTCCAATCAATAATTCATATCCTGAATATAATAAGGACATTGAAATGAATTTAGATTAGGCATTTATTATTGTTCAGCTTTCACTTGGTAATGGAAAAAGCCTAATTATTAAGCCAGTTCAATCGGATAGAAGTCCAATGATGTTTTATTGCACCATTCAATCAATAAAACCTTACTAGATTTCGTTGTGAAGTTGGGAACAAAGTAATTGATAATCACCATAGGGAATAATTAAATTAATTAGGTTTACAATGTGAATGACCACTGGAAGGTTATGGACATGATCCAAAAGGTCGTTACTTGGAAAAATACCGTCCACACTCACACTCTACCCCCCCCCACTAAAACTTGATATAAAGTTAAACCTGTCCTTGGAAAGCACGCGAGAAGCACGCGTCATTTTAGACAAATATCTTTTGAGACTGGATGTAGCACTTGTGATTAAGCAGCTTCCAGAATATAAAAAGGCTTTGAGCTGTTTTATTCTCAGTGCGGGTCCATGCTCAAAAGAGTATTATGTCTATTTCTTACAGGTAAGAAACTTATGCTTTATACTCGCTTTTGGAAGTTAAAGATTTTATAGTGAGTTGTGGTACTCTTCTGAATTATTTTTATTTCATTAATATAATGTAATAGTGAGTTCTCTTTTCTACTATGAAATATTTTACTGATTTAATATTTTACTGAATTGATGTACATTGTATTTATAATATAATATTATTGAGTTCCCTTCTTCCACAATCATAATGTAATTTAAATATTTAACAGCTTCGCTGTTCATTAGTATTTGTTTGAAATAATTACTAGCTTCATGTTATAATTTAATTGAGAATAAATATATATTCTTTAAATAATAAGTACAACATTCACAGATCTTTTTCAGGTCTTTACCTTACAATAAATAAAAAAAATACATTTATTACAGTTATTGAATTTTAGGCTCTTTAAATATTTAAATCACTTGTATTCAAAAATACAGAAAAATGAATGGACAAATGAAATACTAGATTGTGGAAGAACTATTTAATAAGTATTGTAATATGTATTGTATGTATTTTCAACATAAATAAATTTACATGTTGTATCTTTAGAATATGTATCTATATATATATGTCAATAAAGTGCGGGTCCATGCTCAAAAGAGTATTATGTCTATTTCTTACAGCGATCCCACCTCTTCGCAGCCAAGCATTCCCCACAAAAGATGTAATCTACACCATCATATGTGACACCTTATTCTTATGAATGCTGAACTTCCTGCCTTCTCGTAATTAGACACGAGAAGAAGGTTATGATAGAAACGTCCAAAAACAACATCCGACAATCCTATCATAATAGATAGATCCTCGACAATATTTTTGATATCCTGAATCTAGTCATGTGTTTCATTGTCAAAAGCAATAGCCTCTGTTATTTGATTTGGTAATGTTCCGATAACCTGCTGTGATGCCTTCGTCGCCTTAACACTATTTTTAGTTGGTTCGACAATTGGGTATGCTGGTATCTCTATAAATTCCACCTGAAACTCCTGACGAACTTTAATAACTTCAACTAATTTCTCTGCCTTTTCTGCTACCTTATCAAGCGATGTGATGGCGACACTTATTACCCCCCACCCACCCTGGTATACAAAGGAAACGACAACATAGTCCAACTGATCAAAAGCCTGGAGAAAGATACGATGAACTTCCGAGAGGAATTAGCCCATCCTCGCCAGCTGGTGATAACGCCTGACAACACTGCAGGTTTTGAAGCGGCTAGACGAACAGTGTGACTATTTACAACCCATGATTGCATAATGATCCCAAAAAATTGACTGTCCTCCAACCAGTACGCGAGAGTAAGTACATCGATACAAAAAGGAAGTACATATTTTGCTGGAAAAAAGTCATATGTCATTCACTACCGAAACCTCTAGGTCAAGAACAACCGTGGTATGCGCATCATACTTAGTGCAATCAAGTTTTACCACGTTCCCATTGAAAGCACCCTACATCCGACCAAAAATCATACTGTTTGATAAGACCACACATTTTCTAAGATGACTACTTAACCTGCTCAACATCGCAGCAGTATACTTTACAAAAGGTCTTAACCATCCTGACTTCACAGAACAGATCCTCTTTGAGCTATCGAAGTATTAAACGTATGTCTTTCTATGGAACGCCCATAAAGACCCGTTACGGTGCTAAAACGCAGCTCATTTATACAGCTCGTTTATACAGATACAAACAGCCTTTTGCTTGAAGTAGTGACGATATATATATATATATATATATATATATATATATATATATATATATATATATATATATATATATATATATATATGGGGAAATAACGGAGTCGCCGATCTTTTTTAAGTGACTTCCCTAAAGACCACCAATTACACAGCGGCTTAAACAAGAAAGTGATGGGAAAGTCTTAGGATAAATATAACGACATCCCTATTGCTGAGTTCGTATGCCTACGTCCTAGGATGTACTCCATTTTGTCGCTCATTGTAAAGGCCCAATGGCTTAATAGGGACCATTGAACGACAAGGACACTCATGCGACTCTGACCTGACGTCACCAAAAGTAAAGCATGGCATCATGGAAACTCACTAACACTTCACTCGTAAGTCTTGTTTCATGTATTTACACTTTCTCCATGTTTTCAAGGGAAATAAATTATTTTTGTTAAAATTTTTAAAGTTTGTTATCTTCACTCTTTCTTATGTGTTACTTTGAACTAGCCAATGCATAAAGATAGATAGATAGATAGATAGATAGATAGATAGATAGATAGATAGATAGATAGATAGATAGATAGATAGATGGATGGATGGATGGATGGATGGATGGATGGATGGATGGATGGATGGATGGATGGATGGATGGATGGATGGATGGATGGATGGATAGATAGATAGATAGATAGATAGATAGATAGATAGATAGATAGATAGATAGATAGATAGATAGATAGATAAAATTGTCTTATCGTCAACAAGATCTAAGAGTTCGATTATACATTAGAATCATGCAAGATAGTTACTCTTGTATCTGATTGGCTGAGCTTTTTACAGCTCTTGTGTCCAAATCTTAATTGGAATTGCTCTGATTTTAGTTTATGTTATGATTGTAATAGAGAGGTTGTATGACAGTGAGATGTGCGCATGTTAATGCGATACCTTGCATCTGATTGGCTGAGCGTGTTACCTCTCTAGATCTGGAGTGTATATGTTCCACAAAACTTGGCAAATAGG
This sequence comes from Potamilus streckersoni, assembly GCA_016746295.1. Classification (NCBI taxonomy): domain Eukaryota; kingdom Metazoa; phylum Mollusca; class Bivalvia; order Unionida; family Unionidae; genus Potamilus; species Potamilus streckersoni. The sequence goes on from JAEAOA010000176.1 coordinate 583,388, forward strand.
TTTATATCATCAAACTATTGTATGACTTAGATTCTTCAGTACAATTTTAATTTAGCTGACGAATTTGTAATGCCCGTAATAATAAAACTATGTTCCGTTTTATATTGAACGTCTTTGTCAAGTGCGTCATCACATGATTCATGTTGCCTGCATAATCGCAGATAGCGGTATACTAGAACATTTGTTCTCTTGAAAGGAATCGCGACCATCTTTAAAACTATGAAATTACTCCAAACTTATAGTATATAAAAGAGAATTACATATTTAAACTCCATGCAAAGTCGGTTTTATATCAGTCAGAATCGAGTACTCTTAGAACGCACGGATTTTATAACATTCTTTTTGCTTAGTAGCATAATCTGCTTCTCTTTTCCCGAGATTTGTATGTCACACACATGTCATCACGTGTACAGCTTGAGATAATTTTATTGAATATTATTTTATTTTTCGATCTACATTAAAATCATTTACTAGTGCAAAAATAAGCCGTAACAAAATATTCTGAACTTTTTTAAATACCCCAAATGTCCCTTCATCACGTGGACTATCGACTATTTAAGAGGCTACATTATCATCTATTATCTACGTTGCATGTATTTGGCGTATTCAGTATATGATGCGCTAGAGTTGTAATTAACCTTTGATATTTACAGTAACTCTGAATATATGATTCATTAACGAATCTACATAGCTATTCTTATATCTACCAATAAATTCACCTGATCAACTTCAGCTTCTTGATTACTTTCACCGGGATTTGTGGCACACAATTTGAAGTGATTTATTCTGTTTAGATTAATTATTCGACATGACAAAGGAGGTAATTTGTTTCGAAAGACTTCATTGCCAAACATACGAGAATGTTTACTCTTTTGCATGTTAACCGTGGTTACTATTATATAACATTATTCTAGACTCATAAAAAACGGCGTTTTTGTATTTCCTTCCTAACAGCGCAAAAGCCGGATGAGTATACTACACTGGATTTACAAACGTAAATTAAATGAAGGCTTTGCGTTAATAACATTGGACTTTAATACTCCTAACAGCTTACAAAAGGTATTTAAGTTTGACCTGTCTATTGATGCAGGACAAGTCTACATGGTAACTCCTTAATCAACAAAGATTATATCCGTCATTTTTAAGCTGATTTTGATATCGTAAACCAGTTATTATTCCTCCCCATTAGTGAAGATATCAACATGAAAACCTGCAATGGTTCATGCACCGTAGCATTTTATTTTCTAGTCAAAAACGGACATACAACTGCAACAATCTTAGACGACTAAATCACAGTCACTAATCAGGGAATACGTTGTTCATTTGCCTTTTGATCTCCCCACTGCGAACAAAGTAGACCCCTAACTACCATCACATAATGCGCCAATCGATCAAAGTGTACCAGAATGGTGTATATTGCTGGTACCGTTGCAACGATAATTATTATCGTTGCAATAGTTTCAAGTTATAAAAATATTACATTTCTTCGCTGCAGCAGTAAATTTTGCCGAAGCAAATATAAAATTGACAGGTGTAAGGGTATTATTTTTAACAATAGTGTTCCTGCAATATTTATTATCGTTGCTGGTGACAGTATAATGTTTCAACTTAACTCGTAAAATATTTGCGTTCATTTACACACATAACTGTATAAATCCTTTATATATTTGATAGTTGTAAAGGTAAAAAGTTATTAGTGAAACGGCAATGTTGTTCTTGTAACAGCCATTTTTTTTGTCGCAGTGCTAAAATTATGTTACAGTTGCAATGGTAATGTTACATTTGTAACGATGACTTTTATCATCGCAACATTAAAATTACCTTTGTCAAGATAATATATACCTCCGCAGCAACAAACATGTACCGACATACCTGTTTTTGAACATCGTGCAACGGTTGGTGATTTATAAATAATGTTGCAGCGGTACTTTTTGTAGCAACAACAAAATAACAATTGCATTAACAAATATTAGTGTTGCAGAAATAAATATTGTTTTTCATGATATTTGTGTACAGTTGAAGTGCCGGTAAAGATGACCCAATTAGCACACACTGACAGCTACGGGTCTACGCTGTTTCTTCCACTGATGACTACAAGGAAATATAATAGAACAAGATCTGCTGGGACACCTTGTGATGGAAGATAGTAAATTATACACTAAAGTAGTATCTGGGGAAGATTGAGGGACAATAGGACTTACAATTAAAAACACGTTGGGGGATACGTTGACCTTGAAAATGGGTGAGACTGTCTAGTTACAATGTTAATTTAACATGGGATTGTCTAGAAACAAGGAAAATTAGAGAAGGGTAACGTCACGGTTATGGACACTGGGGAAACAATGGCAACATTGTTGGAAGTGGCTTACCTGAATACTCGCTACTCTAGGGACAAGGGAAAACACAACAGAGACATAAACATAGAGACATGGTGAGAGACATATAAACAACTATACAATCAGCTAAAAATTGTTAAACAAGAGAAAATGGATATAGGCCGTTTAGCGTATTTATCTTCACTAGTACCTTATTCTTTTCCACCAACATCTTATTTATTTTGCAGGACATTTGTATTCTTTTGTTTCTCATCTTTCTCCCACCTCATCCTCATCCTTTTCTTTCTTCCTCTTCTCGTTTTCTTCTTCTTTCTTTATTTTTTATAATCTCTCAATTGTTTTTCCCCTTTGTCCTCCTTTTTATAATGTTTTCTCCTTGATCTCTTAATCTATCCTTGGCCTTCATCCAATTTTTAATTCCCACCTTCACTATGTGTAGGCTATAACAGCCATACTCCAACCTGACTAGCATTTCTTCCATCCTTCATATATCATCCAACACCTCTTGCAACTTGTGCATCTTGAATTGGATGTTGTTTGCCATTTTGGAATATTCTTGCATGCTTCTTCGGAAGGAGAAGAAGAAGTCTTTAATGCCTACACAACAAGTGGCAAAGCTTCTCTCTAGCTCTTGCTGATGTTGTTGCTGCTGCTGATGATGCTTCTACTTCTGAAGTCTATACGTCTGTCAATTTTTCTTGTTCCTTTTATATTTCTTCTCTAAAGACCTCTTCTTGCACTTTTCCTTCTCTTCAGGCTTTGGCTCGTGGGCTTCGTTCAGCGTAGCTAGTTTTCAAGATATGCTTATTACCTGATGAGTCAACAATGGATGGCCAGACTGACTGACTGACAATTATTAAAATAGCCAATGCTAACTTAGAGCTTTTGCGACCAGTTTATGCTTTATGACTGAGCTTTATTAAATTGGTCGATGTTTTTGGAATGATGCCACACAAAAAATAAACGCGCTTATGTACGATATCTGAAAATTTCAATTGCCTGTCAGGAGGATGTTAAATTCTGTCCAGTTGCTCTATTGGATGTTCTCTATGCCCAATATTGTGTAAGTCATTTGTGCAAGTGACCTAAGTTCTGATTTGAAGAATGCCTAATTTTATTTTATGTCGTTGGAATTTTGTGTACTAAGCGTATTTCAATTGTCAAAATTATACCAATCAGGCGGATGTCAGCAACCCTGTGACTTTTGATTCATGCATAGTTAGTCTTAGTTGTTGTTTTTGATGACGGAGAGTCCAAATATCAAGATAGTTATATATGGAGGTGTAATCGAACGAGGCCTTCGATTGCCAATAGAAGTGCCTCTCGTGCAGACAAGGTAATGGGGGTAAGAAGGGAGAGGAGGGTGGAGGAAAGGGATTCTTGATGGAAAATATGTCAACAACACAGGCTTGCTGTTGCTAGGATTCCATCCAGGTGTTTCCTTGTATGTTTTTCCTAGCACCTATTTTAGTCCCCTTGTGTTAGTAGTTGAGGGTGGTATATAAGGGAAATGGTGGAGAAGGGCTTATGATAGAAAATGTTTGTATCACACTGGCTTATTGTACGCATAATTCCACCCAAGTGTTGCTAGTTTGTTGTTCCTAACATCTATGGGAAGAAACGAATACTTTCAGCTCACAGACGATTATGGGTTGCATTGTCTGTATATATATATATATATATATATATATATATATATATATATATATATATATATATATATATATATATATATATATATATATATATATATATATATATATATATATATATATATATATATATGCCTCACTGCATGATTTAAATCTTTACAAATCTTTACGTCACGGAACGTCTTGTCAGTGAACAGTATTCTTAAGTACCTGTAAATCCTCATCTGTAGAGGTAATTTCTTATGCATAAGATACAACTATTGTCCAACTACGTTTATGTTTGTATATTTTCTATGTAGCTTTTTCTTACGTAGTATAATGCAAATATTTTCTATTCTTGTTTGTGACCAAGTGATTTACATTGGCAGTATTAAGTTTCATTTTTAAGAAAGGTTTAGAAGTTCAAGAAGCGAAGTGCGAACTGTTTATCAAAAGGTAATAATCATATAATCTTTGTCTTTGTCTTTTTTATGGGTGGTTTTGCATCCAAGATATCCTTGCATTCCATTTCCAACGAGACTCCGCCATTAGAAAGAATGATAAGTCTCTTCCATTGCTTCTAATCGTCTAGAATTACTTCTGTCAAATTGTTGGCTTCTATAGTATTTTAGATTTCGGCACCTTCTTGGAAAGAGCTTCGACGAACTGAATTTCAACTAGCAATTGGCAGGAATGTATATCGTAGAAAAGTCAATCTTCGCTGTCTTGATCTGGAATGACATCAAAAGTCCATAAAATGTAGCATCCCGCATAATCGTCGTATGAAATGCCGTCGCTTGTGTTGGTCTCTAACAGTCTCGTGTCTTCGTACAGGGACATGTACGACCTTAAGTAATTCTTCTCGGTAAACATATGTTCGAAGAGTCTGGTACACAAGGTTTTGCCATTACGACTGACCTTAATTATAGACGCTCTCTAGTCCTTAAACTCGAATGGACTGCCAGTGGTGGTTCCGTAGAGGGCTTCGTTGTGGACAACACCAATCATTCAACGTTTTGGTAACTGTCCTTGGAACACATTATCTTCGATACTGGATCGGAGTTCAGCGGCACTGGTGAAGGATTTCACTTCAGCACGTCGTATCGAATACTTGGCAGTCGTTCTGTTCAAAGTGTGACTGAAGCAAATTTCCCACTTTGCGTAAGACTTCAACACCACAGACGTAGAGTCTGGCTCCTTGGATTATTGTTTTGTACTCGTTGGCATTGGCCGTGAAACGGAAAATGGTACTGCTTCGATTCAGTCTCAGACGAATATCCACCCCGCTCAGCAAATAATTTTATTTTATTATATATTCAAATGCAAACGATCCCACAGTTCTAAACTACGTCTTTGTGGAAATTTCTTTCGATGGTCATTAAAGTACACAGTGTGCGGCTTGTCAGCTACTGTTAGGACTACATCGTTAAACTTGCCATTGCCATATCAGGCTTCCATACTGCGCACGCATCCAGATGAGTATTCTTGGCGTCTTTACCGTACGTTAAGAGATTTTCGACGTATGCTTGGTAAGGGTGCGTATTCATGCTGCTGGTGGCTAGTTAATTGTTCAAGTACAAATTTACTTCGCTGCACAAAGAATGCATGAAATTATTAACGGGAACTGCTCTAGCATCGGCTTCCGGGGAGGTGTTGTCCGTTTGAACACTTTGACGTTCAGGTGCAAGTAACTGGTATTTAGATCGATGTAATCTTCGGGTTGTACTTGATTTCAAATTTGATGTTGGCTGAGGTCGTCAAAAAGGTTATGGGATGAAATTCTTTCCGTTTGGGTTTCCTTCATTGTCATCGTCATTATGCTGGGTGGCATGGGGAAACCTATCCAGTTCCGTCTTGGAACATTCGCAAGACTCTCGGTGCATCATTTGTTCTCTCTGTTATTTAATAGGCAAAGACGACTTTGTCTTTGACGGTGCTTCTTTCCTTTGTGCTTCTGGCTTTCTGTGTGTGAAGTCCTCTGGAAGAGTGTCTTTGTCATCTTTTTTAGCTATGTATTTGCTGTGGCGTCAGGAATACCTGACTTGTCAGTATCCAGTGGATATATACGAATTTCTCCTCGGCTCACAATGCCTTTTCCAGTTCAAAGCAAGCCATTTTTGCATCCTCTCAAGAAGACTTCTTTAGGAAGTTGTTTGTCGATGATAAAAGTTTGAAGAAATTCGTTTCATTGCCTCAAAGCAGCGTATTTCACGGTGTATAAACCTCGTCTCACCATCGGCTTGAAAACGAGGGCCGCCAAACAAAATGCCAATTTCAACATATTTCCAAAATAATGTCCTCGCTGTCGAGTAACTATACGGTACAGATGATACATGATTTACAAATCATTAGAAAAGCGTATTTCAAAATGTATTTTCAATGCGACTTTTTCTTTGGAGAATGTAATATTTTGCCCCAGATTTCAGTTTATAATAATGTTGACACTGTCGACATGCGATTTACTGACGGACAAATAGGGACGATGTACAAATTCGCGGTGGACGGGATACGCGTTTCCACCTCCCAGGTAATTGGTCGTGGTAGAAACAACTATAATAAAAATGGCTGGTAGTAACAGTTCGGATGTGTGTCCTGACACATTATACTCCATTACATCGTAATATACAAAAAGGTTAATTTTAATCCTTCCATCAGTTCTACAGGGTAAAGACAAATCTGCGATAGATTCAAGTCTTGTTTGTGATGAATTGAATGAGTGGACTCTTGACCATCTTGAGGTCTCCATCCAAAATGTTAAACAATACAGGACAACATGTGTTGGACAATGTTTTGTCGTCCGAAAATGTCCTGTGCAGGCGACGAGCTACTTTATAGTACTTGATGGCAACACTTAGTTTTATTTTGTCCAAGGCGTTGCCAACCAACACATTGAATTTTTAAGCAATCATGTTCACCAGATATTGACCGTTAAAAATAGCCTTCAGGAATTTTCATGATATGGAAAGTACCGTGGAGTATCTGGAGTATCTGCTGACACTTGTCGTTTCATAGAGGAAACTAATTTCGTTTTCATTCCAGTATTGTTGCACTTAGAAGTTCAGAATTAATTTTCAGTGATGTTTTTGATTTATGTGGGGTAAATCATTTCGATCAAAGCCATTTTCCGGTGAGCTTCGCGATCAAACTGGATGGCCTGAGGTAATTTAACATTGGTCATTCATAATTCCAGAGTTTTGCCGTCCAAGCTGTCACTCGAAGTCAGAGGAATGTTCAAAAGAGGGTTGCTGTGGTGGTGACTGCTGGGAGGGTGAACTAGCACTGGTCGCAAGGTTCCCGTTGTGACCTTTAGAGTATTTTAGGGAAGGATTGGGTAGAAGATAACCTATGAAACTGCTCAGTAAAATGGTCTACAATTATTTGTCTCCTTGCTGAAAACCCAAATTCGCAATGGAAGCACCAGTGAAATAATAAACCACAAAATTCGGCAAATACACTAGGAACACATTCTCCACAACTAGCACACAGTGGTTGCATTTGTAATTAATGCAAAGAATTACTCGGTCAAAGAGTGGTCACTGTTGATTTTGAGGCTGCGTTGAACGGCACGATGGTCACTTCTTTTTGTTTTGTCACGCTTGTAACTCTGGCAAGTAAATTTTTTTTAACACTTCCCCGTTCATGTCTTCCAATTTATTATAGACGTCACGTTGACGGTCACACACTCATCCAGTGATATGAAATAATTATGTGGTCCAGTTGTGTAAGTAACCTTTCCCGTTGTCAACACCATATTTTTGGTGACATCCCTAGTTGTGGATATACCAAACAGGAGCTCAAATACAATCACTTCGTGGTAGGGTGTCACTTCTTCAGGGGCACACCTATTACTCCGATGGTACAATTAATTTTACGCTTTGACCATGGCGGTAAGACATCGATATAATTCTTTTTTATGTGTTTTGTCACGATGTGTTGAAAACTTTCCACGATGCTGGTTTTGGTCTCGGGATTCTCTATGGTGAAAAATGTCTCGTTTCTTGTTTTCTGGTTGGAAAGCGTGTTTTATAAATTCTGTGTCTTTGTCCTTTTGTCATCGAAAGGGTGACGACCACTTTGTTTGAACAACAGTGTTAAGTCTGGCACTATATCAGAGCTCGATTTAGACGTCAAAGGCACATACCATGCAATTTGGAATAGACGTCGATGACACAAAACAAATACTTGTAGCCACTGTTATAGGTAGCCAAATGAGACAAGCGGGAGGCATCGGCTAATGATCGATGCCCTCCACTCTCGTGCGACTTCTGGAATATTTTCGTCGAATTGGTTTGTGTTAGGTGCACGTGGCTTTTTCTTGTAACCATCATTACACTTGAGGTAAACGGATACTTTTCAGTCGGGGTTTGGCAGCACGATAATTTTTCTGAATTCCTCCGTATTCCGCAGGATGAGTTGGACTGGAGCAAATGCTGGCTAACAAATACTCCATCATGACTCTTTCTCCTCAATAAGTAGCCCACTCTCGATTGTTGTTACCCTTACTTGGTGGGGGTGGGTTTGGAAATTGCTCTCCGTGTCCGCGAGACACGGGAGTAAACTCGAAGATAGTGGTGATGGTGGTAATGGGATGGTTTTTGTCTTTCTTTCTTCTTTTACCTCTTCTTTCCCTTCTTTCTTTTTCAATTTTGTAGAAGGAGGAGTAGACATCATCTTTTCATCCCAAACTTTGTGTTCACTGGGGAGTGTTGGAATGGATCAAAATGGACGCTGAAATCTTACTAGAGATGGAAGGCTCTGACTGTTTTTGAAATACCTCTTAAGCCGTTTCTTCCTTTGGCTTCTGTGGTAGCTTGGAAGCGGCAGTGATGGACCTTTTATCAGGGTCTTACTAGCTTTCAGAGTCTGTTGAGCTGTTTCGTCTAAAGCTTTTGGGTGAAAGTGTTAAAGACATAACAATTGACCGTACAGTTTCAGACAAAGTACACATCAGAGATGTTTTATCTTCGCTATCCATTTTTATCTTGAACCTCCTTTGAAGCAGCTCCCGTCATGAGTCCTATAATCAATGTTCCCAATACTCTATTCAATGAAAGGTGCTAACAACATCTGCACAAAACATCTATGCTGCACGCATCTTTTTCTTTAGACGGATGGGTATTTTCTTTTTGATCATTTGACAAAGATCGTGTCGATGATTGGTTTAGTGTACTGTTTTGTGCTTGCTTGGACAAAGGTATCATTCCTCTCGTGACATTCAGACAACATTTAAACACGGTATCAACGATGTCTTTCGAGGCTGATTGAATGGGCTGCTTTCACATGGATCGAGGTGACAACGGACAACACGTTCCATTGTTTAGCTAAACTAGGACACAGTCCTTTCCCTTTCTTTTTGAACAGAAGAGGGGTAGTGGTATTCAATTCTTTTTGGTGACAACGTTTTGCGCTCAGGAGGACAAAAGCACTGATACCCATAGTATACTGTTTTTATAGCGTAATGCGTCGCCACTGATTGTCACTACATCGTGTCGATTTTATGACAGGCAACATTCATCGTTGATGGTTCGCATAGAACTAAATTCTGTCAATTCGTGCTTGGATAAATTCAGTAAACTCTGTAATATGCCAGATCTCTTCTTGACTTTGCTTATGGTGGAAGGTACATTGTTAGCCGCCACCTCAGCAGCTAAAGAGGAGGACGAGAGTGTCACCGCTGGGGAAGAAGTTCATTGAGACACGGCTTTCCATTTATTCATCAAATTCGGAACGACGGGTGATAAGTTTGTCTTGGCTGGTACCATTAGCAGCGGTGAAGTGGAAGAAGCTGGGAGTGCTTGAGATACGGACATGGCTTTGGGGTTGTAGGGCTGAGTTCGTTTTGCAGTGTTTCTTTTGCTGGTAGAATCTGGGTTTTTGTCTTTTCTTGGGACCTTTCTTTTTCTGTGGTTGTGACCTGGTCTAGACACCACTGCTGTTTCTCTTCTGAGTACGTTTGGGTCGGGGAGTGGCTTTTGTCTTGGGGATCACTGCAGGTCATTATGATTCCATTTTAAGAGAGAGAGAGAGAGAGAGAGAGAGAGAGAGAGAGAGAGAGAGAGAGAGAGAGAGAGCGATGGTGACACCTCCTTGATAACCGCTACCTCGTGGTTTCAGAATGATTTTGCGCCAACGCCACTTTGTTTCTAATAAAGAGTCTGCAATGATGATGAATGTGAATGATGCCTTATAGTAATTTACGTTCAATCAATGTAACATATCGTAACATTTCTTTGATACTGGCTTTTAAGACACGACCCCGTATCTTTTTTGCGACTGATACAAGGCACGAAGCAATCGAATGGGAAGATAAGATTGAAACGACGTAATGTTGACGATGTGTGAGACAGACCAAAATTATCTGAGGTTCCTGTAGATGTTTCTTTAAGTCGACAGGGACGTGTGAAACATATGGGTACTAAATCGCAAATAATTAGGGATAGTTGAATTTGGATCCACGAGTAAATATACATGAGGGTATTGAGTGGCATTGTAAGTACGAGTCAGCCAAGGTGTTCCAAATTGTATGGCTAAGACTTGCTCTTGCGATTTATCTCTAGAACTTTTAAACAAGACCACATAGTGAGCATTGAGATTGATGGTGTGATGGGCTTTATATTGCTGAAGCAAATTGTGGGTGATGTAAATGACATTGGCATTACTGTGATGCTGTTTGCATGTAAAACACAGCTTAATTTGTTTTTCGTGCTCTCCTAATATTTTGTCGAATATCACAAATTAGGTTTGACACACAATCCCATCGTCTTCGCGATGGTTTCTTCTTTACTTTCTCACAGGAGAATTTACACCGATTGACACTCTTTGTAACACCACACAATGAGTTGAGACGGGCTATCGATCACATGGCGTTTATGTTCGATCAAACATTTGATACAATCAGTTTTGCCTGAAACACTAGTTCCAGAAATTAACATGCTAAAGAGATGACGGAGATACAAGGCCTCCCAACTAGCACCATTGTTATCGTTGATGACTTTGAATGTGGAGAAAGAGGTGGCAGAGATAGCAAAGGTAGCGAAGGTAATCCCATTTGTAAAATTAGAAGAGACGAAACAAGAGTTTTTATACTTCTTCAGGACACGTTTATTTCAAACGTTTCGAAATTGATCACTCAAGACAAAACTACATGAAATCCAGACGGTTAAGTGTATCGATGATCTACACATCAAAATAATCATAGTGGAATATTAACAAGTCATTGTACCACATTTTTGTGACGATGGTGTGATGTCCAAAGGACACTGGGTAATTGCCCTACATCCTGTCACTGTCATACAGGTGTCCGCCCAGAATGACCTTTCTACAGAGTTGATATCAGTGACAGTCCTGTCATGATTTGGATGACTTTCTTCGTTGTCTGGTGCTTCTTATGGCACTGTGGCTAACACAGGTTTGAAATTTTTTTTTACTGGACGTTTGAATTCTCTAACACTTATCTTTGGCATACTGAGCCATTTCCTTCGTTCATTTTACGAAACCATAACCTTTCCAGTCATGCACAACGTACCAATGAGGGTGTAAGTCACAAGCTATACAACTCTTCGTAAACATCCTCAGTAACTAAATGTTGACATGTTTTCCCTAGAGGTAGAGAAGTATGAAATGATAAAGCACGGCTTTGAATATAATGAGTCTCTCGCGTGCATTTAAAGATAGCACCCTCATGGTTTGGTCATAGGTACTATTCTTAAAGAGTCCACAAAGAATCGGCATGGTAAACGAAATCCAAGAACTAAGACACACACCCACAGGATGTCACCAATGCAATGGATAAAGTACTCGTAATAAGTGTTGTTAATCCTCTGTCTGAATAATGTCAGTGACTTTCGTTCCACGGAATCTGTTGTTTCACTAACGATAAAGGTCGTTACATGGTAGCAAGTATTTTTATACCTCTTTTTATTGGAGGTAATAAATGTACTTTCAGCACATAGCTGATCAAAATCAGTCGCGAACCTAAATAGTTTTGTCACTAACTTACATACCATACAGACGTTTCCTCTTCAACCATGATCAGATTGTGTAAAAGTTTTCGGTAACCCTCTAAATCTTCCTTTGGAATTCGTTGAAGTAAGGTTACCTTGTAGTAAATAGAATTGGTCCTTTTATACCATTCAGGTTCCAATGGTTCAAATATCGGTGACGTAAATGATGTAATTGTTCTTTGTATTTTACATCATTGCACGTCTCTTCGTTGGTGGCTGTATTCGTTACCGTAACTTTTGGGACCGCAGCTAGCAAAACTTAGAATCTTGTCGTCAGGGTGCTCGTCTGTCCAGGCTCCTAAACGATATCATTAGATATCAGGATGACGCTGACCAAGGCAATCGATGTAGATGCAACTGTCCGTATCAAAATACAGCACACGATCTTCTAACAGGTGTAAGGCTTCGTACAATTTTAAACGAGCATGGGCTGTCACGTAGGCTGCAATGATGTCATTTCCAAATTCGTCGGCCTCTACAAAATTCCAGTTCTTCTTCGTAAGTGACCAGGATCAAGTCTTCACTAAAGACATCCACGTGTTTCATGTATTTGGCTTTGTTGTGACTAATCTGATGGTAGCGGGAAAGTTCTGTCAAATACTCCTTCTTGCTACGAGATCAATGAACCAGGTACTTTATAATTTTTCCATCGGTGATGTTAAACTTGTCGTTGGACTGCTGAACATGTAGATTCTTGTAGACGACTTTTGAAGATGTCAATTCTGCTGGCCTGCTCAACTCGATCCAAACGGGTGACTTAAAATTGTGAAAAATTGAAAGTGTCAGGCGATCGTCTTCGTTAGCTCGACATTTCCGTGTCAGTGTGGTTAACAAATAATCCCACAAAACGGTAATGAATCCCTTTCTCCAGCGTTACGTCTGACTTGAAATCTTTAAATTTTACAGTGAAAGCGTGGGCCGTGGTTCTAAAGTTCCTAGAGGAGCATTTGTCTCTCACTTTCTCTCTCTCTCTCTCTCTCTCTCTCTCTCTCTCTCTCTCTCTCTCTCTCTCTCTCTCTCTCTCTCTCTCTCTCTCTCTCTCTCTCTCTCATGTGGTAATACTTTTCAAGGAATAGAGGTGGTAGAGTTTAGCTCGGCGTAGATTCTTCTCCGGGTCTTGATGCAAACGTGACAGGTGTGGATTCTGACTGTCTCATTTCGTCTTCAAAATCGCCTGGCATGGATTTGAGCAAATGACTTCAGCTACTGTGCGAGGCGATATGTCACGTTTCTGCCTCCTACTTTTTTCTTTTTTCTCCTTTCTCCATGAAATGATGTGCTTGTTTCATCCTTATTGCGAAATGTCCAATGACTCAGTTTTAAATGTCATGAACCCTTTTATATATAAATGCAAGGTCAGTGTCTTCCCTATGTAAAGGATCACTGTCTTTCCTCAAAGTATTTATTTCACTCAGCCAACAGATATCGAACTTCTATCAAAACTTTATAAGTGTAAGGCTTTTTTGAGAAAAGACGAGGGATTACTCCTTCTTTCCAGATAAAAGTCACAAAGCTTGCTATATCTGTCAGCAGAAACAACGTCACAGCAAGAAAGGCATTAAGAGATACAAAGATCAAGATACATGTTATCATTGTCAAGAGAAATGACACAGTCTTCAGACCGCCCTAACAAAAAACGGGAACTGATTCAAGAAAGAAGATGAGCAGTAGGAGAGGGCTTCCAAATAACTACGATGAACTCTGCGAGAAGGAGGAAGAATCCAAACTCGTTATAAAAGAGAAAACATGAAGACGAGAAGAAAATGAGGAAGAAGAAGAGGAAAAAATCCGTGAAGTAAAGAAATTCAAAACGGAGAGAGTGAAAGGAAAACAAGTCCATTAACTTTTTAACTTAATGTGTTGTGACATTTGATTGTAACTTCTAAGAGGATAAGCCAGAAAGAAAACAGTAAGTGTCTCTTGGTTTTGAGTTTTATATTATGGACCTATACTCACGCACTCACACATGTACATCGTGGGACAAAACGATTTGCATTTCATTTAATTTTAGCAAACGTTGAATGGTCTCTGTTCAAAAGAGATAAGTTGCCTTGGAAAGGACCGATGGGTTCCTGTTTCTTAAAACAAACCCAGGAACGGGAGATAATGAGCTTTAACTGCCTTATCCGTTTGCCAGGCGTAGTGAGAGTGTTGACGGGGTTGGAGTGCTTGGCTCGGGAAGGACTTTTTCTCTTGGGTAGTATTAAAGAAGTCTGATATATTTGTTTCAAACTCTTTAAATCTGCCAAAAATATCTCAAAGTATCGTACGTGACCATTTGACCATCACTGTCCTCTTTCTCTCTTAGACCTTGTTTCTTCTCTGCTTCTTTTCTTCTTCCAGTCTTTTTCTTCTTATTATCTCTTCTTCTCGCTGTTGTTGTAGAATGAGAAAGACTTGTTATGCTTCTTTCTGTTGTTTCTCCAATTTTTGTTTCTGTCTCTCATTCAAATCCTAAATGTACGGAAAGGAAGGAGAAAGCTGAAAATGTGCTGCTACAGGAACCAGTTTTTATGAAGGGAGAAAGTCCGATAAATTCCAATCAAAATCGTTATCTTCTGGAAGGAGGACTGTGGATTGGAAGACAGACTCAACACTGTGACTGAATTTTGTAACGCATACTATGATTGGCGAAAGCGCTATATCCGTTTCGATCCACTCATCCGCCAGTTCTCGTCACAAGATGTGAACTAACGTAGAATCGTATACCCTCATATCGTTGATGCTGTTCAACTCGGACTATCCTATATATGTCAAGTCATCACCGATACGACCCTTTGGAAATGACGGATGTATGTGGAGAGGAAAGTCTGTCTGAAGAGTCTTAATTTACGATTCAGATGAGGAAGAGAAGAAGACCTGTGAGATGGACTCTATGCTAACTTGATGGTGCTAATAAAAACCCAAAGGCCCTTTTCACGGCCACTCATATGTCTCTACAAGATGTCTGTTCTCTCTTGCCTAAAAGTTATTTTAGTCGATTGCATAGTTGGTTGTTGACAGATTTATGTAGATAAGTCTATTTATGTCTATGTCTCTATACATATATCTAACCATGTCTCTATATCTATGTCTCTACTTGTTTTTCCCTTGTCCCTAGAGTAGCGAGTATTCATGTCAACTCTGTTCGTCAGTGCTTCGACCAGCTGAGATCAGCCACTTCCAACACTGTTGTCGTTGTTTCCGAATGTCCAGGACCGTGACGTCACCCCTCTTCAGTTTTCCTTGTCTCTAGACTGCCCCGTGTTAAATTCAAATTGTTCCTGGACAGTCCCACCAATGTTCAAGGACAACATATCCCCCAATCGTCCCAATGCGTTTTTAATGGTAAGTTCCATTGTGACTTAATCGTCCACATATGATACTCTCTAACATGAGATATTCCTATTCTTGTCAAAATACTGGCAAATGCCCTTTTAAATTCCCTATTAATGATGATAAATGTACGCGCGTGTGTGTGCGTGTGTGCGCATGTGTGTGAATTTTAGCATTTATTATTCGGATATTTGTTGATTAACTTTAAACAATGTTTCTCCTTCTGCTTTCTTGATCAGTTTCACAAATCCTTTATGAATTATCTGTTTACACACACATACATACACCCCCCCATATATATATATATATATATATATATATATATATATATATATATATATATATATATATATATATATATATATATATATATATATATATATAGATTACTGTTGTTTTACAAATTTTTCACCAAGATAGAAACATGCAACTTTTTAATTCGAATCTTTATATTATTATTATTCTTAAGTTCGATAACATTTCTTGCTTTACTGTAAAAGTATTATGAATTGTTCAGGAAAGTAACCGCCATCAGACTTGTACTGAAATATAGCTAAAAGATGGCGAAGCTAGCACCGTTTATTCGGTTTAAATACACAGCTAATAAAATGTTTTCTGACTTAATCATTAATATTTTAATTGTCATCCTAATTATTTTCCTTTTTGTTCTTGAAGTCTCAGGCAGCTTGTAGGCAAAGATTATAGCACCTTAATGCCTACACAAGTTACTGGTGCCATTAACTATATGATATTTATACCTGTACAAATTATTTGTAATATTATGTTCGAACTTAATGGCTCTTATTTCTATTTTATGTTTATTACACATTTGTAGCGAGTTCGTTGTGGCATTTAACAAAAGTATTACGTCAATTATGAGACAGTAAGATCTGTATCCAAAGTAACGATCTTAAAATAGGGCTCTTAAAGAATACAGTATTTGTTTTCGAATGGGAAAATATTGCTTTCATTATTTAACTATCTCTTGTTGCTTTTCTCTGAGTTAAAAACAACAAAAATACATCAGATTCATATTGTATATAATGATAATGCTGGTGATGAGGGCAATAGTGAAACCTGTCAAAACAAACGTCACTAAAGCCCATCTGCTGAAACGCATGATTTATCAATCACGTTGTCCCAGGTTTCTAGTATTCATTTCCAATTATTCATTAACTATATTTTAGCCTACCTGATTGTAAGGAAATCTGATTAAAGAATATCATAAACCAGGAAGACGAATATGACATGGCCATGATGGATATAATAACTCTAAACATGACAACTTTCAACAGAATTTGTCTTCGACTGTCAGACCTATCATTACATCTGCCAGTAGCATGCATTCAGAGCTGTCGACAAGTATTGATGTTTGTCAAATCAAATTTTACTGTTGTAAGTATTATGCCAAGCTGGGAAGTATTGTTGTTATGTTTGTCACTTTCTCATAATGGAATGCTAGTTTTTAGCAAGTACAAAGTTAATACTGTATATTTTAAGCCTTACGATAATTTCACATATTCTTCCTAGACAACTACAGTAAAACTTCTAAACCAGTTCTTTAAAAAAGAAAATAATGAACTCTAAACGTTGATTTCAAGCATTCTAATAATATTATACTCCAAGACAAACAACTCTTCATAGGAATGATAATTAAATTACAATTTACTCGACCAATTATGTGCATTCATAAGATCCGACTAGTCAAGAAAAGTCATGCTTTTCTCACATCGTTTTTCCGCCGATCCGAAGCTTTTACTTGCAAACATCCAGCAGCAGCAGAGCATTTTGCCTGAGATTTTATTTAGGAAAAATAAAGCATTGTACGAAAATGAAATCTCAGAGTCAATAACGTTAAACCAGCACCTCTAACTTTGGTAGGCAACCATATTGGGTTAGCTTATTATGTTACTTTGATGATGATTTTTGTATTTCATTTTACATGTATTCGTTTACGTGTTGGTCACACACTGTTGGTCGCCACTCTTTGCTGCGTTATATCAGTAATGATTGGTTAACCTCACTCAGCAAGATTAGCTCGAGAGTGACTAGAAGCGAATAAGAAATTGCTACCTGTCCGTGAGTCTGTCAGACAACAATTACAAGAGCGTCAACGAACGCAAGATGCATTTATAAAATCCGCAGAACAATTATTTAAAGCCTATCACGAAGGCTACTGAAGATATTCTTGCTGTGTTTAAAAAAAAACAACGAAACAAACTAAATACATAGCTGAGCGAACTAAAAGAACGAAAATAATTCTACCCGCCGAAATAGCCGTGGATTATCCAGTTCAAGAAACAGATCAGAGAAAAGATGATGATTTACATCAAGTATTAAAAAGAACCCAAGCTAGGATTAAGTTGTATGATAAATTGAATGAATTTTTCATTGACAGCATTGCAAAGTTTAACATAGATAAATTAGATGAAGCTGCTTTTTTATCTTGTTATGAACAAAAAGAGATTTCTAAAATCCGAGTATGCCGATGATAATATAAGTCACGAGCAAAGGTACAAAAAGATTTTTCGTTCACGTTTTAATGTCGATCAAGCTAGAAGTACAGGCACGAGATATACTGCTTACGATACAGTTATAAAAAATACGGCGTTGGCTTCTCAGGAAATACAATAACGACCACAACAAGATCCAGAAAGATTACTAAATTAATATTTTACCCCCAGGAGTATTAACGCTATCCAAAGTTTATCCCATAAAATACATATTGCATCAAAATATGAAGAACGAGATAAGTATTTAAAACATGAGTACGTTAAAGGTTTTAAACCTGATGATTGGATTGCTGCAGTATATCCCGTTTCTAGAAATCTCGAAGTAATAATAGATTACTATTATTTTGATGAGTTTAGAGAAAGTGTAATGAAACGAATAACATCCCTAACAAAAAAAATCCAGCAAATCAACTTCAGAAAGAGCTTAATAACCCAAAACTATCTTTGGTCAGATTACATCCTAAATTAAATATCAATCCGGAAATGATCTCACTCCAAAACACAACTTGTTTCAAAGTGGTCTTGTTACTTAAACCGACGAAGTCATAACTGACGTGGATAGATCAGAACTTTTTTTAATCGGTGAGGAACGAGCCGGTAATAATTGACATGAAATCACAAACGATATGGCATCAATTTGTCAATGATTGGTTATCGGTGGCATCAAGGACGTTGACGTGTTAAGGCTTTTAAATAATAAAATTAAGTCACTGATTAAAAAGTTACATATAGTTATTATAATTGATAATTATACACGCTGCTCAACGTGGACCAACTACGGTCAGGGTGGTAAATTCACGATTACCTGTATACAAGAACTTTTATGGAGATGGATTCGGTGATGTTAAGGGTTTATTTTCGAGGATAGCCACAAAAGCAATATCAATTGCAAAGCAATTATGCATGAAAGTTATTGACGTTGTTCGTGAAAAAGGCATTGGTGTTGTTGGTGATATTGCTAGTAGAGCATTTTCTGCAAGGATAGAGTAGCATGATTAATACGACGAAAATCTCAGCCACCAGAGAAACTGGCAAGCACCGAAGTGATGCATGCAAGTGTTAGTAAAATACTAAATCTGGCCGTAAATCCAAAACAAGCAGAGGTAGCTAATGGTAAGGGAAAAAAAGTATCAATAAGTCTGATGGCAGGAAGTGGTTTTATATCCCAAGTGGTCTTTGTATTAGACGATGACCAATAACATAACATGTATAAACGTGTCCCTGATCCGGCATTTAAAATGAATGCCAAAGTTCTCAAAGATGAGTCTGTCCGTGATTATCAATATTATTCTTACGACACACGACAACCAAATCAGCTCGGACGAATCGAATTACAAGCTAAAGAGAAAAAAATATATATTTCTTGCCCGCGGAGGCATTTATCGAGATCGAGGTAAAATTTTAGAAACGGAGTATACCGAAAATTCCGCCGATGTCAATGTTAGTTTTGCATACAACGGCATCATGGTGTTGTTCGACAGCGCCACGTAATTGATTGACGAAAGAAATAATGAATCGATTCGTAAAGACATCTACGTTTCCACAACGATAAATGGTCTTGCCCGATACAGCGATGATTAAACAAAAACAGCTGGTCCAACAATGATATTTTCCGAGTATATTTCAGACAACGCTGAATATAATCAGTATGAAGTAGTAAGGATGTGCAAGGTATGATTATTATCGATCCAGATTACAACTTAGGATTTAGTTCACATCAAGCAATGTTACGTTGGGGTAACCGAGGATTTTCTTGCTTGAGGGCAAACTTGTTCCTAGTATTGTTACTTCGTTGTTGATCATTGATAGGTTGTTAAAATCCAGATACAACATAAACGGTGTCATTAACATGAACAATACAATTATTAATATAAAAGAACTAAGAGATGATTTTGATGCTGCTATGAAGACACAGATGATAATAATCAGCAGGAAAATCCCAAGACCCTGCTTGCATGTACTTGCACGATAGTCATGTGGTTTGACCTTTATACACACAAGATAAATTAAATAGCACTTTGTACGCTCAGAAAACACGTACACTAGTGTTGTTCTCTTTCTCTTCCTGCGATAAATTAAATAGCTTACAGTGTTGGTATTAACCTATCGTGCATGCCCGAATGGGCGAATACGACACTAATTCAAGATCAGTTATTCATTAGTACTAGTCAGTCATTAATACCAGTCAGTCATTATTAACAGTCAGACATTGGTACTAGGGAGTCATTAGTACCAGTCACCAACAAGAGAATAAGATGACAAAAGTTACAAAAAGCAGTGGACATCATGGCGGATGTTCAGCTAATATGGAGTATATAGAACCCTACTGATATACACACAGCAGAGTGAGAATGGAAGTGGCAGTCCTACAAAGAGCAAAGATCGTTCTCAAAGAAGAGATAGAAAAGGAGAAGAAGATTAAGACTACATGGACTAATGAACGTAAAGAAGAAGAGAACAACAATAAAATGGATACCAAATTGCATCAAGGCCCAGGAACAGTTTTGAGCCATTGATCATACTGACTAGAATCCTGAGGATGGAAAGAAGAAACTGAAGTTCCTAGACAAACTGAGGAGATGGTGAAAGAAGCGTAGGTCAGGGAGGAAATATAAAAAAAAACAACGGCCCTTGTCAGATCCATTCAATTGTCCATTAAAAAAATACTTTTTCACTCTTGCCAAAAATGTGTTTTATTTTGTCTCTATGTCTGTTTTGAGTGTGACTATGTGTGTTTGCTTATGTTTACATTTTTAATTTAACTTTAAAACCGTTCCCCATTCTTCATTGACTCTATTACCTCTTCTGCCATATCAACAGATTTCCATGTTCAACCTATGGGCCCCTTTTTCACATGATTTCCGAACCTTCATACAGCGGCATATTGAGGTCAACTCGAACACTGTTACAGTTGAGGTCAGCCACTTGTAACACTGCTTTGTTCCACCAAGTGCCGTGACGTCACCCATGTTAAATTCCTCTTAAAGCTATCAGCTTTAACTGAGGCTGTAGTGGCCATTATTACAACTTGTATGCATGTATTAGCGTTATACTGCACATCACTACAATAATAGCTCTATGATACCAGTTCAGAAAACAGCGAAGAATGACAGGTTGCAACATGTAATCCTTTTAGCTGTATGAAGTTGGTGAGGAAGGAGAGAACTGTTCATTTCGTTTCTTTATGAAATCGTGTCGTTATGCAAATCCTTTTCTTTATTAGATATTTGAATCTTGTTTCTATTTCGGGGATTTGCATTGATTGCTATGCTAGATATGAATCAGTTTAGAATTGTTTCATCTGTCGAAACTGACGCTAGTCTGCTTACATCAGACATCTCTATGCAAACCATATTTCCCTCTCCATCGCAATTTTGGCATCAACTGATAAGCGTAGCATTGACTCAGTTCCGATTACACTAAATCCATCTAATGTACTTTTTCCACTTATGATTTTTTGCTCCACCTCGTGGGCGGGTTCTTTTCTAGGGATTTTAATAGCGCTTCATTGATAATTATGTATAAAAAAGTGGTCATGCCTGACTTTCAGGATATTTACCCAAATGACAAAAAAATGGAGCTGTGATGAAGACTGGTACTTTTGATTAATGCTTATCCCTTGGTATGAATTGTCATATCTTTCATAGCATATGTGAATATATTACCCCCTCTGAGTGTTATTCATTAAAAGGCTGAAATTAGAGACCGACGAATGAAGTTGATTTTAACCCTCTTAGAGTCGGCGTAAATGTCATCGTTATTGTAAAATCACATTTTCTAATGGTATATATCACACTACCACATGATGACAAAGATAAATAATGTAACACATTTACGTTGATCTTCGTCTTAATGTTCACAAATACTATTTTGGTTAAAATGGGATTCGCTTGGTAGAAAAAATTACTTGTCTGCATTTGATATCTTGTTGGATTTCAACAGTCTCAATCCCAGAGTGCGATGTACATGGTAACATGAAACAGTATGCGTGATTTGTTTGCATGTCGAATAGCTCAACACGTGATTTGTTTGCATTTCGAATAGCTCAACGCGTGATTTGTTTGCATGTCGAATAACTCAACACAACAAAGGCTTGTTATTAGAGAGATCGTGATATGAGAGAGGTTGGGTGTATGTCTTTTAAGCCATTCATGATCAGCCTAAGAATGAACTTCTCTTATGCAAATGGGACCTAGACATGAAAAGGTACTCCATATCACGTCTGTAACAAGATTTCAGACTGGTACGTAGAAATTTGCCCAATAGCATCGTGCATATATCCTACTTGTAAACAAAAAGGGAAGGATAACAGTAGCGTAAGACATGACACTTTTAGCACAATGGTTGTGGTGGTGGATTTGTTTCTTCAAATTAACAAACATTTGCAAACACAGCAACTCTGCCGAAGAACTGCTTTCAAATTCCTAAACTGTTTTTTTTATCTTTCATGAACTTTATTTCCACTGTTCCAGAAATCATCATGTATTATATTACCGTTGTAATGCAATCATCATGTATTATATTACCGTTGTAAGGCAATCATCATGTATTATATTACCGTTGTAGGGCAATCATCATGTATTATATTACCGTTGTAGGGCAATCATCACGTATTATATTACCGTTGTAGGGCAATCATCATGTATTATGTTACCGTTGTAGGGCAATCATCATGTATTATATTACCGTTGTAGGGCAATCATCATGTATTATATTACCGTTGTAGGGCAATCATCACGTATTATATTACCGTTGTAGGGCAATCATCATGTATTATATTACCGTTGTAGGGCAATCATCACGTATTATATTACCGTTGTAGGGCAATCATCATGTATTATGTTACCGTTGTAGGGCAATCATCATGTATTATATTACCGTTGTAGGGCAATCATCATGTATTATATTACCGTTGTAGGGCAATCATCACGTATTATATTACCGTTGTAGGGCAATCATCATGTATTATATTACCGTTGTAGGGCAATCATCACGTATTATATTACCGTTGTAGGGCAATCATCATGTATTATATTACCGTTGTAGGGCAATCATCATGTATTATATTACCGTTGTAGGGCAATCATCAAGTATTATATTACCGTTGTAGGGCAATCATCATGTATTATATTACAGTTGTAGGGAAATCATCATGTATTATATTACAGTTGTAGGGCAATCATCATGTATTATATTACCGTTGTAGGGCAATCATCATGTAGTATATTACCGTTGTAGCGCAATCATCACGTATTATATTACCGTTGTAGGGCAATCATCACGTATTATATTACCGTTGTAGGGCAATCATCATGTATTATATTACCGTTGTACGGCAATCATCACGTATTATATTACCGTTGTAGGGCAATCATCATGTCTTATATTACCGTTGTAGAGCAATCATCATGTAGTATATTACCGTTGTAGGGAAATCATCATGTATTATATTACCGTTGTAGGGCAATCATCATGTATTATATTACAGTTGTAGGGAAATCATCATGTATTATATTACCGTTGTAGGGAAATCATCATGTATTATACTACCGTTGTAGGGCAATCGTCATGTATTTTATTACCGTTGTAGGGCAATCATCACTTATTATATTACCGTTGTAGGGCAATCATCATGTATTATATTACCTTTGTAGGGCAATCATCACGTATTATACTACCGTTGTAGGGCAATCATCACGTATTATATTACCGTTGTAGGGCAATCATCATGTATTATATTACCGTTGTAGGGCAATCATCATGTATTATATTACCGTTGTAGGGCAATCATCATGTCTTATATTACCATTGTAGAGCAATCATCATGTATTATATTACCGTTGTAGGGCAATCATCATGTATTATATTACCGTTGTAGGGAAATCATCATGTATTATATTACCGTTGTAGGGAAATCATCATGTATTATATTACCGTTGTAGGGCAATCGTCATGTATTTTATTACCGTTGTAGGGCAATCATCACGTATTATATTACCGTTGTAGGGCAATCATCATGTATTATATTACCGTTGTAGGGCAATCATCATGTATTATATTACCGTTGTAGGGCAATCATCATGTATTATATTACCGTTGTAGGGAAATCATCATGTATTATATTACCGTTGTAGGGCAATCATCATGTATTATATTACAGTTGTAGGGAAATCATCATGTATTATATTACAGTTGTAGGGAAATCATCATGTATTATATTACTGTTGTAGGGCAATCGTCATGTATTTTATTACCGTTGTAGGGCAATGATCACGTATTATATTACCGTTGTAGGGCAATCATCATGTATTATATTACCTTTGTAGGGCAATCATCACGTATTATACTACCGTTGTAGGGCAATCATCATGTATTATATTACCGTTGTAGAGCAATCGTCATGTATTTTATTACCGTTGTAGGGCATTCATCACGTATTATATTACCGTTGTAGGGCAATCATCACGTTATATATTACCGTTGTAGGGCAATCATCATGTATTATATTACCGTTGTAGGGCAATCATCATGTATTATATTACCGTTGTAGGGAAATCATCATGTATTATATTACTGTTGTAGGGCAATCATCATGTATTATGTTACAGTTGTAGGGAAATCATCATGTATTATATTACAGTTGTAGGGAAATCATCATGTATTATATTACCGTTGTAGGGCAATCGTCATGTATTTTATTACCGTTGTAGGGCAATCATCACGTATTATATTACCGTTGTAGGGCAATCATCATGTATTATATTACCGTTGTAGGGCAATCATCACGAATTTTATTACCGTTGTAGGGCAATCATCATGTATTATATTACCGTTGTAGGGCAATCATCACGTATTATATTACCGTTGTAGGGAAATCATCTTGTCTTATATTACCGTTGTAGGGCAATCATCATGTATTTTATTACCGCTGTAGGGCAATCATCATGTATTATATTACCGTTGTAGGGCAATCATCATGTATTATATTACAGTTGTAGGGAAATCATCATGTATTATATTACCTTTGTAGGGAAATCATCATGTATTATATTACCGTTGTAGGGCAATCGTCATGTATTTTATTACCGTTGTAGGGCAATCATCACGTATTATATTACCGTTGTAGGGCAATCATCATGTATTATATTACCGCTGTAGGGCAATCATATTACCGTTGTAGGGCAATCATCATGCGTTATATTACCGTTGTAGGACAAACAATATTATGATAGTAAAAGGGTTTTGGTAATTCTTGTTGTTGAAAAAAGACATTTCTGTGAAAGATATGCTTTATAAGCCAATTCTATATGAAATGTAACTTTTAATATATTCCAATATTTTGCTTTTTAATATGAGCCTTTCTTCTTAGAAGGTTTGGGTTTTCTATTACTGAATTTAAGGTTTTACTTACTCTTTAAACAATATTATTACCTGTAAACTCGATTTCTATCTGATGATAGCTAAATTTAATTCGTCTTCAAGTTTTTCAACATCATTAACTGATGCTAAAAATGAATCTCATACAGATTCGCATCTATTCTTTTAAAAGGAAACATGTTAAACACCTTACTGGATATTTTTAAGAATTTTCTATAATTTGTCAAATGACAAACATATTTAGCAGATTGTATTCAAGGTTTTTATTTTTAAATATGCAACAATTCATTGGTCAGTATATCGCCAACACCCATACTTAATTTTAAAATACTTATTATTGTCACGACAAAACAGATACTCAACATTTTTGTGATAAACGACATTTAAAAAGGTTTCCATCTGTATATACTTTACAAGTACCCGGATTGCTTTTCTCCTAAGGTAAATGAGAGAGCAAAAAACTCCTTCCTTGTGCAACATGAGCAGGATATGGAACGTTTCAGTCTTTGTCTATGTAACAAAAAGGTAGTATAAAGTAGCTTCCGCCCATACAGAGAGAGAGAGAGAGAGAGAGAGAGAGAGAGAGAGAGAGAGAGAGAGAGAGAGAGAGAGAGAGAGAGAGAGAGAGAGAGAGAGAGAGAGAGAATATAACACAGATAACCTATTAATTTGTGAAGACACCAGTGTGACTACAATAATTTGATGTTTAGCTTCTGGGAGAAACCCATTGTTAGCACAATGTATATATACTTCATCTGTTCATGGTATATGCAGAATGACTAGAGGAAATATTTTCGTACTTTATGGCAATCCTTAAAAAAAAAGTTGATGAAATCAGAATATGAAATTTGTGAAGAGAAACTGAGGAACCATTTTAAATTGGCTGCAGTGGAACTATTTTTAAAACTTTGGTACTATTAAGCGTAAAGGAAAAGTTTTACATATCGTGAATTAAGAAGAAGGACAACATCAAATCTCTTTTCAGACATTCAAATTACTTCTGCCTATAATTTTTGGCGAGAGTAATCGGCTTTTACCAACTGGTACTGCGTTTATATATATATATATATATATATATATATATATATATATATATATATATATATATATATATATATATATATATATATATATATATATATATGAACCATTTCCCTTGTGTTACATATGCCTTCTGCACAAGAATCGTCTTACTTCATTACTTCAAGAAAATGTATCAATGAGCCGTATCTCTAATCGTATTTTCCATTTAGCAGTTTTATTTCTGCCGATTCCAAGTAACAATGGTTACCATGAAAGATGCAAAAGTGAAAACTGAGTTTCAGTCTTCAGCTACGACTCTAATTACAAGATATCCAGACAGTATCTATATACAGAACTTGGCTGTTCATTGCATAGCGATGAAAGCCGAAGCGGGCTGAGTGACCAAGGTTAGTTACTTTGCCATTTAGAACGTGGTCGTCTTACTCCAATGATAGCCAAATAAAAATAACGATCGACGACGTTTCAACAATGAATGAAACACATGCACTTCTAAGCTGTATTTTTCTGCAACATTTTAATGAAAAAGTGAAATAG
This sequence comes from Potamilus streckersoni, assembly GCA_016746295.1. Classification (NCBI taxonomy): domain Eukaryota; kingdom Metazoa; phylum Mollusca; class Bivalvia; order Unionida; family Unionidae; genus Potamilus; species Potamilus streckersoni. Next base: position 610,141 of record JAEAOA010000176.1, read on the forward strand.
AAAATAATTCGGTTTCAGTAGTCTCAAAACCATTGCTCACGTTGTGATTAGTGACGAGACCGCATCGCATCCTTAAGATATCAGTGAAGTTGTCTTATGCATGTCTGTATTTTGTATTTAACACTTATCCATGATTTTAGGTTGTAATTTAAGTTAGTGGTCATTTGTAAACAAATGTTTAGATAGCTAACATTTGTCCAATGTTAAAGGTTTTACTTTAAGACAATGTTTATCGATATATTAACATGAACTTTTCAGTTTTGAACGTTTGGAAGGGAACTTATGAACTTACATTCTGGTCATCCTATTGTGTCATTAGATTTTATATAAGGTTCTGATAAACAAAATTATTCATTTCTATTTTACTATTGGTCTTTGTGTAATTGCTTTTAGTTGTGTTCAGGTATAGTTCTAGAGGAATCATTTATTAAATTATTCTTTAAAATTGCAAAGTGTTTGTTGCTTACTTGGAATATCACTATCTTAGGATTTTGGAATTCCATTCAAATACACTCTGAATTATATCATTGTAATACATCAAGACTGTCGATACAGGAGAATTTGTACATCAGCAAATTCAAGATTAGGATTCATATGAAACACTATACGTTTTGACATGTGATATTTTGTATTATTTGGGATTTAATTCAAAATAGTGCAGGGTCCTTTTAAATTTCCACCTTGTAACTAAAAGAATTAAATTATTTGTTGATTTTGAGAAACTTTCTGGTTTTTATTCTTTCTGTTACTTAGTTTAAGAGTCGTAACATTAGTATGGCGTTGTAATGATCACAGTCTTTAATGTAGACTAATGTCTATTAATTACATTAATGTAATAATTTAATGTAGACTAATGTCTATTAATTACATTAGAGATCTTTATCTACCATGCGACAGAAAAGTCTGAGAACGTTTCCATTGACTACTCCAAATAAGAGAAGTAATGCAAATCTTGTCGGAAAAAGACAAGGGTGTTCTTTTTTCTGTAGTTTCTTATCCATTAGGAGCAATACACATTGGTAGGCAAAAGACCTTTCGTAAGTATCTTACAATGTATCTTATGGTGGTATCCACCATTACTAGTAGCTTATTAGAGAATTGAGGGGACATACGAGAATTAACATTATGTACATGACTGGGACTGTATGGACAAGGGGAAATACTATTTTAAATTGATCCTTAGGTTACGATGCAGGGGATGATTGGATGATAAATGGAAAACCGATGTTAAACTAGTCCATGTCTTTAGCATGGGATGGTTCTATAGGAACTAAGGTGTTATAGGGATAAGGAAAAATGTAGAGTACAAATGGTTAATGGCATACAGTTTACTGGAACATGGGAATGTGTAAAAATTTTATCTGCAATCCAGCACACCACATATACTATCCAGCACTGAGTTTAATTACTATCCAAACACAAACCCTACAATCAAGCACATGCGTTTTGATTACTATTCTAAAACAAAATATATATATATATATATATATATATATATATATATATATATATATATATATATATATATATATATATATATATATATATGTATATATATATATTTATATATATATATATATATATATGTATAAATATATATGTATATATATATATATATATATATATATATATATATATATATATATATATATATATATATATATATATATATATATATATATATATATATATATATATATACAATCCAGAACACATTTCTATCACTATCCAAACACACTCACGCATACAGACAAAGGCATACAGACATAGACACCACACACAGACACACACAGACACGCGCGCGGAATCCAAATAAAATGGTAGGAAATGTTGATAAACATATTTTCACACAAATATGCCATACTGAACGAATTGTTCTTGTGGTAACTGATTTTGCCGAGAGCAACAATTTGTGTTGTTACTGTCGGTAGTATATATCAGGAAGAAGATAATCAACAGAACTACTGAGACAAATTATCGATAATTATTGATTCCTTGTCGAAAACTCAAATTGGTTCTCCGCACCACACCCATAGAGATACTATGATAACGAGAGGTAGCTGCTGTGTTTAATGGTATATTGGTTACCTGTTCGCTTAATAGTCGATGACACGGAAGCGACAATTCAGAAATCAAATGTATGTTGATATCTTTCCAACGAACTTTCACTTCTTAGCCCACTTTATATCGCTTGAAGCACAATTTTAATTTGAAACATGGTCACTAAGTATGTACATACATAAAATATAACCTGAAGCAATTATCATGTAGTCACAAGTCGACATCGTTCAATACATTGTAACAATATAATAAATTTTCGATAGTTTATAAGTTGTGTGTATACGAATACAACTGGGTTAGAGTTTATTTGTACACCGTATTTTGTCAATAAACAGGTATTCATAGCAACTGCAGGATTGTGTGATAAGGTGAAATTAAATACAGTGACATTTGCTCTGATACTTGGCTCTGAAATCCGATTTCCGGTACAACTGAGGGGGGAATAACGAACTCGGAATACAAATATGTATTTCGAGTTGATACATTTATTCAAATTTAATTTCCGTTTACATTATAAAGACAATTCCCTCCTCACATACATAAGCATATGCGATCTTCTTGCTTGATCTATATTTTTATTTTATTTCTCTTTGTGTCGGGTGGGTTTGGGGTATTTCTTTAGTTCTATATAAGAAATAATATGGGACGAATTGGTGTAAAAATGGGGTCATAATATTACGCCGACGTACAAGACGTACAAGAAATGTAATGTTAACACGGGGACTGTTATAGACCGATTCCATGTATACAATTTATAGGGTCAAAAAGTAATGCTGTCTAACATTAAAGGGTCAACTATGCTATTATAATACACGCTCGCAATTAAGCATGCGCTATACTGTCTTTCACGTAGCTTTTGCTATACTGTTACTATACTATACGATCCAACACACAACCTACTATTCAGCACCTAGGTTTCGATATACTATCCAAGACACACACACACACACACACACACACACACACACACACACACACAGAGGGTAAGAATGTCTATAGATACTATATACCCACACAAACATATTGTCACGTACAAACAATGTAAGGGGTTCTAATACTTCGTTGTGAACAAAGACACAAACATTCGCAAGCATGCAATAGGTAGTGTGGAAATAATGCAGAGCAGCATATCTCATGTTGTAGAGATTTAAGTGTCTCTGAAATGGTCGTTTTACAACCACCATTCTCCATTAGCGATTATACCTCCTAGGTCAATCTCTACAGGTCTTACTCCATTGAACCCCAAGGATTACGAGAAAGGAAAATTGATAATGATTAGAATTTTCTTCCCAGTTTTCCAATAGTGAATAAGGGCTAACACTTCTGATGTGCTTTTGCCGTTGCAATTGAAGTCTTATATTGCACTGTCTCATCTGTTTCTTCTCCTCTGAAAAATATTTCTTTCTGCTCCATTGTTATGTATACGTAATTTAGCTATTTGTCAGTTTTAAATTGTTTATTTCTTTATATCCCATTTTAATGATAACTTTGTCTACCGGATTTGACATTATTTCTTTAGAAAATTTAATTCAGTTCTGTTTGACCTGACTGTTAATTCTGATAAACAACCAGTAGTAGAAACACTGTATCTAGTTGCTAACCTTGATTCTGAACTAGTATACTGGGAATACGTGATGTATGTAAAAAGCCTCTACATTCTGAATTAGTATACTGGGAATACGTGATGTTAGGCATGTTCAAATCCTCTACATTTTTCTAGAAATATGATTAGATGACCCTCAGATGGGAATCCATTTTGCGTCTCAACTTAGTGTATAACTTTTCTTCATAAAAATTAGCCAGTCCGGGCTCTATACCTTTGACACTTGAGGTTTTTTATGCGACCAGTTTGAGTAAAATTTTATTTTATGGAATCAAGTGATTAATTTCCCTGGAAAAATATACATGGCATTCTGCTCATGCAGAATTCTTGAACAAAACATTGAAATTATTCGGAATTCAAAAGCTGGAACATTATTTTATATCATTCAACAAGAAACTTTTGACACATTAATATTATGCTGACTATCGCCCTCCATTTTGAGTTTCATCCGGACTCTAACTCAGACTAATTCATAACGTTTTAATGATAGGACTTCTACTTTTTTATTCCTGGATTAATTTTGGATTTGATTGGCAAAACCGTAAATTCTTATTTTTTATTTTTACATTGGTTTTCTAGGGAAATAAATTATCTGTTAAAGTATACAAAGCTTGTTGACTTCACTTTTCTTGTTACCTTTTGTAAGAGCCTAGACATGTAGCACCATTTCCTCCGTCAATAAGGAGACTACTAACGTTTTAGCTGTATTGAAACGGTAAATTTCACTCTTGAAAGCTCTCCTATTAGTATTCATGTCTTTATCATCCCCATGACATGATGTATATGCCTCAGAATCACCAAGGTTTATCTGCCTCTCATATTCTGGTTTCGCTTTCTTCGGTGTTGACACGTCTGGTGAACGCACCACTATAAATGTGAGACACACGAATGAGAAGGAAGATACCCCTTAGATTTGGACTACAAACATCAAACAAAATGTCTCTTTTTACAAAGACAAACAAAAAAAGCGTTTTATCAAGCTAAAAATTTAGTAATATGAAGAAGCTTCTCCAACTCAAAGAGGAAAACAAATTGACCAATTAAACACGAACGAACTAATTGACAAGACTGGCAACATTGTGGACTCCAATTAGATTTCGAATGACCTAATGCATGGTAGTTTTGCAATCAATGCACATACAATTCTGAGCTAAGAAAATAAAAAGTAATGATGCTCGCAAAACTATATTTTTAGTTTATCGTTGCAACTAGAGTTCTCACAATCATACCAAGTGACTACATGTTCAAAGGAAACGTTGCGGATTCATTGATGTAGACATTACGCACAATATAATCCACAAATTTGTCCACGCACAGTGGAATTTGATCCATGTATTCTCTAGTTATTGAATTGAGTAGATCAGAATTTTTTCGATAAAGTCAAACATAGGCTCGAAGGGTCTGATGCACAGTTCACGGCTATCTCGATTAACTTCTATGTATTCGAAAGGAATGTGATTCGTAACTTCGCGTGGAGATTCGCTGTTGACGATGTTGATGAGCGAATTGTTCTGTAGCTATCCTTAGAAAAAATTGGATGATCATTGAATCATACAAAGTGAGCATCATTCACCGTCAACTCTGTAGTTGAACTTGTCCAAAGTGTCAGGTTCCTATCAGGGAAGCATCCAAATGCATCTTTCCGTACATGAGGAAAATATTTTCCAGAAAAGCTAGGTAATGGTAAGTATGTATGCTGCTGTTCACAAGCAACACGTTTGTTTCCTGCCTATGACTTTGTCAGATGTGCACTTTGGAAAAAGTATTTTTACTTGCATAAAAGCTGCGTCTTTTGAAGAGTGGAATCGTCCTGTCATCATTGGTTTTCAGATAGATGATACTATTCTAAAAGCTGTTTTAAATTTATCTCCTAAAGCATGTCCTCGGTATTGAGTGACTGCATTATCAAAATACAATTAACTGACCGGAATATAAATATGAATGTAAAAATTCTCGGTGATCATGACACTTGTTTTCTCCTTCATTGTAAGCAGCTATGGCAGAATCCACTTTCAAAAGAAATAACTCTAAGCAACGAGTGGCTGTCTTTCTCAGGATGTTGAATACGCCATCATCCGAGTGCACAAACCAAACACGCATTCCTTCGTTCAATTCAATAAAGTAGCGAAAATGCTTATAGATTTTGGAAAATGCTGAAAAAATATCGACAAGATGTTAATGAATAACTAGTGTCCTGTAGTAATTCTCTTGCTGTCAGTTGATGACTTGCTAGCATAACTTTTTAATCCAAGTCATTCTTTAATTTGTTACTGCAGGATATCGGCCAATACAATTTGACCTTCGTTGATATTGATGGCTTCAGTATAATGGTTTATTTTTATCAGAGCTACTTCCTTATAAGTTTCTTCATCCAACTGTATGTACCGTGGTACTTTGGCCGTGAAACAATAATTTTGTGTTCGGAACACACATCCATATATGTATCCCTAGATAATATTAAATAAAACTGGTTATTCTTAATTCGATAAATATGACTGACGTTGGTAGCATGGCTACCTTTGTAGTTGTTGTCACCGTTTATATATCACAAAGATAGATTGGGAATAAGATAACCAATACACGTGTTTAGTAGAATAGTCTGCAATTCTTTACTCACTTGTTGATCAGTGTAACAGAATTGAAACCGAGTGGGATTTCTCTGTTTGGACTAAATGAATAACACAAAGTGATCAGTGATGAATGATTGAATTAAATATATATATATATTTGTGTGTATGTATGCATATATATATATATATATATATATATATATATATATATATATATATATATATTTGTGTGTATGTATGCATGCATGTATATATATATATATATACATGCATACATATATATATATACATGCATACATACATACATACATACATACATACATACATACATACATACATACATACATACATACACACACGAATATATATATATATATATATATATATATATATATATATATATATATATATATATATATATATAAGGATATAAAACAAATTCAAAGATTCTTACACGTACACTACTATCATGTGACTAATACAATTTCTTCTACATACTATCATGATATGAAAAAAATGAAAACGAAAATATGATTTAACCTAACAAATGTTATAACATGATATGAAAAAAATTGAAAAGAAATTAAATATGAGATCCGCTTAATCTCGTAACGTATTTAACTGAGATTCACAAAATCTCTTGAATGAAAATGAGCAATACTCAAATGTTATTTCTGACACTTCGACCACTTCCTGTGTTCAACGCAAATAAACACAAACATAATCTCCTCAACTGGAATCCACTTCCTAAACTGACACAGTTTATACGACATATGAACCCAAATATGTTGTCGACTCTCATTTGACACCAAATCTCCTGCTAGGCTTCGACAGTTCCACTGAGACTTCGTTAGTCCATTAATGTACAATGATATCTGATAATGTTCATTAAGCTTTCTTAATGTCCGCTATCCTATGAGCTACAACAATTGGATCCAACAGACTCCAATGGCTCCCATAATTCACGACGGACTCTCGCAATCACAATAGACTCCCGGGGTCTATATTAATATCGAACTGTCTACAATGGTATCCAACCACCTTCAATAGTTTATCGAACAGGTTACTATAGTACCCAACGACTACTATAGCATCCGACGAGATCACTCGTATCCAAAACGAAAAAAAACAAACAAACTACAATAAAACAAAACTATTTGTTAATAAAATGGTAATAAGAACAACGAAACATCACCCGACAGGACACAAAACCGAGAAATAAGTTTCACAATTCAAATACGACTAAAATTCGACACTTACCCCTATGGCCTGAGACGATGGTGGAAAGTTCGCCTACCACTGACGAAATCCAAATGACTTGTGTCTCAGTTTACAATGTATCAAGCTTAAGACCATAGGAGTGATTAATAGCCATAGTCAAATATCCATGTAATCCATGCTTTTCAATGGCTCTCCGCCTACATGTAATTTCGAATCACTCTACCCGGTAGTCAGTGATTCATCCCAGGTAACATTGTACGCCTGTACAAGAAATAAAGTATAAAATAGAATAAAGGCAAAACCAAGTTATTTTTAGCCTTATTCTGTGACAATCAGTTTTTCAATGACTGCTGCAATGACACATTACTCTACAAATATTTGTCACAAAAAGACGAATTGATTTTTAGGGACATAATCTCCACATCATCTACAGCGATTGTTTCTGTTGTTTTTGAAGAGAATTCTATGAAAGAGATGTAGCTGCTGTGATTAACGGCATGGTGACGTCTGTATCTTTTTGTAGTCGATGGCTTACAAAGCTCTAGTCAAAGAATAGAAACTTGGTGGATATCCTTTCCAACGAACTTCCGATTATTGAAATTTGCATTTGCCCAGTTTACGCAATCGACGATTGAAAATGTTTTCAATATTGTGTATGTTACCATCTTTCTTAGTCACAAGTTCTAACACAGGCAAGTAAATCGTTCTATAAGACATTTTTCTGTTCATATCTTACCAAGTATGGACAAGGTGTATCACATTCACGTGCTTGTCCAGTGATACAGAACAATTTATTCGTTCTGTTAATTAAAGAACCTTCGTGAAATGTACTTTTTGGTGTTTGTTTGGAATGTGAACCTAATCTTCGGCTTTTACCCTACATTCTTTTTTCTTGCTTCTTGTGTTCCAAACAATGGATCAAACACCATCATGTTGGTTTCACTGAAAGTATATTTATATTGCTTTTAAAAAGTCATAATTCCAATTTTATGTATGTGCCCAATCAAAGGAGAGACCATCTGGAATGTTGCAGGAAAGCTGAAACTTTATACTCCCATTTGCGGACCATCACACACACACACACACACACACACACACACACACACACACACACACACACACACTATACATCGTCTCGTTGCCCCTAGTAGCTAAATCTGCGTGTGACTAAAGTGTTGGTAGTATATGATCCTTCCAGACATTTATGCCAGTTTTTAAAGTCTTGAATCAACTTTCAAAGCTTTAATTACCACGCCACGGTACAATAACTGTATATTTTTCTTTAATTTGCATTGATACGAAGAGTATTTTGCGAGTACATGCGCGACATACATAGACAGTCAAATGCTAGTGAAGGCGAAAAATCCTGCTGCATCACTTTCGCTAGGAGAGAGACAATGTTGTACTGCATTGCTATCAATATTAATCACTAATGTCACTGAATGTGGTATCACCCTGGTCGCGAAGCACATCATTGTACTCAAGTTCATTAATCTAGGGTCTGCAGTAGGTCAATTACTCGGTTATTGTGTTTAATTTGTTTTTCAAGGAGAGCATATGTACTCAAAATAAATTTTCTGTCCTCTCTCACTTATTCTACTAAAGTTTTGAGTGTTCGAAAGTTTATATGTTATGATCTTGATGTCACGATCGTTTTTGGTGGACGATTCAATACACTTTTTTCAAGGGTCGACTGACGAGTTGGTGATTTTGCAAACGTGCAATTTTGTGAAGATCTAAAGATTTCACATGAAAGTCTTGACCAAGACCTCAGTTTAAGGATTTTTTTTTCAAACTTAAAAACGTTCATTTTACTGGAAAGACAATTTAATATTAGCCCCTTTACTTTACATTTGTTATGAAATTCTCCTTGTTTGTCTTTGTATTGTTAACCGCAATGGGTTTTTTTTTCTACCACTAAGAGAACTCCAATATGTCTTTTTCGAATATTCGTTGGTCCGAAAGGCCGTCTTTGATGTGTGAAGGACAGCCTATAGGGCGATCTATGTACATCGAACTATCAATTTCCTCAAGGTCTCAAGACAATGCAGTTTTTAGGGGCATTGGTTTTAACCTATGATGTACTTCTGACATCAAATTCTCCGTAATTCTCCTAGATGAAAATTTCTCTTGTAATGTCCATGTGTTCAGCGAATTTTCCTTTGTCGTGGACGAGTGATTTGAAGGTATTGACTTGGATATGCCAAATATTCTGTCTTTGGAAATATCGGATATTGAGCTATTTATATTTTTCTCTTCAAACAGTTAAAGGTGATTTCTGCAAACGGTCATCTCCCTTCGTTTAAACAAACGTGTTCCAAAGTGACGTAGTCAAAGGTTCAGTACTATTATTTCAACATCTCTTTGAATTCTAGAGTTTGACACCAAAAGGATAAATGCTAGCTTCTTGTTTCAGCTTAAGAAATATGTTGACACAGCCTGAAGACACCGTTCATTGAAATTTGCGTAGTCCTGTGGTATTCTTTGGTCAATAAATGCAAACTTGCACGTAAGTTTTACAGTAGGTATTTTCGATCGAAGGCATGAAACAAATTCAACACTCACCTACGTTCCTATCAATGCTCATTCTTGACCATAGTGTCAACAAGAGTGGTCTTTTATTTACACGTTTCATGATATGTACGGTATAAATAAAACATTAGTTTTCCGTGACAACGATGAGGTAAAAGAGTACAAGTAGTGAGTGGGGGCACATTAGAGACAATGGGAATTCCATGTTACAACAACCTTATCAGTGACTGACCAGGATATGCGGTACTGGTGAAATTAATTTGATAGGGACAAAGGGAGTTTTTATAAGGACAAAGACAAATTTTGTACTGTATATCATTCATAAGAGATATATGTGGTCCCGAAGAGGACTGTTGGAGTATTTTTTTTTAATAAATAACGAGAATAAAACTTACGAACATAACATCATCAGATATAAATGTCTTGATCCTTTTCCAAGGCTAAGACCTACTCTTGCTGCTATTGCTGCTTTGGTAGTGGTAGTAGTTACAGCTGCTGCGGGAGTCTTAGTGTTGATTTTGTCATGAAAAGTTTAGATTGAATTATGTGTACATGCAGGCTTGCAGACTATATTGGCCAGCTAGAAAATAAGGGAGCCAACTAGACAGAAGTGAATATTTTCAGTTATGGGGAGGGAAACCAATGACATAAGTTCGCCTAAGTTTGCTAAAACCTTCTCATGAAGTTTTTATTTTCATTGGATTTACGTGTTTTTAATTTATGAATGTAGCGGTGTCTGGAAATCTGATTCAGATAGTGGCCTTTGGCATGAAGTATTGATGAATGGACCTCGTTTATAATCAAATTTTAGCGTTATGTGAACAAAAACTAAACCAAACCCAAAAACAGAAACGAGTATAACCGAATCACCTTCAGTGGCAAAAGTCTAGTTAAGCTATTTCAGAAAGAATTGAATTACAATAGTGCAGTCTTGAAAGTACTGAGGAAAAAACAATTGTTTTAGTGGCATCAATTGACATATACTAGCGAATGGAGCTGATGCGTCTCAGCTCAAGATATGCAGCCAGCAAATGTTCATGACATGTTGATGCGTTGAGAGAGTACTGTCAAGATTGATACCGAGGTTTCGTACTGACTGCTTGAATTTAATGTTGGTGTTGCTTGTATTTATTGTTTTAGGTGAAGGATGTGAATGAGAAAGTCTTTTTGTTGTAATCAGGATGGCTTCAGTTTTATCATTATTCATCTGCAGCTTGTTACATGTCTTCCATGATTTCACATCAGAAATACAACTCTCTTTGTCTTGAATGGTAGCTTCAACTTCAGCTGGATGGCTAGATTTGTATATTTGATTGTCATCAGCATACAATTGGTTATACATTGGATGATGATCTATGACACTTGAGAGTGACTGAGTGTGCAGAATGAAGATAACAGGTCCAAGAACAAACCCCTGTGGAACACCACAGAATAGATCAACTGGGCTGTTATGTTTTCCATTTGCGGATACAATTTGTGTCCTGTTGACCAGGTAGTACTTGAACCATAGCAAAGCCGTATCGAGAATGCCAAATACATGCTGGAGACGGTGAAGTAATATATAATGGTCTATAGTTTCAAATGCTGCAGACGAGTCAAGGAGAGTGAGGACTGTAGTCTTTCCGCCATCCAAAGCAGATAAAAGGTCGTTGACTACTTTCAGAAGAGCAATTTCAGTACTGTGTCGAGGGCGATATGCAGACTCTACATTGCTAAAAAGACTGTTTGAATTCAGATGAGATACAAGTTGGGATATAACAACTTTTTCTAAGATTTTTTTACATGAATGGAAGATTAGAAACTGGGCGGTAGTTCTTTAGATCATTATGGTCAAGTGTTAGTTTCTTCAGCAGAGGTTTTACAATGGCAGTTTTGTCAAATGATGGGAATTCCCCAGATGAGAGAGACGTATTAATAACATCAGTTAGTGAAGGCAATATAGGATCCAAGCACTCTAGCAGCAGTGACGTCGGAATCGGATCCAGTTCACATGACTTTGGTGCACTCTTCATCACAATTGTACGTACTAAATCCATAGAGACAGGTTCAAATGTTGATAATGGTTTCCGCTGAAATTCTGTATCGCAACTGTATGGTGATGACGAGTCAACTGAACCTGTGTGGTCAAGTTTATCTCTGATGGTTTGTACTTTGTCACGGAAGAAATCTGCATACAGGTCCGGAAGGTCGACTCGAGAAAAGGTAGCTGCAAATAGTGTACATTTGTTCGTTGTCAGTAGCTTGTTAGTAATCTCAAATAACTCTTTGAAGCTGAAACTTTCAGTGATCTTAGTACTGTAGTGGGCCGATTTCGCTGCATAAATCTGCTTATGAATAGTGAGTCTGGTTGAAAGCCAAAGCCTCTCAGCTTTACGACGGTCTCTTTATGCAGTGCGAAGCTGGTCCCTAGCACTGCTATACCACGGAGAACACTTCTGAATTGTTGTTTGAACTTGGTTACTGGGACGTGTCGATCAATGAAGGCACTCAGCTATCAAGTTGTTCTGCTGTAGTAGGTAAGCTAGTTGTTATGTTTGCTTGGATGTCGTGCATTTGTTTGGTTCTATTATTATACGGAGATTTCTCTTAGCGAAAAAAATGGAGGGTTAGGGACTGATACGTCATTATGGCATATAATGCAGAGGTGATCTGATGAAAATTCGTGGGTCACCAGGGAGGATTGAAGAATATTATCATCAGGTCTGTAAAGAATCCAATCTAAAATGTGACCATGTTTATAGTAGGTTGGCTAACTGACTGTTTGAGGTTAAAAACGTGAATGGAATCTAGGAGTTTCGATGTGCTTGGGTTTTCAGTACAGTCACAGTGAAAGTTGAAATCATCCAGAATAATTAGGTTGACACATATAGAATTTCCATACTCCAGGAGATTCTGAAAATGCTCCAAAAAGAGAGATTCTGACAGCTTGTTTTTTCTACTAGGAGGAGGGCTGTAGAGGCAGAAATAATGGACTGACCTTTGCTCTAGTGTCGTTTGGACTAGTTCAAACGATGTGTAGTCGAAATTGAATGAATGCGTCTGTTTATCCATAGTGTAAGAAAGACAAAGAGACACATTTTCTTAGATATATTGTCCTTTAGAAATCGTAATGAAAATTTTACAGCACACCAATTAAGTTCATCTTATTCTTTTTCAGGATGGCTTTAGAATCGAATGGAATAAGCTAGGGCAGGCTTATTAAGGCAAAAAGAAAACGAATTAATATAATTTGTGCAAGGAAAGAGTCTATTACTAGATTCCCCACTACGTCTCAAACAACGTTTGATGGTTGTAGAGACTGCTATTGCTGTAATAATGAAGTAATGCAAGTGAAAACAGATTAAATAGAAGTGGTTCTTTCTCAGGGGGAACCGGGTATTAAATCGGAATGAAATCTGTAATGTTTTACGAAATCCAGGAGGCATAAGAAAAGAAGCGCGATTAGAAAGGGAAGTTAGTAATGGTTGTTGCTGAACATAAAAGGTATTGATGAAATTTACAAAACGTTTGATATTATTGGGTATATTATGCCAGTCTGACAAAATTTATGCTGGTACTGTATTTAGAGATTGGTCATTTGAGATTATTGGCACATGCTCTTTTCTGGAAGATATTTGGTGCTGCAAGATAAGTTCGCATATTATTTGACAAAGGGCTGATTAATAAATTCGTGCTACTGGCGGAATTCACGAGTTTTTGTATAATATGCAACTAAAGACATATAACGAAATACAATGCCTTGGGCTGGAAGAAATAATGACATTCACTCACGCATTATCAAATTGTATGATCCACTTTATATATTCAAGGAAAATAAACTATATCTAAGATATAAAAACGCTTGAATTTTCTGCTCCAAACGGTAGTATGAGATATAGTGAAATACTCAGTGATGGATCATTTGTGCTTATTTAGGCCGAGATGAATTTAATACACATTCTCCATGAATTTATTCACCTCTTTGTTAACGAGTACGATATAACACGCCGGTTTTTCTATAAAAAGAAACATCGTGAAGTATTTCAGATCTGTCTAGTATGTCTTTAAGCCTAAATTGATGAACACAAACATACACTAACGTGAGCGCTTTCGACACACACACATACACACACACATTTATATATATATATATATATATATATATATATATATATATATATATATATATATATATATATATATATATATATATAGATTCAGTGCGTTTGAAAGGGCTGTTATTCGCCATATGATTTGTATGCCTTAGAAAATAATAATACTGTAGTAGAACATGTCACTACGAATTCTGTAAAACGTATTTCGTACTGGTACATATAGGTGCTTGACGGTGTGGGCATCGGAGTTTAATCACGTAATAAACTGCTGGCCATTTGGATCTGTTTGTGAATAGTAAAGGCGCGTTAAACACAAACACATTTGATTGCATTGACACCTGTGACTATACAGACAAAAAAAGAAATAAATCATTTTACAAACTTTCAAACAGGTTGTTGACGGATTTTTTAGTTATATAATGTTTTGCCATGTATATGCATGCCTACCATACAAATTGCACAATAGAATCGATTAAAAATACAAAGTCGTATGCGAAAAGCAGACATACAAGCACCGAATCCGCCACCAGTCACTAATCCACCACCGGTTGGTAATGCAAAATCAACATTAAAACAACTAAAAGAATTTGCAACTAGTGTATAATGGAAATATCAAGAGGTGCAAGTAAATGTGATATACCGGAGATAGTAGATGCGTTTGAACAACAACTGTCGCCTTATTGAGGATGAAAAATAAAGTCGTCGCGATGAACAAAACTTCTTACAATTTCACAAAACGTCTTCACAAACGTCTTACAACTTCACAAAACGTCTTCACAAACGTCTTACAACTTCACAAAACGTCTTCACAAACGTCTTACAACTTCACAAAACGTCTTCACAAACATCTTACAACTTCAGTAGCTACTGCATCTGCTGGGCATGTTCGTGACCGAGCATCGTAATCACAGGTACATTAAGTTCCTGAGTTAGAGAATCACGTGGTAATTATTTCACCCACATAGAAACCAGGTAAAGACGCCCAAAAGTGGCAAACAAGTATGATTTTTGGCATCTTAATGGCAATACAAATCTTTGGCCAATCTGAAACTAAATTTGACATTGTTTGTAATAAATATCTGGTTGTGCCTCTTAACGAGCAATCTAAGAATGGAGAACTTCGAAAGGATTGATTTAAAATGAAAACACCATTGATTCACAGAGGTGCTCTTGCAATCTTAAGCTCTAAGGAATCATCAATGACAACATTGACGAAGGTCTTGAAAACATTCTAGAGACGTTGAATAAATACGCCAATGCAGGATCGGGATGGACCATCGACAGATGTGCTAAAGTCGAGGAAACATCTCTCACTATATCAACCGTTTCATGGATCAGGAATTCATGGATACATACCAATGCCATAATTAGTCCCTCAAATGTCAGTTAGAGACACAAATAATTTTGAAACTGATGTTTCGAATGGGAAATTTTGTCAGCGTTATATTCAGTTAATGATGACCAAGACATGCTTGGATTATCCGGTAGCATTTGGGCTTTCATCAACTTTGTCCGTTAATAATGAGCACAGTGTTATGCATAAGTATATTTTTAACTCATGCTACATAATTTTATCAAATCTTTATAATTCTTATTTATGGCTGTAATATGTACAGAATATGTTTTTTTTTCAGTCTGACCTACGTGCACTCATTAGTAATAATAATCATAATAATATTTTAAATTACGCCTATGGTTGTGGTTTCTCACTGACTGATGGGATATCGATGTTTCCAAAATAATTATTTGGCTTCCAAATGGTTGTGCTAGGTCATGTGAATATGATTCATTTGTCTCAAAATCAATAGCGTATGCTGTAACGTGGGTTCTAGTGTGAAGTAGAGTCGCAATATACGGTGAATATAAGAATATAAAGTCAAGCAATCATATTCGTTCCGATTGTTTGAGTCATTCACGCTTATTGTGTTCATATTATAAGTCTACAGACATATTCAATGTGGTACTTAGATATTATTCCAGAGGAAAACACACTTGATTGGACTATTCAGTGAAAATAAAATGTGCTCATTATTTGGACTATAATACTATTATGGAACTATTATAAAATAATTATTCGAAGGAAATCTGGACAACTAGGATCTTGGAGGACCAATACATTTCCGGTATTAATATTTATAAGGCAATTTTCTGTCATTTAGAACTTTCATAAACTGTTATAAGTTTTATAAAACTTGTTAATTTTGTTTTCTTTTTATGTTACCAAAGTTTCTGACCATAGCGTCGTAACAACAGAAACACGGCAATATAAATCAACGGTGTTTGCTATGAGAATTTAGTCCAACACTCGATAAATTTCGAACCAGAAATCATAGAGAGGCATTATAAAATGAAGATGATTTAAAATGAAATGTGAATTATGTAAAATAAATGTATTTTATTGGTGATGAACATCACTATATTTTAATAGGATTGTTATTTAACAGTTAAATAATTATTTTGAAAAATATTGTATTATTTACTTTTATGTCAACCCAAATAGAACACTGTGTCCAGGAAATTTATACTATGAATAGTGATGCCATGACTTACCTTGATGAACACCAAGTAGACATCTTGCAAAACGCTGTTCGTACAGCTGAAAACATTTCTTGACTCAATAAGTTTCATTTGTCAATAAGTTTGTCTCACCAGGTTCATAGAAAGAAACTGACTGAGTCTCAAGCAGGTACTTAAAAATTTCAATATACCCTGGTTGTGAAGTTATTAAAGCTATGGCAAAAAGAACTCTTAAGAATGAAGTTGATGAGGAAATTATTCCTTTGGTTTACATATGTATAAGTCAGTCTTTTGATGATGTCATATTTTCTCCTAGTATTGATTTGTGAAAAGGTATTAACTATTGTGATCTCATTACGTTGTCTCGTGTTTAATCAGATTGACCAACGAAATCACTTGTCGCTGGAAAAAAGGTCCTGATTTGTCTCGTGTTTAATCAGATTGACCAACGAAATCACTTGTCGCTGGAAAAAGGTCCTGATATATTTTGTTTCTGAGGGCTTTTATTAAAATTTAAACTTGTTATTTTATGACCATCTAATGTACCCACTGATGACAAGCTATCAAATTGTTGTTCCTAAGTTGTATAGAAAGGAAGTTACTTGTTTAGCCTATGAAAAACTTCCTTGGCTTGTCAATTATGAGTCAATAAAACTTAACACGAGTGCTTACATTATCTTAAATGGGCAGAAATTAAAAGTGATGTTTTCAATTATTGTAGATCTTTTATGTGTCCAATGGCATGTTGTATTTCTTTCAAGACCATTGTTAGGACATATTGTTCATCGACTGTTGTACTTGTTAAAAGAGAATCTTCTTTTTAAAGGAATTCAGATATTTATCTTCCAGTTAATTGTGAAGTATATTCAGTCTCTTCATTCAAAAATAAAATTAAGAATGGCAAAGCAGAGAAAGGCTGGAAATAAAGTTCTGTCTCTTTTTCCTATATTTCGAAAAATGTTTAGTCTTGATATTATGATCAGTATAAAGTTTTAAAAAGTTATTTAAATTATATCATTAATACATCTAGGTGGATAAAGACAGAAAGAAACTATGATGCAATTATGCTAAATGAGTATGGTGATAGCAATAGCGGTGTTAATTATTCATTCAATTTATTTGTACCTTTCCAAGATGGAAAAGATTTAAACAACGATATGCAACTGGTTTGTAGTGACTTTAGTTTAAACAGTGTTCGAAATTAGAAATAATAAAGAATCTAGACAAGAAACATTCACATCTGCAGCTACAAAAAAGAATGAATTAAAGCAGATAATATGTGAATGTGAGTTCCAAATGCCCTAACTCAAATGAGTAAATCTACCATGATGTTGAAATTGTAGATTGTACACCTGTAAAATAAAACATTAAAATGACGAATCCTCGCAAGAAGGAAAGTTTGTAAAGGAAATCAGGTATTTATCAGAGAATGATTTTATATGAACCGTAACCGAAGTTCACCGTAGAGCCTAAACCAGATAATAGTTTCCGTATGTGCACTGACTAGAGAATAGTGAAATGTGTCACCAAAGCAGATTCGTTTTCAATACCAAGAATGGATAACGATATTGACAAAATTGGAAATGCGCATTATGTCATCAAGATTGACTATTAAAAAGCTTCTCGCAGATTCCATTTATGGATACAGCAAAAGCACTTCGGTCTTTGCAACTTCAGATGGACTCAATGAAAATAAAGTAATGTCATTTGGTATGAAAAATTCTTCATCAACATTCTAACTGCATTGGTTGGTTCAGAATAAGTCATTTCAACATAATATCCACTAACCTGACACCCAAAGCAAAACAGAAATACTAGGTTATCAAAAATCCAAGGACAAGGTAGATGCGCAAGTCTTAAAACCCTCCCCTCTTTTTCTACTTCCGGACCTGAATATTAAGAAGTGTTCAGTGCACACATGATAGCGTCGCAGGATGCATGGTACCAGTGAAATTAACAATTAAGAAGTACGTGGTGCGTACAGTCACACATGGCCAATTAGTCGAACTCGATTATAATCCAAGATCAGTAAGTCAGTGTCTTGCAAATAGTCAGATATCTCCTGCCCAGCCATCAACATCGTACTGAGCCTGCAGTGGTAGAATGAAGGGAAGAAACCGCTTATGAAGAAAGGTTCGTGCTATCAGGTGCCACTAATGACCAGACTACTACTTGATGCAAGGAAGTCAGTGTCGAAGCTGCGCATGCGCGGCAGAGGGGCACAGATGATTACCAACCCAACCCTTTATCCCCTCCGTAACCAAGAAGTAAAACGATGGTAATTTATGCAGGAGACATCGGGATTCAGCAGGCCCCAGACTAATAGTGTATCAGGCGAGTAAAGAGGAAGGAAAGGTAAAACGGGAGTTTCATGGACCTGCAAAAAAACAGACCAATGGCGTGCAGCAAACCAAGAGAGAATTCCGATATTATGTGAAAAATAGTTACCTAGGATTGCAGCACACAGTACAACTGTAAGTGGATCAGCTAGCCCAAGGACGTATCAGGGGAAGATACTGAGTAGGAGATTTCCTGTGGCCGACTGACCAAAAATTCCTCATTGTATCGGTCCTGTGGCCAACTGACCAAAAATTCCTCATTGTATCGGGTTTTCCTTTCGACCTTTTTAAAACCCCTTTCGATAAGGCTCTTTCAAATGAGAAATTTAAGTTTCACCGTTTTTGAGTCACCATCTAAAAGTTCAACGACATTTGTTGTTCAGACAAGCGTGTGATACCAAATTACACAGAGTAACTTTTATTCGCAGATTGGTTATATATTTTGGGACATTGATATACACTAAGTACATAAAATTCAAACTTGAATGTTAAAAATTAAATTTGCAACTTGTACGAAGTTTTTAATTAAATATGTGGCTATCACATTATTGGTTGTTGTGTAGGATCCGATTTAGTTAAAACTAGGCAGAATTTGAATGTTAGTATATCTATGGTGCTACAGAGAGGTTTAGTCGACATTTAGGGCCTCAAACCGGATTTCTCCTTTTCTGCGCACAGAAATGTTAATTAAAAAGCATATTTAAACGTCGATTCGTGTCACGTGTTTCCCACTCGACGAATAATTAAGAAGTAGGTGTATGCCGATATTAGTTAGCAAATGACGCAACCGACGCAACCGTCCAAAACGATTTGATTGATTAATGATTGACTGATTGATTGAGTGCAATTGATTGAAAAATTATTCCATTTATACGGTCGAACTCTGGGCAATACATTAAGCAGCTAAATGGATACAAAACACCCAAAGAACAAAGGCCATTATGATTAAGTGTGCTGTCCTCCCTGAAATCGGAGAGTAGCCTACTAGTTGAGAGAAATCAATGTGAGATTCAAAATCCTGGACTAAAATAATTATATTGTGGAATTTTTGTCTTGCCATCTCGCGCTGACATACCTCGGAATAACAGGACCGATAAAGAAGCCAAACATAAACTGGGCGAATAATTCTGTGTTCAACAATTAGCTTACAGCGTTAAGGAAATCTACAATATAATTCGACCAAAAAAACGATTACAAATGGCATGTAGAATGAGACAAGAGTCCAAATGGACGCAGGTTTCGTAACCAGCATGACCAAGTAAGTAAACAGCGCCTCAATACCGGTGAACTTGCATAACGCTTAGGTCATAACAAGACTACAAACCTGGAAATCCTTTCAGCCAGAAGCTATGGTAGTTTCTTACTAATCATTAAGTGCCCACATTGCCCCATTTCAGGAACACTTCACCAAGTTATCAATAAATGTTCCAAATACCAGGAAGAGACAAGACATAATAACAGTAAAACTTACATAACAGACCATAAAAGGTGTTCCTAAAACCAGATCATCAGGACAATGTATCAATGATTAGCTAGCGTATAATTAAGCTGCCTTAGGACACTGTTTTGACCCAACTTTATGATGTGGTCCAAAGCACAGACCATTTGGCCCAGCACACGGTGACGGTGTTTCGTTCGCTAACAAGGAAGTAACCGTTGGATTCGCTGATATGACCCCAATTATGTAAGAATATAAGGTGACCAGGTTACCAGATCACCAAGGCCTAAAGCACATTATAGTACCTGATTACTTAAAACCCCAAAATGTACAGGTAAGCTATAGCACTAACCGACTAGTAAGACAAACTAGGCCCAAACATTAAACAGTAGAAGGTGGTCATAAACCCAAACCATCAGACACAGCGAAACAAGGTAGTACTAGCTGAATTAAATCAAACGCTATTCTGCAACCCAAAGAGCAAATGCTAACAAAATTAGGAAATATGTGTTTATAATCCAGAACATGATCCGATGCACAATATAAACATTTAATCTCTAGCAATACTATATATAGCCCTCATTAGTACAAAGTTCGTTTGTTCAAAAAGTCGGCATCCATGAGGAAGACGACAATATTTATCTTTAGAAAATAAATATACTATAAAGTCTCAATCTCGAGTCTCGCCCTTCTACATTTTCCGCCTCCGGACATGCAAATGTAAAAGTATGCGGTTCATACATTAAATTGTCGAATCGAGGAGAAATTAGGTAGTACGAGGTACGTACTTTAACTGGTTGCACATGTCCTAATTGCCTCAAGCGACTTGTAATCCAAAACAAACAAACAAACTAGTCTGGACAGCTATTGGCTAAGATAGTAACACAAAGAAAACACGAATTAAAAAAAACAAAACAAGTAGAGATTGAAACGATGATCCCAAACGAGGCCCTGATTGCGATCAAAGGCTTTGATTTCAGGTTTTCTTTTGAAACTCCTTTATATTATACTCTTTCAAATCAAACGTTTGGTCGTTTTGTGTCACCGTCAACACATCCCCAAAGATCCCCCTCCAACATATGCCAATCCCCAACAATACATTTGTGAAATAATATGCAATAACAAAATTAAAAAATTACTCTCGCACTAGTATCATTTTGAAAATATAAGGACACTATATAAGAAAACAACTAGAATGTTTGCAATCAGTTAAATTTGCAACTTATTAGATTGTCCTAATTAAATATGTGGCAATTATGTGCTTGTATGTGCTTCTAATTGCCCTTGGAATTGTTTCTCTTTCTCACTCTATCTCCTCTTTCTGAAGCTCAAGCTTCCTTAATTCCAATTCCATCTTGTATTTCATTTTTTAATTAAATTACTTTTATGTGTCAGTCTTATGCCGACTTATTGACCTAAACCAAAACACTTTCATCAATAACATTCCTCTCTACCACTCTACCAAGTATTGAATCAAAATGTTTTCTATTTATTATTTCGTCAAGGAAGTTCTTGCTTCAGAAAGATCGTACTTTCTGGCAACTCATCTCATCTTTTTACAGACTATCCAACCGCTCCTGAGTTCGACTAGAAAGAAAAGTCTCTACTTCTGATAAAACTGTGAATGAAAGCCTCTTGTTTTCACTAAAGATTTCAAACAAAATTTAAAATAGTACTTGGGATTTAATAACTAGGAGAATTTAAATTTCAAAAATAAAATTTTTAAAATATTGTAGCTAAAATTAAAATATCCCTGACAAGCTCCCTATTTTCTATGTTACAATTCCCGGTTTGCTCAAAATAACAAAGAAAAGGGTGAAGCCAAAAAGCTTTGTAAAGTTGAAAAAAAATAATTTATTTTCCTAGAAAACAATGTAAAAATAGAAAATAGGATTTGGGGTTTGTAAATATAATCCACAAATTAATTCCAGAATTGAGAAATATAAGTCATATCACTAAAATGTATTAAATGAATCCAAGTTCGAATTCCGGCGAAGTTCAAAGATGGCGGACGATGACGTCAGATGAATGCAGTATTGATGTGTTAAAAATTCCTCGTTCAATTTTATGAATCACGAAAAAATTGTCAAAAGTTCCACGATAAATTTTATGAATCACAAAAAAATATTTTGGCTTTAGAACTCTGAATAATTTTCACTAAATGTCTTTGTCCAAGAATTTGATGAAGAGCAGCAGTTGTAAACGTTTTACAGAGAATTAATCATCAAATCCGATGAATAGAAAATCTCCAAAACAAACTCATCTAGCAACAACTGTCAATGTATCATTTTAATACCAAACTAAAAAAACAATGATATTGAATATTAAATCTTGATTAAAACATCATTTTGACACTTGTGATGGATCGCATGATCACTTAATACAATACATTTTGACACGTACTCAAGAATATTCTTATTTAAAAAACGATAATACAAAAAAATATTGTATTATTGTATTGTTAATACAGGGTGATCACGCCATATGTATGTCATTGATACTGACCAACCATATTAACTCAATTGATCTAAAGTTAGCTTATATATATATATATATATATATATATATATATATATATATATATATATATATATATATATATATATATATATATATATATATTGTCCCATGTATTGCTCAAATACCTTCTCATATTTGGACTAGATTTATTAACGCGTTTGGAAATATGAAGGGAAATGCCTTGAAACACCGAACAATAAGTTGTATATAACAATGTTCTTATAATTTTCAAGTTTTGTTTATTTTATCTGTCAAAATTTGGAATGTTTTACAATTATTGTCGTACTTGCATTCTAAGCTGCGCGTGCCCTGTTTGCAATGACTAGGACTCGAAAAGTGGTTATTTTGAGCAATTTTTGTGTTACTAGTTTTAATAATGACATTTTAAGAATCATAAAAAACTGGCTGTAGTAACAATGATATAACGCTGTATATATGTTAACATAGAACATATCGAATTTCAATTATTTTTCTAGATTATACCATTTAATGAAAAATTTATTTTTTTATGTGAAAATCCAAAATATATTTTATCAAGTACTTGTTTAAAAGAAACAGCAGTTTCCACTTGGTAGTTCTTCTTTCTTCAATCTAAGATTGGTGGAATCCAATTTTCCCAACCATTTCGCGAGTCATTTATACTAAGCAAAAGTCTTATATCTGGACTATCTTACTTTGAATGGGAACCATTATAAAGATGAAAGAAAACTCTTAGATATTCATATCTCATCAACTCGTGGTGGCCCACTGCATTCCCACAAAAATGCAGATAGTGATATTAATGATGCGTGACGAGATTTGAATTACTAGCATATAGCCGATATTTATCAGCACACAGACACAGTCAACGCTTCAGGTATTTTATTCAAACAATATGTACTTATCTTGATACGCTTTTAAAAGAGATAGACACAAGTAGGCTAAAATAGGTTAGCAAATTTTACGGGGATGAATTTTGTCATGTTTCTACACAAAATTATTTTTATTTTTTCTCTATTGTTTGACGCAAAATAAAAAGAATTTCTTCCTAAGTCGTGTGATTTTCAATTACCCTTTATTTTTCATCATTATCGGGAAAAATCTGAATATTTTGGAATAATTGATAATTTGCCTTGGTGACACATCCATGTAGTTAGAACACATTGGCATATTTGGCATGGCATTCTCTTGCACAGTGCTAATCAATATTCCAAATTAACTATAGGTTAAATTTTCTTTTTCAAATGCACAAATAAATGTTATGGAAACAAGGTCACACGACATTTTAAGACTTAAATGTAATTTTATTTTCCTCGACTACCAACCTTCACGTGCATTTAATTATTTTGATCATGGCACGTACGACGTAAATTTTTTTACTAATAATCAAGTTACACAGTTGATCTATTGAGTATGTGATTTCTTATAATTTGTGCCTCATTGACGATGAACGTCTTTTTTGAACATAGTTTTGCCTACTTCGGCCGACTCCCATTCAAACGATAGTGTGTGGATTCCCATTGAAAATCCATCTAGAACTGTCCTTGTATTGAGTACATTTGTCTAAGGCTGAGTTTTCATTAGAACTCAAGCATAGTTTCATAACATCTGTATTGTTGTAAGAAAAACGGTATAATGCTACGAAAAGAAAATGTACACGCCTTTGTTGACCAATACGTGACCCAAATAAGAAATGGCATTTTTTTCAGCATATATATATATATATATATATATATATATATATATATATATATATATATATATATATATATATATATATATATATATATATATATGTATGTATGTATGTATGTATGTATGTATGTATGTATGTATGTATGTATGTATGTATGTATGGGGTCTAGGACATTTTTCCCCTCTGACTCCCCACCCCGACATTCCCCCCATCAGAGGACTCAGTCATTCCTACCACCCATGATCTTAAAACTTAATTCATTTAATATGACATTTGGCAAATAAAATATAAAAACATATATTAATTTATGTTAAAAGAAAAAGGTTATTTGAAATAAATCTCGGTAGTTCTTCGAGAATTGCAAACATAGTCACTGACTTTGACAATCACGACATCATAGAATACTTAAAAGCAATTGTTTACAACATTAACTTTTAAACAATACATTTTTAATGTGAAAAATGTTAACTTTTTTAACACTACTGAGATTTCAAATAACATTTTTCTTTTTAACATAATTTAATATAAGTTTTTATATTTTATTGGCAAAATGTCATTAAATAAATTAAGTTTTAAGATCACGGGTGGAAATGACTGGGGGGAAGTCCTATCTGATGGGAGGAAAAGTCCAGGGGAGATGTATTGATAACGTATGTATGTATGTAGGTAGGTAGGTAGGTAGGTAGGTAGGTAGTCATTCTAGTTTCAGCATCTTTGAGAGAAAACTTTGTTATAGT
Source organism: Potamilus streckersoni (assembly GCA_016746295.1). Classification (NCBI taxonomy): domain Eukaryota; kingdom Metazoa; phylum Mollusca; class Bivalvia; order Unionida; family Unionidae; genus Potamilus; species Potamilus streckersoni. The sequence goes on from JAEAOA010000176.1 coordinate 635,448, forward strand.
AGGATTAATGCATTAGTACATGCATGTATATGAGTATGCTTGTCAGAAAGTCTAGAAAGTGATAAACAATCTTTATTCAATATTTTAGTACAAAACACATGAATACAATCTTTGGAACACATAATCAATGTTGATGCACTGCACCGTTAATTACATCTGACCAGCAGATTGTATGCAAAAAAATCGTAATGAAACCTAAACAGGTACACTGTTAAAACATGCACTAAATGATTTATTCAAGGTCAAAAATAACATCGAAGGACAAGACATGGAGGCTGAAACTTTCCGTGCGAAAAAACCACTACCAGGTTCACAAAATGACTTAAAATGTGTACTTCTAAAATATACTGTCACCTATAGATGCAAGTCCGCTCATCGGACGCATGAATTAACAACATGAAAGGCACCTAACTTATTTCATATTGTTTCTCCATTTATTCTTGTCCTTCCTTAAAGCCTCTAATGAAAAGATTTATATTAATGTATACCGAAACAAGCGAAAAACAAAACAAATTCAAGCACAACATAAACTGACCACATATGGAGACAAAACTAATAGAAACATACATTGAAAGCGAGAAAATTGAACAAATCAATACAGTACCAGCCTGATATTGAACTTGATGAAACCGAATATGAATCTAAGAACCAAGGCCCTGCCCTGTATCTTCTTGTGTAATTGAAATCACCAATTTATATACTGTGCACCGGGCACGTTGAAAAAAGTTGATGAAGACAAAAACGCAAATCTACTTCCAATTTTCGGTAAATGATTGTTGATGCTGCTGCCTTCATTCACTCAAAATAAATGCAATGCTGTATAAACACGCAAGTATGGTTTATAAGACACGATAAATAACGAAACAGTACACAGGTGGGGTGAATTTGGGTAGGTTTGGCGACCAGCGCCATGCGACAATAAAAATGAATGGAAAAACATGACTATTCAATGTCACTAAATGATTCAAGTTCTACATACTACATCTCAATCCTGGATCAAAGACGTGTAAGGAGATATACAATAAGCAATTATGACTTGCAGTTAAAAACCACTATTAAATTGTTGTACGCCAGCGTACCACGTGATAATTTTATCATGTATGATAAACTGTATGAATATATCAAAATATATCGTATAAAAGTCTATATATACAAATTTCTTTCCAATCCTTCATGCATTTCCGACCAGCAGATGATGCAATCCCCATCGGAATATACCGGACCCCATTTACTGGGTCCTTTCCTCAGGAGGTCGATAGGAAGGGTCAGATGGCAATGTGCCATACAATGAAAACTTCGTAAGTACGGACTTACACTTAGGCCTACTGCGTGTTTCGGTTAGATTTTGGACTACCTGGCAAAAAGAAAAAATATATCGTTAGTAATCGTATATAATTCCAGACATTTCTCTTTTTAAAAATAGTCTGGAAACAATTACTTCAACAGAAAATTTCTTAAGCTAATTTTTTTCAGCGACGTTTTTTTTTTTCTTCAAATATCTCTTATTTTAAAGCTACAAGTCTGTGGCAAACAAGATCTCTAAAATATTTCGATGAAAACATGAAAAAGGCATCATCCGAGATAATAGACATTTATGAAAGACGTCATCTACCTCATGATCGTCTCGTAACAATTTTGATGAGGTGGATATAAAATACTGAATATTTTATATATTTAGGAATATTATATATCAAGTTTAATACATTTAACCTTGGGAATTCAAAATGCATTGCTGTATATATTATCTAGACGAAATATGACAACTAATAAAAGCAAGATGAATCGTGACCTACCACATGGAGTCCAAGTGGACAACAGCTGTTTGAGTTGATACAACCCATCAGCCCCATCAGAGCTGGGCGTCTTTCTCATCGATTCCGACTGGGAACCCACCAGTGTCATGTCCAAAGACATCTCGATGGGTTCCAACAGCCAGCTGTCTGGGTCCAAAATGTCTTCACGTCCATCGTACCCTAGAGAGGAATCGCTCGTGTATCCAGACGAGACACTATCCTGCGACTTATGGCGAGTGAACATTTCCGGAGATCGGCAAGACAGAGTCGGCGACATGGCACTGATTAAGCAATCGTTGGGTCCAGGGCTGATAGATTTCTGCATATCTGAAGACACTGTTTGGACGCTTTCGGCTACAGCAGAATCCACATATGCCAAAAGATCATCGAGGTCACTTTGCTCAACGATGGGAATTTCTTCTTTGATCAATACACGCGTTTCATCTTCGTTAATCTTCATAGATGTTATTTTGTTTGATACTAGGGGCACTACATTTGGAAGATGTGACTGGGGTAGCGGAGAAAGAGGTTCCGTTTTGATCTGCAGTGAATTACATGGAATACAGATTTCGTCGAAAAAGTTGTCGACGAATGAAACATCGATTACAGGCAGATTCTTCTTTTTGGCTTCTACCTGCTGACATGGCACAGATGTTGACAATTTTTCTCTCTCCTTCAATTCATTCAACCTTTCGATAACAAAAGTGGTAAGATGTTTCAGTTCGATATTGTCAGCTTTGGTAACAGTAGTGCAGACAGATGGTTTGGGCGAGGACGCTGGAGACGGATCTGGTGTCAAGTAACAGTCGGGAATATGCACTTCAGGAACGACTTGCTCAAAATGTCTAGACTTATGGCATGAAATTGCCTGAGCTGAAATTTGCACCGAGTTCTGAACAAGAGTCTCTTTTTTGGATGAAATCATGTTGGGTGCAAAGCTACCCTGATACACCATCTGAACGGGGCCATCATTGATGACGTCATGGTCCCCTTGTCCACTAGCGAACACAGATTCGATGTTTCTGTACGTATTAACTCCCAGCACCATCTGTCCATTCCTGCCATAACAATCCGAGAAACCGCTGCTTCCATTTGATTCGGTTCCGTTTATTCTTGTAATTTTATTTGGCTTACAGGAGGATATGAAATTCTCCTGAATCTTTCGTTTGAGAGCTCTGAGAGTGTCCGTGCGACCTTGTTGCTGTCCACCGAATTGGTCCATCCCTGGCCGTTCAAATGCGTACTGCTGAGGAGAAGGTGGGTGGCCTGGTACGCCGGGCAAATATCGCTCAAAACGCTGCTGGTTGTTAAAGACTCCAGGATGGTGTATGAATGCAGGTGTAGGACCTCGGCTAATCGATTCTGGATCGATCGAAGCGGCTAACGGGGCGAAATGATGGGGCCCAAAGAAAAAGTCGGGCGCTCTTGCTGCATACAGAGCGAAGAGTTGACCTTGTATCTTAAACTGTTTTGCTTCTTGCTCACTGGAATAGAAAAGATTTGTGTGAATGTAAGTGAAAATATGATAATTATATCCAGTCATACAAAGAGAATGAAAAGTAAAAACAAATGTCAGAACATAAAGTGGATTAGATAGTAAATAAAATATATATATATATATAAACACCAAGGATACAGTCATTCCGAAAACTCTTTTTATTTTTGTTTGTTTTACATCAGATGTAAATGAAGATCAAAAGCATTTGGATTCATACCTGACGACTTGATTGATGCAGACGATGACAGGATCGTCGCTATGAGAGTCAAGAGCTTGTCGTACATGCATGACAAGGTGAACATAAATGACATCACTGTTCTTTGTTATCATCCGGACTGTCATCATACAGCCCATCTCGTGTCTAGATTTGATTACTGGAATAAATAAATAAACTAAATAAATATACAAACAAATAAAGGATATAAATTACATAAAATGTATGTTTTGTATTTTTAGAAGAAATTTCTTTTTGTACTCGTATATGTTAGAATATTTCTTATGTGCAGACTATTTTAAGTCACCTTACTTAAATTAAATTCATATCAAGAGTGGGGCAAAATCTTTAGCAATATTGGGAGCTAACACGAATCACCTTAAATATAAAAGTAATTATAATATTGCATCTGAGTTGCACCTCTAAAGACTTCATTAAACACAGAAACTAAAAACTTGTATGTAATTACATTGAATGTGTTTTGCTCGAGCTTCGTGGAGGTCTTCGGGGTGAAGGAAATTATACCATGATTTCTGATAGATCTCCTCGTTAGTGATGCCAAGATGGTGCTCACCGCTAAAACAGAATGAAAAATAGAATTATTTATCCATTTATAATCATATTGGATACGCGTTAATTATTAAAAATACTGATATATAACTATATAAAACAGTACAATTAGACAGAGAGAAAATTCTTCGTAAAATGTAAATTTATCCATTACTACAAACCCTGGAATATAAATGACGGGAAGTTTTAGGTATTATGAAAAGTTATACTTACGTTTGTGTTACTTCCAGGAAAGTCATGTCCAGTTTGTGAAGAGTCTTGAATACGAAAGTGTTATTCTGAATTAGACTCTCCTTGATATCCGGAGTAATGAGCGGGGTGCACAGTGCCATAAAAACCTGCTGCTGGTCAGCACCGGAATCTTGCCCCGTCACGTTAACACAGTGGCCCCGAACGTACATCACCTAAACAATAAAAAATAGGTAGCCATTAGGCAAACTCACATAATTCTATCATTGAATGTAAGCAAATTCACCTCATAGTCATTTAAATTTTATTCTTTCTCATATAAAAACCAAGCAGAATAACAAATATGTAAATATTCGATTTTGGTGAGAGAAAATTACGTTTTGTCTGCTTTCTTCGGTGCACGAGATGTTTTCCTTTTTGTTTAAAAATTGATAAAAGTTCGGAATAATTCGTACATTACCAATTTAAAAGTTTTGAAAACTCCGTGCAGTACTGTTTGCAGTGCTGAAACTAGCAGTGCTTTTTACGTACAGGCTTGCTTATTATTATTTATTTACAAGCTTGTTATTGTCATTATTGTTTTTATAATTAGACCTAAGAGGCAATGTTAGTATTAGTAATAAACTAGGGTTTGTTTAAAATCAAAGAAATTTTTTTTTTCCGAATTTGGCATTTGCAAGTGTTTAATCATGGATTTAAGAGTGTGTATTTTAGGCAGTTTATTTGCTTTAACAGCTGTCTAGACTGTGTAAGAGTTTCCACTTGAAGTCGTATTTCCTGCTAAATTTATCAGGATATCTCCAACTCGAATGTAACTACTGACAGTAGGTTATTCAGATGTAGGAGAACCAGTCACCGGGATCAGTTTATACAGGTAGAGTGTCGCCTGCGGCTAGCTACACCTGTACGATGTCATGGGAAGATGCCCTACTAGGTGCAAACCCTGATGAGACTCTAGTGTCTATGGAGTAAATGATTTCTCAGGGAGCAACATAAAGATGTCCTGCCACGTCTTGCAATTATTACAAAATTGTTTGTTTTTTTAAATACTAATATGGTGAGTTTTATGCAACGAATATGATAAAAAAATAAACTTGTGAAAAATTTTAAAGTACAGATACAGAGAGAAAGAGAAATTTTTTAAAATTTTTTATAATAATAATAATCATAAAAATAATATATATATATATATATATATATATATATATATATATATATATATATATATATATATATATATATATATATATATATGTGTGTGTGTGTGTGTGTGTGTGTGTGTGTGTGTGTACCTATGCATGTATGTATGTATGTATGTATGTATGTATGTATGTATGTATGTATGTATGTATGTATGTATGTATGTATGTATGTATGTTCTACAAGTTGAACTGTTGAAAGCCTGTATATATTTTGCTTTCATCTGCTGACAGGCAAGAAACTATCACGCAAACTCTCCTTCGAGAGCCTCACAACTCTTTTACCTAAAACTTTCACTGTTTGACATTGATATATCTCAATTAGCCCATTTCAGTCCGCATTATGCGAGTTTTATGTGCGTCTTGGCAGCATAGACAGAATGATAGATGGGCTGGTTTTCTTGACTTTGCCCAGAATGCAGATGCATTCTGTAAGAAAAAGATAACCCCTCTAGCACTAATTAACACTTGTATCGTTTCCAACATAGCCGTGTTGGAGCTAGCTCTTCGATACTTCCATTGGCTTAGAAGCAGCCATTTGCCAAGAAAGTGAATATGCAAGTATCAGTAATCGAAGCTCTTCTGATATGAACATATTGATGATGAAACAGTATAGGTGAATTTACGTGTTGATAAAAGTTGCGATTAAAGTGACTAATTTCTCACAAACCCATCAAGAGTGATGATAGGACTTTATTCAATATAATGCCCGTTGTAAATGGGTACTTAACATATTTGCTATCTGATTGATCTACACGGGCATCCAACCAAGAACGGTCTGTTTCCGTTACAGAGAGATAAAAATTCTTCTAAATAACAGAAGCGCCCACGGTAAACGATTTCTTTCTTTCAACATCTGTAAGTAGACTTCCTTCTCAACTGCCACACTGATTAGTTATTTTTATTATTATTATTATTATTATTATTATTATTATTATTATTATTATTATTATTATTATTCTGTTGTTTTTGTGTTTTTGTAGCTCGTTAACGTATTCGTCGTTGTTCAACAATACAGTTATAAATAAATGAATTCGTTCAAATCATTTTGATATTGAGCGCAAGATATTGCACTAAAAGTGCCGTGCTGTATAATGCTCGTTCAGATTTTGCGTCACATTTCCGTCTGGAGCTTATTTGCCAAGTTATATTGTTAGGCATTAATATTAATTAATGCAGAAAAGCTAATACCCTTATATAACCCCATCTATAATAGTGCACGGTTTCGTAATTAAATCATTTTATTGGTACGAGTTTCCTCAGGTTTGCTATACTATGACATATAGATTTACATACATGCAAATTATATAAATGTTGGATATATTGGATGTTGAATATGGCTGATTTTCATAACAAAATAGGTGGTCATTAATTATAGGTGTTCAATTTTGAAATCCTTTTACAAGAATATATCTTTGAAAAGGCGCAAAATGTTTTAACTTCCTTAATGGCAAAATCATCTAGGAAAATGAACAGAGAAAAATGTTTACCTTTCATGCACTAGTTTTGAAAATTATAAATTCAATACACAATTCTAATTGCAGATTAAACTATTTTTTTAATTTTCTTTAAAACTTTATTTTTTAAATATGAGAATTAGTTTATTAATTTGATGATGAAATAATGAACTAAAGCCGCTGTGAAGTTAACGACTATGATATGAACCAAGTAAAATTTTCAGCAATTAAATCAAGATAATTCGTTTAAAAAATTTTAACAGAAAATTCATTTAAAAGTTAATTTAGTGCATACCTTAACAACATATGTTGACATAATACCTCATTGTTCACTGATTTTAGAATTTTTTTTACCTGCGTTACAAGGATAGTTACTTAAAACAGGAAATTGATTAGCCAAAATTTCACAACTTATTTATTGTAAATGAATCAATTGAAAAAATCAGACCAGCTTTATTTAATCCCTGCTGTGTCATACACCTGTAAACTACGCAGATTTCACAGTTATAGCTAAAAGCCGAAAGTTCGTAAACTTAATTAAAAATGCGTTGAAAACTGGCAGAGTAGATTTAGCATACAAGCTGCCATGGTATCGTAGCGTATCGTGTGATCTCCAATCGCGAGTGAAATATTGGTTTAGAACGCAATTGTTTGGGGGCGTTAGGTCATGGAAAGTCTTGGAAACTTTAATTCCAAAGTTTCTAATCCAGGCCTATATCCGACTTTAAAATCGTATCATTTCAAGAAAATGTGCGAACCGCTGTGGCTCAGTGGTTAGCAAGATAGACTCCCGACCAAAGGGACGCAGATTCGAATCCTACCATCGGACTTGCCTGACACGACTGCAATATATTTTTAGGCAAGGCACTAGTTAAATAGACGCTAAATAACCAACTTCTGTTTCTGTGCCGTAAGGCATCGAACCAAATCAAGGCAAAGTCCTTTACTTCAGAATGTACAGAATCAAACTATGAAGAAGGAAATTTCTATAAAATGTTCTGAAGACTTACCTTGACGTCACCGAAGCCTCCCTGCCTTTTGAGGGTCCTGGACATATTCATACGGCAGAAGAAGGATATCTGATGGTCTGTGGGGACTTCCCCGGCTGTGCCTTGCATCAGCTGTGCCTGCACTGTCCCGTGGTCACGCTTATCCACGATGTCAAACAGGCTGTCTCCCTGCGTTTTCATGTCCACCTACATAATTGAGGAACAAGTAGAATTTGCAGACTTGATGCAAGTATGTTATTATTATTACTTGTATTATATTATTTCTTAACACAAAAGTTGGCCTCTTTTTTGAACAATTAATAATTTTTTAATGACAGACCATTTCTTCTGCATATAGACCCCAAAATAATGAGAAAACGTGTACTATTTTTTATTTTACAGATTTATTTCACAATTAAACAGATTAGTGAAGCAGCATTTTCACCCTTTCATTGCACCAATTGTCTCTATAAAGTAGTATGTGAAGAAATTACCATAGAATGCCCCAGGTATTCTGTGACGTTTTCCGAGATGTAGACCAGCTTACCATCCCGGGTTGTGACCAGTATAAATCCCGTGAGTGCCTGGACAGTAGAAAGAAAATATCTTTGGTCATAAACCTTTACCAGTTACAATTCCAGCGGCAAGTCATTTTCTGATATCTGATGCACCGTATCTTGATTATTGCAAGCTACGCATCTCTAACTATCCCCAGCTATGCCATTGGATTCTCTTCTACAGAAGCCACTGAACTCTAATTGCTTTCTTTGTATACATGTGAGCTCCGTGCAATTCTGAGTTGATTTTAGAAGAAAGAAAATTAAAATTTGCTACATTATTATTTAAGTGTTATCGATTTTTCCTTATGCTTTGCATGGATGTTTCATAATGCTACCCAGCGTGTTGTGCATTGTATTATTAATTTTGTACCAGAGAGGAACCTCGACCAGTTCTAAAAACTTTTAGAATCACATAATTTACTCGGTACTAAGTCAATAAAGCGTGTGAAACCAAATCAACAAAAATCGCTGAATATTTTTAATAAAAAAAAAAACATTCACGGCAATTAATAAATATAAGTTAGCAGCAACTTTGGAAATCTTTGCTGAGAAAGTTGGACCGGTCTGACTAACTTTTTAAAACTGACTATATATATATATATATATATATATATATATATATATATATATATATATATATATATATATATATATATATATGTGTGTGTGTGTGTGTGTGTGTGTATTGCTTGTAAGCAATTTACATTATTTAGAACAACGTTCCTGGTTTTATTTCTTGATGGAAAAAAAAATGTTCGATAAATTACTTCTAGATGGTTCTTCAATTGGTAGATTTTTTTAAATGTTATACTACTATGTCAGTGGTGCATATATATGGTGTAAATATTTAAGCAGACAATGACGTAAATTTGACACACAGACTTAAGAGATCTAATTGCAATATTTCTTAACAACCATCACTGGACTCCAAAGCAACATTCATACAAGTTCAAAAGAACTTTCCACCTGAGCAACTGTGACGTTACACGGTCAATACAGTATGCCCTCATTAACTCTAGCTAAGTTTGTGAACAGTGCTCGTAAGTAAATAAATAAAAATATATTAATATTCCGACAAAGGAATTTTAAATGATTTTCTAAGACCTCAATGAGTAGACTTTGATCGACGGATGTGCCGTAATACAAGAAAACCGTTCACTCCTAACATGCTTAGGCAGTTTTGCATGGTAGTACAGGTACAAGCCTTAGTGTTAGTGGAAACATATGACGTCAATGCGATAAGAATAGACTGGTATGCCAGAGTATCGACATTACAGGTAAGCACTCGGTGACGAAAGCATTCAGACTTTGGATAAGATGTAGGTACCAATTGGGTTGATAATTTTGTTTTTCAATATTAAACGAATATAAACGTCATATTAAATATTTGGCGGCTCATTTCTTTTTACTTTCTCCCCTAAATTAAAGACCTACCCCCAACAGCATTTCGCAGTAATGTACGTTTTTTGTCAATGCTATTGGGCTTGGTTTATAGCGCCAAAACGTGATACTAAATCTTGAATGAACATATTTTTTGTTAAAATAACTGATTAGGTTTATGAAATACTATCTTCTGAAGATTTTACTTCTTGAAAAAAAAATATTTGTTAGTCAAAGTAAAATATCCTATTAACAGTAGCCTCGATTATTCAAGAATTTAAAATCTTCGTTAGTTTTCCCAAAATGGGCCTCAATGACACATCCGTACGCGATATTTGTTGTTGGCCTAGAATACTTTACCAGGCAATTAAGCCACAGAAAACCGGTTTTGTCTCTCATGTACTTATACCAAAAATATCCCCTCTCCGAGTAGGTCGGAAGTGCGTAGTTTCAAACGCCCGAGTGGTAAAACACAATGGCTTTGTTTAAAGATGAAGGCGATAATATTTCATAATACGTCATGATATATTCCCATCCCTATTCAGTTTTTGAGGAAATAAAGAAAAGATAATTCATTTGGTAAACCAATGAGGATCAGTTAAAAGAAGCACTTGACAAAAATGTAACATGTAAGGCCATAGAGCAAATTATACACGAGAAGAAAAGATATTTACCTGAGAAAAGTCGTAGGGTATGTCAAGAGAACCGCGTCCAGGTTGAAAAACTACGAATAAGAAACAAAAAATGTCTGTTACAATTTTGATTGATTATCACAATAACACTTAAATGGTAGCTTAACTCGACTGTTCATACAAATAAAATTTGAAATCAATATATGACACTGTTTATCTGTATGCAAAATACTTTGCTGAAATATTGATCTAGTTAAGCTCCTGTTAATAAACACCTAGCACAATCTGTTTCTAACCTATTTAGAACTACATACATGACGCTTGTAGGATATTAAGCTTTGTTTACAGAACATACATGTCCAAAGGCGTGAAATCGAAATGTGAATTTGTCTAAATACACATGCACCTGGTTGCCTACATAAACGCAGCTGAAATCTGGCATTTGCCAAAACTCCTGAAATTGCTCAGTTACTGTTTCTGTACAAGAGGCTGCTTAGTTTGTGCCATGTGTTCTGCGACTGATATGTGCGGCGGAGGGGGGAGGGCATTGCTGTACTATTGGTGATAAGGCTGCAATTACACAAGACGAAAAAAAACTATTAAATCAGACAGAAGCAGACTTACGTTTTTGCAGAATGTTACATTTGCGGATGTAAACGCAGCTTAGAGACATTATCTGTAATTGGGATAGCCGCTGTCGGGCGGTTTCTGGCAGTGGAAGCAAGTCCCGCATGGTGGATATCTCTATGTTGATTTGATCACGTCTCTGTTTTGAAGCACCCCTGTTCGACCTGAATAATAAATAGAATGTTATAAAATGCGATTTTTTTATAAAAAATTTCTACGTATACTTGAAAAGCACCCTACTTTGCTAAGTATGTTAACTTTAGCAGAATCGTCGGACACAAAAATGATACGAAATATAAACTAGATGTTACGAATCTGTGTAAAAAGTAAATGACAAAGTTTATACCGTAACATAACGTTAAAACAGCTTTCTGTGAATTGTTCTCAGGGTTAACATCATTTTCACGTATAGCATTAATGAAATGAGATATAATTTTCTTCTAAATGTGTACTGCTTTCTTCTGGTAATGATGTGGGCAAGGTTATAAATTTAATGGAGTTAAATAACATTTTTATCAAATTTAATTGATAGAAATAATAAATATAAGAACTGTGGTGGGGGCAATGAAAACAATTGCTGATACTACTTTGAGAAATATGTAGCGTATTTATGTGAAAAATTATTTTAAAATCGAACTTTTCGTAAATCCGAATACATAATTGCATAAAGCACTTCTGATAAATATAAAACACTGTTGTGAACTGAAATAAAAACATGGAATGTGTAGAAGTAAAAAAGAAATCTCACATTTCCAAGCCACTAGCGTAAAACCAGAATCTATGTCTCAACAAATGCAAGAAATCTAAAGTATTCTATGAACCAGACAAGGCGGCTTTCATAGGCATACAATCTGATAAGTTTACGCTGGCTTATCTAATATCACCCAACTGGTGGGAATATTTCTAAGTACTACAGCTGGAATGTCGGAGGTTATCATTGCCAATGACATTGGAAGGTCTCTATCTCCTTGTTATGACCCACATTAAAAAGTTGGTTAAGTCGGTCTGTGTGTAGGGCATAAATAATTACACATGCATTAATTATTTCAGAATAAACAATAAAAAACCTGGTTTAAGATCCAAGAAAAAAGACCCATCTTCGAATTTATTCTTCTTGGATTGGTACATACCCATGTTAGCAACAAGATAGATTTATTTTCAAACACTAATGTCATCTAATGAATACTTTATGTCCTTTTCAGCTTTTTTTATATTCAAATATTTCCAATAGAGATTTGCTGCACTTTGACAAAAGATGAGAACTAGATGTAAAAAATACCAAACGAGAACTAGATGTAAAAAATACCCAACAATTACAGTGGTTACATTCTGCAAAGAAAAAATGTAAATAGTGAAGAAAAATCGTAATAAAGTATACATTTACTGTAATTTGTAATGCTTAAAGAATTTAATGTAGCATGTCATCTTCTATAAAAAAAAATCATGCAAGGAATTGCAAAAAAAGTAACTGTTCAAAGCGGTTTTAGTTCTTATAGCACATCTTAAATGTTTGATGTGGGATCGGCAAGAATTTGATTCAAATGAATCATCCTTTAAAAAATATCATATATTCACTTAACATCCTGTATTGCGTCTTGCACTTGTGATTACAGGGCAACTCAAGCCGTATTTATGCGGCAACGCCCAAGGAAAATCTCGATCGAGAAAAGCAGAAAAAGAAAACTTTGGCATACCATTCATGTATTTTTGACGAACAAGAACAACTCCTACCTTTCCAAGTCCACAAGAGCCAGCTCTTCCACTGGACCTGGAGCCATGTTAGAATCAATACATCGAATTTCTACACTATTTACAATTCTGCGGTCCAGCCGCTAATGTTTATTCGTCTAATGGCTTCCTAGTTTTACACAGCGGGCTGTGCGGGTTGACAGAAATTATTAGGCGAGATCATGTGACAAGCAGCGATTGGCTCTGACAGGCCACATGGGCAATGACGCCAGCTGTTGAGGTTTCCAAAGGATAAATAACATAATTAGTATTCAGGTAGAGTAATGTGTTGTCCTGAATAAATGGCTATTGTACTTTACTTGTATGGTAAAAAATTCTCGTCGAAATTAAATCCTTACACTTGGTTTTGATATGTTAGGCACTTTTAATCCAATCTTTCAGCTCATGTTCATAAAATTATATATCTACTTGATTGAAACATTGTGTATGCACTTAATTAAAACGTTTAAATGAAGGTCATACATATATGATATACATATCTTGTATCACAAATAGTGTATTTCCGAAAATTCTGCTAGTCCTGATTCTGTTATGCTAACACGGTCTATTTATAACTAACTACCTGCACTAGCAGACTTAAATATACTAATGAATAAACGAAGCGAAGTACTACACATCATAACTGTAATGTATACTAGAGTATCCGAGTCTTAGTCGCGCACTTCTCACGGTTGCAAGGGATAGTTTTTATGCACAGATTGAACGCCTCATACACTTGCCTAATATAAAAATTCATATAAAAGTAAAATACACGAGTATGGTAAAAAATAAAGTCCATAATAATATCATTCACTTGATCGGACAAATCAATGGAAGTACATAGAATAAACTTTTATGCTTTCCAACCCCAAATAAATAGCTGCATTTGTCACGTCGGAAGGCAATATCTGTGATGCTCACAGCTCAAACGTGAACCCTTACAGTTGGTGAAACTTTTGAAAAACATTTTGTACATAATAGCTTGATGGAAGTTGCGATCCAAGCAGTTTTGAGATAATGTACTTTTCTTGAACCCACATGTCTTTTGATGTGGGTGGTTAGCTCTGCTTCCTAGCCAGCTATTGGTATTTCACTGGCCACATACAAAAGACAAGAATGAGTTCATTGCTCAGCTTGTCAGTGAACATTTGTCAGCCCTACGTTTCAGCAACAACATTTCATGACGCAAAATTCATAGCAGAAATGTGATTACCTACTCCTTAAATTGTGCTCTACCTGTGGACATCTCAAAGACACTAAGAATGCTAATGAGAACTTATGCCCAGGAAAGAAAGGATGTCGTTTTTACCACCAAATCAAGGACATGGAACATAAATGCTACATTAAATAATACAAATCCAAGCAGGAGGACGATCCAAAGAAAGGGAATCTCATCTTTTTCGATTTCAGATGAATGTAAGAGACCGGCATCCACGTTCCTAATTTCTCTGTGGCTCATCAAGCGTGCAAGAACCCACCCAAGGGTTTCATAGCCTTCTCTGTAACAAGATTCCTGGAGGACGTGAAAAACTTTCGAGGACCTAACACGCTTCCCAATTTCGCCCAATTTATCTTACACTCTATCAAAGACACGTGGATTCAGAAGGACATTGAAGGTTACGGAGACTACCATTGGTTTGCTACAGTTATGGCTCATAAGTTCTCGGTATACGATGGAAAATAGTGGGTGTCAGACAAATGTGGTAGAGTCTCGTGTTGATTGAATTTGGTATTATTGACAAAGCGTAGAAAATATCATTTAGCCATTTTGTCATTCTAAACGTTTTAGGCATTCGAATCAAAGGCATGTCCAAAAAACGCATGGAATCTTTAAACTATACTTGTTCCATTTTCGTGTAGATCATTTTGTCTCTGTTCATGGTGACTTGGGGCATTTGGTATCTAGCTTGTATAGTATTTCAGAAGAAATTTTCCTATTTATGACTGTAGAACTTTTTGTGACAAGACATTCACAAGAGGATGGAGAAAAGTGAACAAAGTAGTTATGTATATCTCTTGCTTAAGCCTTTATTCTTCAGAGCATTCATTTATAGACTGGATACATCAGAAGATATTGAAAGTTACCCTAGTCAATAGTGGTTAGGCAGTAGTTAATACATCAATATTTTTGGTTAGATATTAGATACTAACATCAATATATTTGGTTAGATATTAGTTACTACATCAATGCAATTGGTTAGATATTAGTTACTACATCAATACATTTGGTAAGACATTAGTTACTACATCAGTACATTTAGTTAGAAATTAGTTACTACATCAATACATTTGGTTAGACATTAGATACTACATCAATACATTTATTAAGACATTAGTTACTACATCAATACATTTGGTTAGACAGTAATTACTACATGAATTCATCTGGTTAGTCAGTATTTACTACATCAATACATTTCGTTAGAAATTAGTTACTACATTAATACATTTGTTGAGACATTAGTTACTACATCAATAAATTTGGTTAGACAGCAGTTACTACATCAATATATTTGGTTAGACAGTAGTTACTGCATAAATACATTTGGTTAGACAGTAATTACATCAACACATTTGGTTAAACATTAGTTACTACATCAATACCTTTGGTTAGACAGTAGTTACTACATCAAAGCATTTGCTTAGACAGTAGTTACTACATCAATGCATTTGGTTAGTCTGTAGTTACTGCATCAATAAATTTAGTTAGACATTACTTACTATATCAATACATATGGTTAGACAGTCGTTAATACATCAATGCATTTGGTTAGACAGTAGCTGCTACATCAATACATTTGGTTAGACGTTAGTTACTACGTCAATACATTTACTTAGACATCAGTTACTACATCACTACATTTAGTTTGACAGTAATTACATCAAAACATTTGGTTAGATAGTAGTTACTACATCAATACGCTTGGTTAGACAGTAGCTACTACATAAATATAATTGGTTAGACAGTAATTACTACATTAATACATATGATTAGACAGTAGTTACTACATCAAAACATTTGGTTAGACAGCAGTTACTACATCTATACATTTGGTTAGACAGTAATTACTACATCAATACATTTGGTTAAACAGTATTTACTACATCAAAACATCTAATTAGACAGTAGTTATTACATCAATGCATTTGGTTATACATTAGTTACTACATCAATACATTTGGTTAGGAAGTAGTTACTACATCAATATATTATGTTAGACAGTAGTTACAACATCAATACATTTGATCATACATTATTTACAAAATCAATACATTTGGTTAGACATTTGTTACTACATCAATACGTTTGGTTAGATATCAGTTACTACATCAATACATTTTGCTAGACAGTAGTTACTACATCAAAGCATTTGCTTAGACCATATTTACCACATCAATGCATTTCATTAGTCGGTAGTTACTACATCAATGCATTTGGTTAGATAAAAGTTACTAATCAATACATTTGGTTAGACAGTAGTTACTACATCAATACATTTGGTAAGACATTAATTACATTATCAATACATTTGGTTAGACATTAGTTACATTATCAATACATTGGTTCGTCAGTTGTTACTACATCAATACATTTGGTTAGACCATATTTACTACATCAATTCATTTCATTAGTCGGTAGTTACTACATCAATGCATTTGGTTAGATAGTAGTTACTACTCAATACATTTGGTTAGACATTAGTTACTACATCAATAAATTTGGTTAGACCGTAGTAACTACATCAATACATTTGGTAAGACATTAATTACATTATCAATACATTTGATTAGAAATTAGTTAAATTATCAATACATTTGGTTCGTCAGTTGTTACTACATCAAAACGTTTGGTTAGACATAAGTTACTACATCAAGACATTTGGTTAGACATTAGTTACTACGTCAATACATTAGCTTAGACATTAGTTACTACATCAAAACATTTGGTTAGATATTAGTTAATACATCAGCAAATTTGGTTAGACAGTAATTACTATATCAAAGCATTTGGATTGACCGTAGTTGCTACATCAATGCATTTGGTTAGTCAGTAATTACTACATCAATGCATTTGGTTAGACATTAGTTAATACATCAATACATTTGTTTAGGCATTAGTTACTACATCGATATATTTGGTTGGAGAGTAGTTACTACATCAAATCATTTGGTTAGATAGTAGTTACTACATCAATACATATGATTAGACAGTAGTTCCTACATCAATACATTTGGTTATAGAGCAGTTACTACATTAATACATTTGGTTAGGCAGTAGTTATTGCATCAAAACATTTGGTTAGACAGTAGTTACTACATAAATATATTTGTTTAGACAGTAAATAATACTTCAATATATTTGGTTGGACAGTAATTACTACATAAATACATTTGTTTAGTCAGTAGTTATTACATCCTTACATTTGGTTAGACATTAGTTACTACATCAATAGATTTGGTTAGACAGTAATTACCTCATCAATATATTTCGTTAGACAGTACTTACTACATCAATACGTTTGGTTAGTCAGTAGTTATTTGATCAATACATTACGTTAGACATTAGTTCCTACATCAATACATCTGGTTAGACAATAATTACTACATTAATACATTTGGTTAGACAGTAGTTTATACATCAAAGCATTTGGTTAGACCGTAGCTACTGCATCAATGCATTTGGTTAGTTAGTAGTACTACATCAATGCATTTGGTTAGACATTAGTTACTACATCAATACATTTGGTTTGGCATTAGATACTACATCAATACATTTGGTTAGACAGTAGTTACTACATCAATACATTTGGATACACATTAGTTACTACATCAATACATTTTGTTAAACAGTAAATATTAACCTAATACATTTGTTTAGACAGTAGTACTACATCAATACTTTTAGTTAGACATTAGTTACTACATCGATACATTTGGTGAGACATTATTTACTACATCAATAGATTTGGTAAGACATTAATTACTTTATCAATACATATGTTTAGACATTAGATACTAGATCAATACATTGAATTAGACATTAGTTACTACATTAGTACATTTGGTTAGACAGTAATTACAACATCAATTCCTTTGGTTCGTCTGTTGTTACTACATCAATATTTTGGGTTAGACATTAGTTACTACATCAATACATTTTGTTAGACAGTAGTTACTACATCAAAATATTTGGTAAGACAATACCTCCTACATCAATACATTTGGGTATACAGTAGTTACTACATTAATACATTTGGTTAGACATTAGTTACTACAGCAATACATTTGGTTAGACAGTAGTTACTGCACCAATACATTTGGTTTGACATTAGTTACATTATCAATACATTTGTTTAGACATTAGTTACATTATCAATACATTTGGTTGGACAGTATTTACTACATCAATACATTTGGTTAGACAGTAGTTACTACATCAAAATATTTGGTAAGACAATAGTTCCTACATCAATACATTTGGTTAGACAGTAGTTACTACATCAATACATTTGGTTAGACATTAGTTACTACATCAATACATTTGGTTAGATAGTAGTTACTACATCAAAACATTTGGTTAGACATTAGTTACTACATCAATGCATTTGGATAGACATTAGTTACTACATCAATACATTTGTTTAGACAGTAATTACTACATCAATACATTTGGTGAGACATTAGTTACTACATCTATGTATTTGGTCAGACATTAGTTACTGTATGAATACATTTGGTTAGATATTAGTTACTTTATCATTACATTTGGTTAGACATTATTTACTACATCAAAAAATTTGGTTAAACAGTAGTTACTACATCAATTCATTTGGTTAGATAGTAGTTACTACATCAATACATTTGATTAGACGGTAATTACTTCATCAATACATTTGGTTAGACATTAATTACTACATCAATACATTTGGTTATTCAGTAGTTACTACATCAAAACATTTGGTTAGACAGTAGTTACTGCATCAATGCATTTGGTTAGTCAGTAGTTACTACATCAATACATTTGGCTAGACATTAATTACTACATCAATGCATTTGGTTAGACATTAGTTACTACATCAATACATTTGGTTAGACAATTATTACTACATGAATACATTTGATTACACATTAGTTACTTTATCAATACATTTGGTTAGTAGTTACTACATCAATACATTTGGTTAAACATTAGTTACCTCATCAATACATTTGGTTAGACGGTAGTTACTACATCAATACATTTGGCTAGATATTAGTTACTACATCAATACATTTGGTTAGACCTTAGTTACTATATCAATACATTCGACTAAAAGAGTATGAATAATTAAGGATGTTTACAATTTGCCTGAGCGGGTATTAAAGCTTTTTTGCCTGACCGGGTATGAAAGCTTGATTGCAAGTCACGACTTTATCAGTAATGATGCAACTGATTCCGTGGAAATAAGTCAATGACGACCTTATTCGTACCGTATTGCAAATGAAAAAAACTTTTATACAATTCGTTTACTCTGACGTTTGGACGCAATGTGGTGTGCGTGTCAGTGACTAACATTTTGGTATTTCGTTTGCCAGCATTACATAAAACGACATTATGGTTGTGCCTTTAAATGTTTACGAAACACGCATTATGTATGAGTGTGATTATGATTTTTAGCTGGTTTTAACAATTTTTCAGTGATATCGCTACGCTGTCTGCAGTTTTTAGTGGTGTCTATCACAGGGGCATCATGCCGCAGACATGTAGCATGATGTCCAAACCCAGTCACATTATCTGACACCAGGCCGACCAGTCCTAACACTAATTTCTTAATACTGAGCGCCAAACGAGAGATCTGTTAATAAAATTTTTGTAATTCTTTGGTATGACTCGACCGGAAATTGAACCCACGACCACCTGCATCTGAGGCGGATACTCTAACCACTAGGCAACCAGAGCGGTCAAACAAGCATTCATTCTGTTAAAAGCGTTGCGCTTTCATATCGATACCACTCGACCTCTACGTAAAGATAAGATTCGTAAAATTGTATCGACTTTGGAAGGTTACGAAGATGTGCGTAGCTTGTAACCTAAACCCTCCGTGTACGTGACTGGTAAAGTGCTGGCTTCAATGCGAGAACACAAGAAGTGGCTGACAATGCCAAAGGCATTTGCAAATTGAAAATTGAGCTAGGAAACAAGTGGAGTCAAGTAAAAATGCGACATTTAAATCTGTTGTAACCAAAATGACAAAAGAAAACATCGCAGAGGAAAACCAAATTCAGGATAGCAGTACTGTCGTCGACATCGATATGGATGAAAAAATAGAGTCGGTCAATATCATAGAAGAATAAATAACACTGAAGAGTGTCGCTTAAAATTATAAGGCACCACACATTCATAGAAAAGGTTGCATAGTAATTGGTATTGATTGCATATGGGTTTTGGGGTTTATTGTTAGCCTCTTATGCATTTTTGTATTTCGCCATCAAATCGCAATTTTAACACTTAATAACTATGTCTTGAAAAAGTTTTAAATATCTTGTCTTGTCTACGTCATTTTCAAACTTTTGAACACATTCGCCATAGCTACCTCTTCTTCTTCTACCGCTATGTCTGCTCTCGAAGTCATTGAAGAAAAGTGAGATTGTTAAAGTTGTGAGACACTGTATCTTCGTCATTCTTTTAACATGTTGACTGCTTAACTAAGTGGTTCAGGCAAAACGGAGACTGTCAAACATTTGATCGAACACAATGCTTATTTGATCGATCCTCAACGCATCGTGTGGTGCTACAAAAAGGGTCAGTCAGCTTAAGAGCCGCATTCAAGAAAGTCAAGGAGAATTCCCCGTATTTGTGGAAGGCATTCCTGGCGAAGACGAAAGGTTTGTGTCTGACACGAGTGAAACTCATCTAGTCATCTTGGAAATACATGTTAGGAGAAGACGAAGAAGAAATTAAACTTTGATTTACACGCAAAGGGCATAATCTTACTGACGGTGTCATTAACAATACCCAAAATGTACTTCTACAAAGTAAAGCCCATTTTGCCATCAGTTTCAATGACCATTAAGTGGTCTTCTTTAAAAGTCCCAGTTTCAGGTACATGTGTTAGACAAACAGTTAGTAATTATGTTCCTGTTTGATAAAATTGCTAACTTGATCATTTGAATTGGAAAAGGATTTGTTGTGAATAAAAATGTATTTTTTAAAATTGGTGTTATATCGTTTTTTATTGACACTGTACAAGTATGTGATTTTTCTAATCTATCCCTCTGGGTCATGTTAGCAATTGCGTCCCTACAAAGCCGAAGGGATATTTTCCATCGCGCCCGCGCTTGCGGAATATAAGCGATCACAATCGCTTGGGGTATAAAGGGTAGACCGATTAGCCCGACGCACACAAAGACCGAAAAGTAACCTGGTAAAGGCTACAATTAAAAACCAAACATTGTCAAAGCGGTGATAAATGTCAAAATTAGGTGACATAGAGATTGAGTTAATTTTTTAGAACCATATAAGTACGCTAAGTACGCAAAATTCAACCTCATCAAAATATATTCAAAATTCACAACTCAGGAACATTTGGATAATTGAATAGGTGGCTAACACATCATTGGTATAGGGACACCCGTAGGAAAACCTGGTTAACTTTGACAATAATCCACCTGAGATCAAGTTAGGTGAACTTAGACATTGGGGACTTTAGTAGGCGGGAGTTGAGGCGGAAGGCCGTTACGCTCTGTTACAATACGCAGCCAACCAAAGGGTCTTAAGGTCAGCAAATAAAGGTCAGCACCACGACCAAAAGCCCAGCCCTAGGGCTAAGCGCCTCCCTGGATAGCAATGTTACCGAAAGATAACATCCGGCCTAGGCGGTGAGCCACCAGGGGGGTTAATAGGCCCACGCGCCGGGGCAAAAGTGTCAGCACTGGACACTGGTGAGCCCTGTCCCGGAAGGGGGAGAGGCCACTAGCCCTTTTCAGGGCTTAAAGTCATAAAACACGAAAGTGTATACATGACTATAATTACATATGATGATGATGATGATTGGGGTATAAAGCCAGGGAGCCTGTCGCAATGGATGTAAAGACTATACAAGGGCGTGGCGCCACTATTGCTGTCAGCTAACAAAGCGAATCCTATCTAGGCGTTACGGACCAATAGAGCCATATGAATTTACCTGCTTGAGCCTGAGTTCTGGGATAAAAAGAATAACCTCACTTTTAATCTGTCACGAAAAGAGTGAAGTAGTGGAACACGATAACGTCTGACTGAGGGGAGACAGTAAAGTTAGAAGGAACCTGAATAAGAAGCGTAAAGAGAGGAGAAATGCGGCGCTTTTAAGGGTTATTAACCACTCAGCTATAAAGCCAGGACCTCAAACAAATTTACAGAGACTCACAGAACATTTACCTGTCCGCCAATTGACTACAACTTACACAGCGATCGAGACCACACCACGGCAGAACAACATGAATAAAGTGGAGGCTCAAACAGAAATAAGCTTTCTCGACATTGCAAGAGCTAGAGAGCGTGCCTAAGCAAAAGCTGACACGAAGGCTAAAGAGGAAACAGAAGAGGAATCTTCAGTCCAACGAGACACAGATGATTAGGAAGAGGAGATGGGAAATATAGTTGAGGAAGAGAATATCTACGCGGACAGACAGTGGCTTATGTGTCTCAGCTTGAGGGAAGCACTTGATGACTCTAAAAAGCCCAACCACTTTATATGTGCAGTGAAGTAACTGACCTGGAGGCATATAAAAGAAGGAAGTCGAGACCTCAGCAGTGGCAATTCGGGCGCGTATTCTCACACAATATCAGGAGGGGGCATATCATCAACATCCCCATGGCAACTTTATTGAGACCGCAGAACAACTGATAGATCTTCACGGCCTTGCATTCGCAGAACAGCAGTTTGAAGAATCACGGAATGCAGAGGAGGTAAAAGAAGGAGACCGCCGCTAAAAATTTGGACAAGCCTAAAAAATCCTTGTAAGGGCTATTATTAACCAGTTTGGACTTGAAAACCATCTTGGTAAAAATTTAACTAATCTAATTTGACTGCTTTGAATACCATTCTAAATTACCGATCTAAATATCCTAATATTGACGAAATCAAAAATGTAAGTCTGACTCGTTTTCTTTAGGACAATTTTAGGAAATAATGTATAGCTAAGAACACGATATTCAAACTTTTGTATAAGAAAATTTTAATCGTTATAGGTGCACACTAATTAAGAATTTGGCTAATACAAAATTGGCAATAGTGAATCGCCCGATTAAGTGACTATGCATGATTTGATTTGTATACACTCGGGCGTTTAAGACCTCCAGTTGAAGATTGGAGCCTCCTGCCGAGTCACTTCACTCCCTTCCCTAGATAGAATTGCCAAAGACGAGAGTGTGTGCTGATTCCCACGCGTCTAATATCAAACACCACGAAGAGTTTGCAAGCACAGATTTGGAGTGGTGCCTCGTGTGTGACTTAAATCCAGCTCTAATATAGAGCGATATATAGACTATCCTATGATAAGTGTGTGATTGTGTGTGTTTCTGTGTGTGTGTGAGGATCTATTCCAACTCATCTCAGTCATTATGTCACTTGGGGCTTAATTGTCCCGAAATATGACACTAAGATGCATACTTTGTATGCGTTAATGCATACAGAGGTGTGGCATGAACCAGACGCGCATGTCCGAGTGGCCGAATGCGTCTTAAATCCAACGAAAGTAAGTCTGACCATCCATCGTTTACTCGTCAACAGATAAACATTCTTCAACTAATGTTAACACTACTCGACACAAAGAAAAACCAGAAGAAGCTAGATTCACCTGGAATTGTTGATGCCATCTTGTAAAACAAAAATTCAGACAGATATATCTCAACCTTCTGAAATTTCTGAAACTTTTCTAAGGAAAAATATTGGTTCTATTTCACTTTCTCATTAACTACGATTGTACGTATTAACTATTCTACCATCCCCATATTATATCCCCATATATACGTCTAACCCCATACTGGGTAAGCATGCAATGTTGGACCATGTGAGAGCGGCAGGGAGAACAGATCAACTGACGAAGAACGAGGGACACAAAGTCGCGTTGGGCCCGGTTGCGCCAGTGCGCGAAATCTGATCCAACATCATTGGGACAGAATTACCTGCTATTTGTTCATCTGGCAGTTGAAAAAGACAATGAACAATCCGGGTAATGCAAAAAATGGTAACGGATCCGAAACTAGGTCTAACAATATTTAAGTTGTTGTTGTTGTTGTTATTGGGCTTAACGCCATTTTCAGCACATTATAGGCTATGCATGGCGGCCAGTATTAATGGTGGAGGAAGAAACCGGGAAATCCGCGGAAAGAACCACCGACCCTCGAAAAGCTACTGGCAAGCTTTCTCACATATCCACATTCGACAAATTAATACAATCACATATAAAATCATTCAAATAACAATAGCTGCATTCTCCCAAGGCAATGCTATTAATAATAAATTAAAAGTATTGGAAAAAAATTCCATTTACCATATATCGCACAACACACATCGACAGCCTTGTTCTCTATTCACGATTCCCAAACCATTAGCCCCACCCCACTCCGCAGCACAATGCGGACAAATATAGAATAAGATAGAAACATGGCAATGGTGAAACTCTATGAAACCTGGTAACTTAAATTAAGTCTAATAAAATATAAGACTTATAAAATTGGTATTAACAGCTGCCGTGATAGGGATGCAGCTTTAAGAGGTTAGTGTTAGGACTGGCCGGCCTGGTGTCAGGATAATGTGACTCTGTGGGACATGTCTAAGACATGATGTTCCAGTGCTGGACAGATTATAGACGAAAAACTGTAGACATCGTAGCGATATGACTGAAAAATTGTTAAAGCTATTTTAAAAATCCAAATCACACACACAAACACACACACACACACACACAAATTTTTAATATGCGCATACTAAATATACTACCAAACGTGCGCTCCTCAGCAATATAAAATGTTGTTGTTGTTGGGCTTAACTTTATTTTTCAGCCTACGATAGGCTATTCATGGTGGCCAGTATTAATGGTGGAGGAAGAAACCGGGAAATCACCGGAAAGAACCACCGACCCACGAGAAGCTACTGGCAAGCTTTCCCACATACCCACATTAGCCGAATCCTAGACTCGAACACACGCAGACAGAGGTGAGATGGCAGTGATCCGTAACTGACAGCGCTTTAGACCACTCGGGCACTTGGATCCCCATCAACATAAAATGTAATAATATATTGATTTCTAATTTTCAAAGTTGTCCAGAATGGATGGGTAGATATATAGACATGTTCTCCCATCTGGCTAGAGATAGTGCCATCTGCAATACAAGTGCGAGTACTTGAGACATAGTCGACTGTATCACTTAAAGTAATCCAGTCCTCGCTTAAGTATCGCTTGCAATACTATCTAATACAAGATAAAGGTCAGTTAAACAAGAGGAAATAAATAATTCCAGCAAAACGCATTATTGTACTAGGGGAATTTAAAACGTTCTGAGTATTATGTTTCAACAGTTCTTTTCTAACTAACAGCACTTCTGTGCCTCCCACAAAGTATGTCCTTTGTACCTCTAATCACTTTCTTAGTCGGACTAACAAGTTATTAATGCCATTTTGTAATCAAGTTTTGGTATATTGGATGACAACTTGAAAACTACACTTCCAAATATGACAACTTTCAAATCGTTTTCCCCTTTGATAATGGGATTCAGACATAATAACTCCTGGAGCTAAGATAAATCAGACTCCTCACGGTCATTTGCCTATGTCATGTTGCATGCAGCACGGGTCCGGCTTGCCCAATGTGTAAACCATTTTATAGAGTATGTTTGTCTATCGATCGGTATTGAATTACTGACAGGATCGAAGAAACAACAATTCAGAACTTTGCAAATATCCTACTGATACCCTACAAATGATGAAGATTACTGTCGCACGTGCATCGACCGACAAAATATGCCTGCGCCTTAGGTAACTTCAATGTTTCGTGCAGGTAAGAACTCTCCTATTAACTTTGGCGAGATAATGAAAGACCAGGCACCACTATTGCAGAGTATTGACTATACAATTAGTCCCTACATACATATTTGTTCTGCTAGCGAAGAAATTACGACTTAAAAACAAAAACAAAAATATCCTTTAAAAAGAAGATGTTTTCATCGAACTTTCAAGAATTAATTGGTTCGAAAATTTTGGTATGAATATTTACTAATTAGATGAGATATTCCTTGGCTACAAAAAGGAAACCTATTACCAGACTTATCTGTCATATATTACACCATGGATATTTGCTGATTCCTCTTTTGCAGGAACTTAGTGTTTGCAGTGACTTGTCTGGGGAAGGGGCAGTACAATACTGTACAATATATTTTTATTTAATCGATGCTGGGGAGGGCTAATTCCGTCATCACCTTGTGGAAGCCCATGACTTCATATCTGGCTCCAATTTTAAGATATCTTTGTCTCATTAGAGAAATGTTCGTGTCAGTCTATGATCAAGATGTTGCAACATAAACTTTGTGATCTTTTGGTGTTGTTCTTGTTCTTGTTGTTTCTTTTGGATAGCTAAATTAATAATTTTGTATAAAGGATGTAACCAACCTATTTCTGGGTACCAGTAATCCCCATATCCCTTCTGAACAAACATCTACGTGTGAACACCGTCCCAAATCCAGTGTCATTGTCCTTGAAATCCTAACTAATACTGCACTGCTTATATACGAGTATTTTGTACAGGTGCGTTGAATACACGGCAGCGAGGATTTTGGTAAAACTTTGCCAGGTAAGCTTCTTTCTTCGAGTCTCATCGACTTTGTAATATATTTCTGTTGATATGAACACATTAAATAGAACTAGTTGAAACTAAGTGGACTATATAAGATGGTATCCAATTATGAGAAGGAACCTTCCCCCTGAATGGACCTCTACTCTAGCCTTCTCAAAATAATCATACATGTAAAATATCAATGCTTTAATGAGGCCGTTTCAGGCTTGGCATTGATCGAGAAACGTGTTCTAACCAACCACATCTCAAGACTAACGAATGAAATTTTATTCTTTGTGGTTTTAAATAAAACAAAAGACTTTATTGTTCATGCTTGTTTTTGCGTCTTGGTCATTTGCAAGAATCTCTTATTAGCTGTTATTTATCACCAGAAATGATCACAACTCTGTCACTTTGTAGTTCATCACTGGTTATATTTGACCAGAAGAAAAATACGGGGGGGGGATGCCATTTGCCCGAGGCTCAGTTGGTTTCTGTGTTTCTAGATAGCTCCGTGTTTTACTTTTTATCTGCATGATATCAGCAATTAAAATTGGTATAACTTCACCGTCTTTCTGTATGATTGTTCATAGTTTGCCCTTGGAAAGAACGTAGAAACCATTATATCTAGATCAAAGAGAAATCGTGCATTTTTAAAATATATCATTTAATAATTTTCAAACCATACCACTTGAACCATTTCATAAAGATCACGAGAATATTCTCAAATTAATATATTTATTCTTACAAGAATATAATAGTTACATAGCGATTGGCTACAAATTTATCTGCACTTTGGAGTTTTTTTCCACACACTTTAACATAAATTAAAATCCTCGTATATTTGTAACTCCTTTACGTTTCCTTTTTATGCTGATGCAAAGCACCTTCATGAAAATAACCAGTTATTCTAAACACAAAAATAATTTTCCTTACTAGAATAATAGTCTTCAAAGAATAAACGCCTGTGTTCAAAAATTGAAGAAAAACTCAAATAAACGAATTAATGAAATATCTTTTCATAATCAGTGTATATGATTGCTATATCAAATCGCAAAATTAGATAAAAGAAAAACGAAATAAAAAAATGCAGATAAAAATGAATTCAAGATCATAGGATTGCAAATCACAGTATTTAATTCTTTGTGAACCACATGCTCTCTATACAACAGATAAATAACTAGTAAACAGTTTGCTTACACCATACGAAACCACTGTCATAAAGTTACAAACAAAATGATCGTGTGGCGTTTGATATTGTACTTAAATCAGTTTGTATTTATTCAAAGTGGAGAGTAAAAATATAATGTGCTAAGATCTGTAAATCTCAAGGATAAACCCCCCATGAAGAAATCTTTAAAATGACGAAAATGATATTCTTAATTTTTGACAAAAACAAACTTGAATGTGCCCGATACAAAAAAAAAAAAATACAGCCTGGTGAGATTTGCCCGTTTACGTGCAGTGTTACTGCGATAAAAATAAAAATGATCTAAGGTTCTAAACTACTGCAATACTCAGGTTTCTTTTGAAAAGTGAAGTTAAATCCTTCCAGGCAAGCAGCACAACAACTTTTGGAAAGATGGTGAATTTCAAGATATGACAGATGAGGTAAAACAGTGCATTAGGAAACAAGAAAATGAACAGGAACGTTGTGCGTTTATCATGGAAACAGATAAAACTGCTTTGAAACAAAATCGAAGTTAAACAACAAAATGGTATGTATAAAAACAAACATTCAAATCAATGTTCTATCAATCTAATAAAAACGCTTAAGATGAAATTGACATAGAAAACATTCGAGAATATAATGTTCAGTGAAACTAAATTTAACATTTTTTTCTGGAAAACAGATTCCAGGTAAACGTCTATAAGATGGTTTGCTAGATTTTGAAGCAAATAAATTAACGAAAGTCAAATAGAAATTAATACTGTCATCATGTCCTTTTAAACTTTTCAAACTTCACTCAGAGACAGTATAGCAGCGACTTGTACAAATACTCAATCAACAATACATATTTCATGATTAAATGTTTTACCATGAATAAATTTAGCACATCAATCTAACCTTTAGTCAATCAGAACTATCACAAACATAACCATATTCAGTTCATTTGGGAACAGTTTAGATATATCAAAAGTTGTAAATATGAAACAAATAGCATAACAAAAGTTGATGAGGAAATCGGAAATCGAAATACAAAGATGCAGAGATTGCGTAAAACAAATGAGGTCAATATTAGTATTAAAATAAAGTCTGCATACTGAGGTAAACAGACTGGAAGAGAAGACAAACACACGTCATATCTATTATCCATGCAGATGGGAAGATAAGAAAAACACACACTATATTTACTAGCCACACAAACGAGAAGAGAAAAAAAAAACAATAGTTACAATCCAAAACCCCAATATATACTATCCACACAAATGTACTTGAACGCATAAAACACACTTTACTATGCAAATCAACGGGAAGAGAAGAAAAGAACACACCATATTTGCTGTCCACGCAAGCGTATGCGAACTCATAAAACACACACACACACACACACACACACACACACACACACACACACACACACATAAAGGAGTAAATGTTTATAGTCACACTACTCCACATTCACACAAATCGGCAGCTTGATTAGCGTGTTTTTGTGGGGTTTTTTGCTAGAGATTTGCTTAGACCTGAAACGGGCTGTTTATATCTTTCAAACTCAAATTACATCTGGCTAATGGTGGCAACTCCCATGTCTGCCCTACATACACAACGTTTGCTCCAGTACTGCTCCTAGTTCAATCTTTCTTTTTGGACAAGCAGAGGGAGGTTGAGTAGCTTCACTATTCCAATCCTTCGTTTGTGGGATAGTGCTGTTCTTGTTAACAGAGAGTAATGGCAATCTTTCATTTTCTAAGATTGCATCATCGTCTGGCGACAGGATTTCCTACAGAATACGGTCTGCTTCTGCGGAAAGAGAAGGAGAACCCCTTGATTTCTATACGGCAGTCGGCATAACCTCTATCTGGTTTCTGTTGCTGCTGTTGTTGCTGCTGTTATTGTTGCTGTTCTCTCTGCTGATTCAGAAGTCTGTACTTCTTCGTCCACTCTTCTCGTTCTTTCTTGATTTCCTCTTTGAAGACCCCTTCTTCCAGATCTTGGGCTATTGGTAGCAGCCTGACATTCTCTATCTCTTTAAGTTTAGGTATCAAGTTTTGCCTGACACGATGTAAATTGACATAAGCTTCGTTCAGCTTGGCTAGTCTTAAAGGCATCTTCGTAGGTTGACGAGTCAACAGTGGATGGTCAGACTGGAGGCCGACCCGCTTTATATGGTTCAAACCCGGACACGATAAATAACATCCCTACTGGGTTTTTGTTGAGTCAGATAACTAATATCATGGTGCTGTTTAAAAAACAAACGACAGAGACTTTTTCAAAGCACAACACTTTTTATTCAACAAACAACAAACATTTAACACTAACATCAAACAAACAATTTTGACAAGGTTGACATCGTTGTAAGATCAAGTTAGATTTCCACTCATGGAAGTCTTGCAACTATTGATGTACACTACGTTTCCCAGCTATAGACAATAGATATCCATAATTGTCACATCACTATCGATTAAACTATTTTCAGCGTTTGTAGAAGAGTCAATAAATGTTCTAAATGGTATCAAAGAATGCGTTCATAAAGAAAATACCCACAATGTTGTCCACACACTATGGAATCTGTGACTTGTAATTTCACATTATTGAATCGAGTCGTCTGGGCATTTATTCTTATAAAGTCGATGATGTCGTCTTCCAAACGGGGTAATCCATACGAATCAAAATACTCTACACAATCCTCTTTAGTGAATTAGACGGCAATCCAGTGGTTTCCTAGGAGATGACTGGTGTCCGTGTTGATGACATAATCTGGATGGTCTTGAGGTTTGCGATGAGGTAGTTCGTCTTAGGCACACAACAGGATTCCAAGAAGCAGTGTAAAAACTGTTGTTCAATAGTTAATAATGTTTCCATGTATCCATATTTTTTCTTGCTTTATGTTTTCACAGGTAATGATAAGTCATCAATTCAATTATGACTTTTTGTTCTAAAATCTTTGCTTCGTCTCTGCACTCTGGGACCAGAGATTTTCGATGCTATATATCTCTAGAGTAGACAATGGATGGTGGGATGCATCACGCAAGCCTTTATACCACTTATGGTATACTGCTTCTTCCGAGATGAGACCACAAACATCTTTCATATACTTGTCAAATTTGTATTCTTAGCTCATCATCAGATATTTATAGTGTTGAATTTGACTGGGATGTTAGTTTTGACATCCATAGGAAACTTATTTGACTAATTCCGTAATTTTATCTGACAGGTGTTTAGCAAAACAGGACACTAAATGATCTTCTTGTTCTGGCCATCTGGAAGTTACCACCATGTCCTCTTCGTATTTGTCCTCGGCTTCTGCTTTCACGGTATCTCCCAAATTATTTTCATAAATTCTCCATCACTCAAAGAAGGATATGAGTCTATCATAGTTTCTGCTAATCTAAAATGACTTCTCTCAAGCTGTTGATTTTTATGGTGTTATCGAATTCGAGATACAGGATAACGTTCACTGCCTCGGCAACAGCTTCTGCAAATTGAAGTTCCACAGGCAGTTGACCAGATTTAGGGTGGAAATGTCCCTGGTCGCTGACTTTGTCTCGAGTGAAACAAAAATAGCACAAAGTGTAACCGCCTTCATAATATTCGTACTAAATGCCAAGGATGGTGTTGGTTATTAGCTGTCTGGTAGCTTCGTACAGGGAAAAGTACTGTCTCAAGTAATTCTTTAGGTCAGAAGGATCTGGTGCACTAGGTCTTGCCATCGCAACTGACTTCTGTCTTGTACACTGCAGTGCTTAAACTGGAAAGTATGCTGATGGTGGGCTCCGTTGAGGGCTGCATTGCTGACGATACAAACGATTAAACGTTTTAGGTAACTGTCCTTGGAACAGATGATCTTCGGTCCTTCATCGGGGTCAAGCACAAATGGTGAGATTTTACATCGTGTCAGGTATTTAACGGTCGTTCTGTTCAACGTGTGACGTGCATTAATAACATTTCTACGCGACGCACGTAAAGTCTGGCATCTTGGATGATGGGTTTGTACTCGTTGACTTAAGCCATCAAATGAAAAGCAGTACTGTTGAGAATAAGTCTCAGCCGGATATCCACTCAAGCATCCAGATAGTGTTCTTTGCCTCTTTTCCGTATGTCAGATTTTCCAGGTAGGCTCCGTAAGGGTAAGTATCCATGCTACTGTTGACTAGTTTGTTATTAAAGTACAAATACACTTCGCTGAACAAGGAATGTATGAACTTATTGGCGGAAGCTACTCTGGCATCGGCTCCCGGATTGGTGTTGTCTATTTTAATCACTTCCAGTTTCACTGCTATTAAGAACGATACAATTATCGGGCTATCTTTTGATTTCAAACTCGATGAGATCTGAATCCGTCAATGAGGAGACGGGATTAAATTCTACCTATTGAGATTATTGCATTGTCATCATGGTAGAAGACACGGCAGACTTGGAACAGACGCAAGACTCTCGGTACATTATTTTCTTTCTTTCTCTCTGCGTGTGATTTAATAATCAAAAACTGTCGGTTCTTCTTTTCTTAGTCTTTCTAGCTCTAGAAGTGTGAAGTACTCTGAAAGGTTGTCTTCGCCATGTTTTTATGCCTTGTCCTTGGTTTGGTGTCATGGAAGCAGGAATGTCTCACTCAGCAGCATCCTGGGCATTTATAGGAGTTTATCGTTGGTCGAAAATGTCTTTGCTCATTTGAAGCGAGACATTTTTGTCTGCTCTCAAGAAAGCTTCTTTGGGATTACATTTTGAAGAAATTCTTTGCCTTGGGTCAAAAGGCATCTCTCAAGGCCTACAATTCCTGTGTCATCATCGGTTTCAAAACGGGAACAACCAAACGAAAGTCCGATTTCAGCATATCTGATATGTCCTCATTGTCGAGCGACTCTTTGGTACAAATGATATGTAAATGACAAGTGGTTAGAGTAATCGTTTTCGAAAATGGAGTTTCACTGTGCCTTTCCCTTAAGTGAATGAAATATTTTGTCCTAGATCTTCTTTTGTAGTATTATTGGCTGTGTCGAAATACGACTTACTGACGTGTAAATAGTGAGGATGTAAAAAGTCTCGGTGAACTTGATATGTGTTTCCACCTTCTCGTCAGCATTAGTAGCAGAATCAGCTTTGAAAGGAATGACACATAGTAACACTACATTGTACTCCAACACACTAGAGTAGGCAAAGATCAAACTGAGTCCTTGGTTCATTTCTACAAAGAATCGATAAAATTTAGCAAAATCCAAGTTGCCAGTAAAGGCTGAGATTTCGTTTAAAAAATGTCATACAATTCAGTAAAAAAAAAATATTTTCAATACTTTGTCGTCCCGAAATTTGACTAGTAGGCGACGAATTATTTTCTGGTACTCGATCGTGACACTTTTTCTGGCTTTCTCCAAGGCTTTACCAAACATTACATTGAAACTATCAACAATGGCGTTTACCAAATGTTGACCACCAAAACAATAGCAAGGGGGATTTTTAATCGATAAGTGAAGCGATTGGTTTAGATATCTTGTGTTTTTACACAGTCACCTGCAGTGGTGCGTTTATCCAAGATTTGTTGCACTTGTAGTTTAATAACTTCCACCGTAAAGTGTCCGGTTTTAAATGATGTTTTTGATTTGCGTAGGATGAATTATTTCCAAGAAAGCCACTTCCCAATGAGCATCATGATCCATTGGGTGTCCTGAGGTAATTTGGCAGGATAAGATCACTAACTATTGTGAGAAAACACATGCATTAAACTGTCATTGGGTAACGTTAAGTACAATTGGTAGCTGTAGGCCAGAGGAGTATCTAAAAGGAGGAATGTGGTGATTGTTATGGTGATTGTTGTAAGGGTGACTGACGTTAGATAAATATTTCAGGGACGGATTGGGAAGAAGGTAACCAATGCAACTGCTGAGTAAAATAGTGGCTACGGTACAACCATATAGTGGCAGCACCAATGACACAATAAACCATAAAGAGTTGACACAAAAAGACAATTTTCGTTTTAGGCAGGATGACGGCCACGCACTCGTTCAGTAACACGAAACAATTCGGTGGTCCAGTTGGGTAAGTAAGCTTTGTCGAAAGTGCATTTGATTAAGCCAATGTGCACAATATCTCCTACTGCCAACAGTCCACCATTGTTTGGGGAATCTGGAACGTACTAAACAGGCGCTCGAAGATGGTCACTTCGTTATCTGGTCACTTCATGGAGGAGAGGCATATCCAATGCTCCGATGGTAAGACTGGTTGTTCTTGAGAGTGTGTTAATGCGTAAAATATTTCCGAATGCGTTCTTTCAAGATGCGTTGAAAACGTTCCACAATGCTGGCTTTGGCTTCGGAATTCTTAGCGGTGAAAAATGAATTTTACGTGTTTTTAATTCTTCTTGGAAAGCTTGGCTCAGACATTCGATGCCTTTGTCAGTTTGCCATAGAAGATGGTGACGCCGCCCGCTTTGTTTTAACTCCAGTTTTAGGCCTTGCACTAACTCAATGCTCGATTTGGAAGTCAATGGCACAACAAAGGCAAATATGATAGCCACGATTGTAGGTGGCCAAATGAGAGACATAGGCTATATGGGCTTGCCATTGATTATCGAACTCTCCACTCGGATGCGATTTTTGTAAAATTTTTGTCGAATGGATTTGTGTAAGGTGTACGTGGCTTGTTCTTGTAACCAACGCTGCACTTGAGGCAAATGACACATTTAACTCTCTGTACAACATGTTTGTTGACCAAGATGTGATGTCGTAGGGACAATGTGTAATGTTCTTAGAGTCTCTATACTCCTTGGCAGTGTCACATATGAGTCCTCCTATGATGGCCGTTCGGGGATGTTAATGAGGGACCTGTCCTGGAGAAAGTGGTTTTGCTCCGTGATGGGTTATTCTTCTTCTGCAATAAAACTTACACATACTTAAAAGTTTTTTCACTGAACATTTAAATTTTGGATACAAATCTTGAGCATAGTGTTCCACTTCTTTTGATTAAGCCTAAAATCCCATATTTTCTAGTCACGTACATCTTTCTAATGAGAGCGTAAGTCACAAGCTACAAGAACATCGTCGTATACATCTTCAACATCTACAAGTTGACGAATTTTTTCACGCAGAGTTTGAGAAGTATCGAGATGAAGCTTTTAACAGAATGAGTCTCTCGTGTACATTTAAAGGGACCACTTCCATCCTTTTTGGGTGGTATGTACTTTTTGTAGAGTCCACAAGAAATCAGGTAGAAAACGAAATCTCAGAAAGCAAGTCGCTTAGACACACACACAACAAGTGGACCCCAATTCAATGGATTCAGTTCACGTAAAATGCGATGGTAATTCTCCACCGTTTAAATATTGTTATTGATTTCCTTCCACGGAATCTGTTGTGTCACGAATGATAAAGATCGTGGCATAGTACCCTGTTTTAATACCACTTTTTGTCGGCGGAAATAAGTGTAGCTTCTGCACAGAGATGATCATACTAAAGAGGCAATTCTAAATTGCCTAGTCACTAACTTGCACATCACACACCGTTCAGAAGTGTCTTCTTGAACTAAGTTTACACTGGGGAAAGAATTTTGGTAACACTCTTCTGGAATTCGCTGCAGTAAGTTTACCTTGTAATAAACAAGTCAGTAACAAGCCAATCCTTCTCGCCCACTAGCGTTGATCTATATCTGATCACTGGAACACTTTCATCAGAATCAATCCTCTTATAGCATTTAAGAAGCAGTGGTTTAACCATTATTGACGTAACGGATGCAATTGTTCTTTGCATTTGACCTTTTTTTTGACCAATTCTCGGAAAATGCGTTCTATGAACTCTATAGGCAAGTCACGAATGTTCTCTTGCAAAGTATCCATGAAACTGTCAGTCAAAAACTTTTTCTAGAGTGAAAGTGACGTCGATAGTGAATAATTCCTGGCCACTGACATTTCAGGAAACGGTCAAAAATGGTAATAAAATCTTCTAATGTAATTTTCTAAAGCTGATTATTCGTAAGAACGCAAACTTGATTCAAAGAAATCTGACTTGCTTGTAGATTTTTGTCAATTTCCTCTTGTGAATTTCTCTGTACAAAAGTAACTCAGTTACCAATTGAGATTTTGTTCTGGCAAGTCCATGTCAAATTTCCTTGTAGATCTTCTCTTTCAATTCGTTTGGTAATCTTTGAATATTACTTTTTAAATGGGGTTTAAAGACTTGTCTAGATGCTGTGGAACGTTTGAATCCTAACCAAGCTAGTTTCATAAACGGCATTGTATGTCACTTAAATGACTAGGTCGTACTAAAGGCATTTAGTGACAGTGAGGAGACCATCGGGTATGTTAAGTTAAAAAGAAACTTTCTACAGCGATTCATGAAGTGATACATCGCAATTGAAACACTTGACTTTATCCCCTTCGTCAAAGTAGATCAATCCGGCTCTGGCTAATTCGGGGGTAAGTTCTCCCAGATATTTTGGCCATTTTCCTCAAAAGGTTTGGAATAGACTTACAAAGTCTCAGCATTCAGGCAAACGCACAGTTAAATCATATTGGGTTTCTTCTTCTTCTTCTTCTTCTTCTTCTTCTTCTTCTTCTTCTTCTTCTTCTTGTTCTTCTTCTTCTTCTTCTTCTTCTTCTTCTTCTTCTTCTTCTTCTTCTTCTTCTTCTTCTTCTTCTTCTTCTTCTTCTTCTTCTTCTTCACGGGTTCATTTCAATCACGGTACGGTTATATCCACTGGAGTTTGCCCAAGGTTGGATGTCATCTTTAGGGTGGTTGCCTCATGGTTTCGCGTGGAGGATGTCATTCATTATGAAAACCAGTAAAGTGAAAAGGTATACAATAACGATTGTCATCTCCTTCGCATCCGTCAGGTTTGACACGCACAGCATCACTTTCCATGGTAGGTATGGTAGTAGCAGTTAAAGCAACGTTCCCGTAATGTGATACTGAATCGCTGATGTCTGTCACAGGGTGACGTTGACTAAGTCGATCGATGTAGAGGCAACTGTTATATCTCCTAACGTGTATCGCTTCGTACAGTTTTAAGCGAGCATGGGCTGTCACGTTCGGCGCAATGATGACATTTCCAAAATCGTCGACTTCTACCAAATCCAGTGCTTCTTTGTAATTGACTAAGATCAAGACCTCACGAAGGAAGTCTAAGTGTTTCATGTATTTGTTTTTGTCGTGAATCATCTGGATGTAACGGGAAGATTCTGTCAAATATTCCGTTTTGGGTAAACATCTTATTAATTTTACCCCACAAACAATTCAATATCAATTTGGCAAACGACCACCTTTCTTCATTGTTCTTCACGCGGTTTAAAGTGATACCTTCATCTCAGTATTTCCCTTTGAATTTCTTGTGGTCTTCGGGAGTCTGGCACCGGGAAGGATATACACTGGCTTCTTGTTTCAGTTATAAAGAGGCATTCACATAGTCTGCGAAAATGTCATTTGGAGTCTTTTCGCCGTTTCTGTATTTTTCTCTCGTGAGTCCAGACTTTTAAACAATTCCAAACTGACTCACGTTCCTGGCGATATGCGTTCTTCCTGGGTCTAATGGAAAGGTTGCTCTTAATTACACAAGTAAGCCACAAGGGTAACATCAGTTTTCCTTGGTAGTGCTTAGATAACATGGGATGGCAAGACTTTGTACTTCATCAATCCATTCGTATTGTTGATTGTTGTCCAAGTCAATGTATTCTGTTGGCAATTGTAGAAGCCTTGCATGAATGTGACAATATTTACACACGTAAGGGTACAGCAAACACACGTGGATGTATATGGGTTTTTTTCCCCTTTCTCCTCGTTTGCTTGGTAGAGCAAGTAGGTGGAATTCGTCTTCTCTCCGTGCAAGCTGTTACGCGGGTTTAGTTGGTCCACCAACTTGTAACTTTCCACTTTGCGCTCAAACTCAGAACGGTTTTCAGTCGGTGATGGTATTCGTGTTCCAAAATTTCCACCACACGGAATCATCGCTGTTGTAACTTCAAGCATCGCTAACAAGTGGCCAGGTATAAGTCTTTCATGGTCCATTGTAAAACTTGCTTTGTAGTGTCACATTAGGGGTAGCAGATAGGACATCCGTGAGATGAATTTGTACACGATCTTAGGGTTTTCTATGTTCCAACCATCCATCGATGGTCTTTTTATCTCCTCCGTTGCTAACGTGTTTGAGTCATTTGTTTCCTAGTCGCACAAGTAATATAACCAGCGAACTGCTCTGACCGAATATTGACGTTAGACAAAGTTGGTCATTTGAGGACTTACGACATCTAGGGTTTTTCAGTGTTTGGTGAATGGTTGACGGTACACTAAAGAACACATTTTGGCAATGGTGTAAGCTTCTTTCAAAGGATCGATCCATCCGTGTTCCATGAACAAATTTACACTGCAACGCCGTAAAATGTTTATGTTGGATCGAGAGTGTGTGTGTGTGTGTGTATATATATATATATATATATATATATATATATATATATATATATATATATATATATATATATATATATATATATATATATATAAACAGCAAGTGCCTTCTGTTTCTGTATTCATTTCACTCTCAAGCCGACCAAAACGATGGAAGAACCCATATAGAAGGAACGTATAATCAAATCTTTGCGGGATTTCATAAGAAAGTTTTCTTCAGACAAGCCGACGAACTAATTCCCCTTCTTTCGAGACAAAAGTCAAGATACTTGCTATATCAGTTAGAAGAATGATTATTTGGCTACGAAATGTCCAGACGGTCAAAAAAGCAATACCAGTGTAAAAGGAAACAGAAGTCAAGGTAACTGTTATCGTTATCAATAGAAAGGAAATAGGTCTTCATACTGCCCTAAGAAACAATAGGAACAGAAGGAAGAAGAAGAGGTGCCCTCGGCAAGGGAAGAACCTCGACACGTCCAGAAAGAGAAGAAACGAAGACAAGAAGAAAGTTTAGAAGAAGAGGAGGAAAACCCTGTGACTGTGAAAAATTAAAGAAACAGAGCGAACAAAAAAAAAACGACTCAGAAGTCTATGAAAGCTGTAAAAATGTGTTGGACTATAAAATTTGTACCAGAACAGACCAGATTGAAGAACGTACATGTCTCCTGGTTTCCGATTGTTTAGATTGATAAAGTCCTTACTCTCACGCACTCAGATACGTACATTATCGATTTAAAAAGGGATTTTGAGTTTTAATTTATTTTGATACAATGAATACTCTTTTAGATAGAAGTGGATTTTTATTGTAAAGAAAACAAACAAATTAAGCAACGAGAAGCAATCAGCTTTAACTGTCTTAAGCTTTTGCCATGACCAAAGTGGTCTGCCTATCATTAATTGGGTACATATCACTAGAGCTGGTATTTCAGACGCAGTAACAGGGTTGGGAAGTTTGGCTCTGGAAAGTCTTTTTCTCTTGGGTCATAATAAAGAAGTCTGATACATTTCTTTCAGACTTCTTAACTCCGCTAAAATATCCAAGAGTACCGTGACCATTTGAGTTTCACAGTTTTCTTTCTATCCTAGACTGTGTTTCTTCTCTTCTTCTTCTTTATTTAACATAGAAGTCTACGTGAGGCTATAAATCTACAGGCTACGTAATCAACAACTAAATTTTGCGTAACGGTCTACGTTTGGCGACGGTATTCCCATATACTACTATTGATCACATACAAATGAAAAGTAAATATCAGGTACTGTTGCGGTATATTTTATTGCTGCAAGAATAAAACTGTCATCAGAGACATCAGGAGAAAATATAATGTGATCGCAGAACTAATCTCACATGTATACAAGTTCTATATTGCTTTATTTTTGTGTATATGAAGCTGACTGTTATTAATAATACATATTATTTTTTAATTATTAACGTGTCACATGCATATTTGACAAGGAATTTAAAAGAACGCTTTATTGTATAAATTGTTTTTCCTTTATGAGGGGATGTGTTGTGTAATATTTAAATTATTTGGCGTGCTTAACTTTTGTTCATCATTATGACTGAATAATTACGTATCATTTGAGTTTTAGTCTTGTTAGCTATTAGATTAGGATTTTCCATTGGAAATCTTGAAATTCTAGTACGATGTGGGTCAACTGAGAATGGTATAAATGGGGATTTGATAAAAAAATAACTCATTTCTGTTTTAGGTCAGTCTGTGGTAATCCATTGTTGATTAAATATAAATCGATGGGAATTATTTATTTTAAATATTCAATGAACTAAAAAAAATCCTCATTGACATTTTGGATTACAACATTCATTTGGTTTATGCGAACTCATTCAACGGTATTCTGGATTGCATCAGGGTGTTATATCATGACATTCAAGACCATTGAAATTCATTGGGAATTTTTTTTTATATTTTAAGGCTTTTGATATGTCATTTAGGATTTTTTGGAATTTGATGCACATGTCTGTACGTATCTATTGGATATCAGTTGTATTGTAGGGAAATAAATTGTTTGCTGACGTTACTTAAACTGTTGGTTTCCCTTTCTTTCTATTATTCATTTAAGACCCAGATTAGTCACAAATAGTAGTAGTAGTAGTAGTAGTAGTAGTAGTAGTAGTAGTAGTAGTAGTAGTAGTAGTAGTAGCATTAGCAGTACACTTTGTGGAACCCCAGTGTATACAAAGGGAGGGAGGCATGTATGTATGCAATTGTAGTAGTAGTAGTAGTAGTAGTAGTAGTAGTAGTAGTAGTAGTAGTAGTAGTAGTAGTAGT
The DNA here is from genome assembly GCA_016746295.1 of Potamilus streckersoni. Taxonomy (NCBI): domain Eukaryota; kingdom Metazoa; phylum Mollusca; class Bivalvia; order Unionida; family Unionidae; genus Potamilus; species Potamilus streckersoni. The sequence goes on from JAEAOA010000176.1 coordinate 675,910, forward strand.
AGTAGTAGTAGTAGTAGTAGTAGTATCATTGACCATTGTGAGTCTTAGATTTACCGTCTCTGAATACTATAACGACTACTACACTTTGTGCAACCCCCGTGTATACAAAGGGAGGGAGGCATGTATGTATGCAATTGTAGTAGTAGTAGTAGTAGTAGTAGTAGTAGTAGTAGTAGTAGTAGTAGTAGTAGTATCATTGACCATTGTGAGTCTTAGATTTACCGTCTCTGAATACTATAACGACTACTACACTTTGTGCAACCCCCGTGTATACAAAGGGAGGGAGGCATGTATGTATGTAGAGTTAGTAGTAGTAGTAGTAAGTAGTAGTTTTTTTAGTAGTTTAGTAGTAGTAGGTTAGTAGTTTAGTAGTTAGTAGTATAGTAGTTAGGGTTTTAGGGTTTAAGTAGTAGTTTTTTTTTTTAGGGTTAGGTTAGTTAAGTTAGGGTTAGTTAGGGTAAGGTAGAAGTAGTAAGGTTTAGAGTAGTTAGTAGTTTAGTAACCAGTAGTAGTAGTTAGTAGTTTAGGTTTAGTTTTTAGTTTTTTTAGTTAGGTTTTAGTTTTTTTAGGTTAGTAAGTAGTAGTTTTTAGTTAGTAGTAAGTATTAGTAAGGTTTTTTAGTTTTAGTAGTAGTAGTAGTAGTTTTTAGTTAGTTAATAGTTAGTAGTTAATAGTTAATAGTTAATAGTTAGTAGTTAGTAGTTAGTAGTTTTTTAGTATAGTTAGTAGTAGTAGTTTAGTAGTTAGTAGTTAGTTAGAATTTAGTTAGTTAGTAGTTAGTTTTTTAGTAAGTTAGTAGTTTAGTAGTTTAGTAGTTTTTTTTAGTTTAGTAGTTTTAGTTAAGGTTTAAAGTAGTAGTTAGTTTTTTTTTAGTTTTAGTAGTTAGTAGTGTAGTAGTAGTAGTTAGTAGTTAGTAGTAGTTAGTAGTAAGTTAGTAGTAGTAGTAGTTAGTTAGTAGTTAGTAGTAGTTAGTAGTAGTAGTAGGGTTTTTAGTAGTAGTTTAGTAGTAGTAGTAGTAGTTTAGTAGTTTTTAGTATTTAGTGTAGGGTAGTAGGGTTAGTAAAGTAGTTAGTAGTAGTTAGTAGTAGTTAGTAGTTAGTAGTTAGTAGTAGTTAGTTAGTAGTTTAGTAGTAGTAGTTAGTAGTAGTAGTAGTAGTAGATAGTTTTAGTAGTAGTTAGTTAGTTAGGGTTAGTTAGTATTTTAGTTAGTAGTAGTAGTTTTAGGGTTAGTTAGTTAGTAGTTTTTTAAGTTAGGGTAAGTTTAGTAGTTAGGGTAGTTAGTTAGTAGTTAGTTAGTAGTAGTAGTAGTAGTTAGTAGTAGTTTAGTAGTAGTAGTAGTAGTTTAGTAGTAGTTTAGTGTAGTAGTTTTTAGTTTTTTTTTAGGTTAGTTTTAGTTTAAGTTTAGTTTTAGTAGTTAAGTTTAGTAGTTAGTTTTAGTAGTTTTTTAGTTTTTTTTAGAGTTTTAGTAGTAGTTTAGTTAGTTAGGGTTAGTAGTTAGTAGTAGTAGTTAGTAGTAGTAGTAGTAGTTTTTAGTTTTTTAGTAGTAGTTTAGGTTAGTTAGTAGTTAGTAGTTTAGTTAGTAGTTAGTAGTAGTAGTAGTTAGTAGTAGTTAGGTAGGTTGTTAGTTAGTAGTTTTAGTTTTAGTTTAGTAGTTAGTAGTAGTTTAGTTTTTAGTTAGTTAGGTGTTAGTTGTAGTTAGTTTAGGGTTAGTAAGTAGTAGTAGTTAGTAGTAGTAGTTAGTTTAGTTTTTTTTTAGTAGTAGTTAGTTAGGGTTTAGTAGTTAGTAGTAGTAGTTTTTTTTAGTTTTTAGGGTTAGTAGTTTTAGTAGTAGTTTTTAGTAGTAGTAGTAGTAGTAGTAAGGTAGTTAGGTTAGTTAGTTAGTTAGTAGTAGTAGGGTATTTAGTAGGGTAGTTTTTTTAGTAGTAGTAGTAGTAGTAGTAGTTAGTTTTTAGTTTTTTTTAGTTAGTAGTAGTAGGGTTAAGTTAGTAGTAGTTGGGTGTAGTTAGTAGTTAGTAGTAGTAGTTTAGTAGTAGTTTAGTAGTAGTAGTAGGTTAGTAGTAGTTTAGTAAAGTAGTTTAGGTTAGTAGAGTAGTTAGTAGTTAGTAGTTTTTAGTTAGTAGGTAGTAGTAGTTAGTTTTTAGTAGTTTTAGTTAGTAGTTTAGTAGTTTAGTGTAGTAGTTAGGTAGTTAGTAGTAGTAGTAGTAGTAGTAGTAGTAGTAGTAGTAGTAGTTAGTAGTAGTTAGTAGGTTAGGTTATAGTAGTAGTAGTTTTTTTTTAGGTTTTTAGTTTAGTTTAGTAGTAGTAGTTAGTTAGTAGTAGTTTTAGGTTAGTTAGTTAGGTTTTTAGTTAATTAGTTAGTTAGGGTAGTAGTAGTTAGTAGTAGTAGTAGTTAGTAGTAGTAGTAGTTAGTTAGTTTTAGTTTTTTTTTTTAGTTAGTTTTTAGTTAGTAGTTAGTAGTAGTTTAGTAGTAGTAGTAGTAGTAGTAGTAGTAGTTTTTTAGTAGAGTATTAGTAGTAAGTTAGTAGGTTTTTTTTAGTTTAGGTAGTTAGTAGTAGTAGTAGTATTAGTTTAAAGTTTTAGTAGTAGTAGTAGTAGTAGTAGTAGTTTTAGTTAGTTTTTAGTAGTAGTTTAGTAGTAGTAGTTTTAGTAGTAGTAGTTAGGGTTAGTAGTAGTAGGTGTAGTTTAGTAGTAGTTAGGGTAGTAGTAGTTTAGTAGTAGTAGTAGTTAGTTAGTAGTTTTTTAGTAGTAGTTAGTAGTAGTTTAGTAGTAGTAGTAGTTAGTTTAGTAGTAGTAGTAGTTAGTTAGTTTAGTTTAGTTAGTTTAGTAAAGTAGTTAAGTAGTTAGTAGTTTAAGTTTAGTTTAAGTTTTTTAGTTAGTAGTTTAGTTTAGGTTTTTTAGTAGTAGTTAGTAGTAGTAGTTAGTTTTTAGTAGTAGTAGTAGTAGTTTAGTAGTAGTAGTAGTAGTAGTTTAGTAGTAGTAGTAGTAGTAGTAGTTAGTTAGTTTTAGTAGTAAAGTAAGTAAGTTAGTTAGTAGTAGTAGTTTTTTTTTTTTTAGTTAGTAGTAGTTTTTAGGGTAGTTTAGTTTAGGTAGTTAGTTAGTAGTTTAGTTAGTTTTTTTAGTTAGTAGTAAGTTTTTTAGTAGTTAGTTTAGTAGTATTTTTTTTAGGGTTAGTAAGTTAGTAAGTAGTAGTAAGTTTTTAGTAGTAGTAAGTTAGTAGTAGGGTTTTAGTTAGTAGGGTTAGTAGTTTTTTTTGTTTTTTAGGGTTAGTAGTAGTAGTAGTAGTAGTAGTAGTAGTTTTTTAGTAAGTAGTAGTAGTAGTAGTAGGTTAGTAGGTTTTAGTAGTTTAGTTAGTTAGTAGTTTTTTTTAGTTAGTTAGTTAGTAGTTAGTTAAGTTTTTTTTAGTTAGTAGTAGTAGTAGTAGTAGTTTAGTTAGTTTAGTAGTTTTTTTTTAGTAGTTTAGTAGTAGTAGTTAGTAGTAGTAATTAGTAGTTAGTAGTAATATTAGTAGTTAGTAGTAAGTAGTTAGTAGTAGTTAGTAGTTTAGGTTAGGGTAGAAAGGTTAGTAAGTAGTTAGTTTTTTTAGTAGTAGTAGTTAGTAGTTAGTAGTAGTTAGTTAGTAGGTAGTAGTAGTAGTAGTTTTAGTTTTAGTAGTAGTAGTTAGTAGTTAGTAGTTAGTAGTTAGTAGTAGTAGTAGTAAGTAGTAGTAGTAGTAGTAGTTTAGTAGTAGTTAGTTAGTAGTAGTTAGTAGTTTAGTAGTAGTAGTAGTAGTAGTTTTAGTAGTTTAGTAGTTATTATAGGGTTTTAGTTAGTAGTAAGTAGGGTTTTAGTAGTTAGTAGTTAGTAGTAGTTTAGTTTTAGTTTTTAGTAGTTTTTTTAGTTTAGGTTTAAGTAGTAGTAGTAGGGTTAGGGTTAGTAGTTAGTTAGTAGTTAGTTAGTAGTAGTTAGTAGTAGTAGTTAGTAGTAGTAGTAGTTAGGTTAGGGTTAGTAGTTTTAGGTTAAGTTAAGTTAGTTAAGTAGTAGTTTAGTTAGGTTAGGTTAGTAGTTAGGGTTAGTAGTAGTAGGTTAGTAGTAAGTTAGTTAGTAGTAGTAGTAGTAGTAGTAGTTTTTAGTTAGTAGTTAGTTAGTTAGTTAGTTTAGTAGTAGTTAGTTAGTAGTTAGTAGTAGTAGTTAGTAGTTAGTTTAGTAGTAGTTAGTAGTTTAGTTAGTTAGTAGTAGTTAAAGTAGTAGTTTTTAGTTAGTTAAGTTAGTAGTAGTTAGTAAGTTAGGGTAGTAGTTAGTTTTTTTTTAGTTAGTTTTAGTTAGTAGTAGTTTAGTTTAGTAGTAGTAGTAGTAGTAGTTAGTAGTAGTTTAGTTTTAGTTAGTTAGTTTTTAGTTATTTAGTAGTTTTAAGTTAGTAGTAGTAGTAGTAGTTTTTTGTTAGTTTTAGTAGTTAGTAGTAGTAGTAGTAGTTAGTTTTAGTAGTTAGTTAGTTTAGTAGTAAGTTAGGGTTAGGTTAGTAGTTTTTAGTAGTAGTTAGTAGTAGTTAGTAGTTAGTAGTTAGTTTTAGTTTTTTTTAGTAAGTTTAGTAAAGTTAGGGTTAGTAGTAGGTTAGGGTTTTTAGTAGTAGTAGTTAGTTAGTTAGTAGGGTTAGTTTAGTTAGTTTAAGTAGTTAAGTTTAGTAGTTAGTAGTAGTTTAGTTTTTAAGTAGTAGTAGTAGTAGTTAGTAGTAGTTTAGTAGTAGTAAGTAGTTTTAGTTAGTTAGTAGTTAGTTTTTTAGTAGTTTTAGTAGTAGGTAGTTAGTAGGGTTAGGTTAAGTTTAGTTTTTTAGTAGTAGTTTTTTAGTTAGTAGTTAGTTAGTAGTAGTAGTAGTTAGTAGTAGTTAGTAGTTAGTAGTTAGTTAGTAGTTAGTTAGTAGTTAGTAGTTAGTAGTAGTAGTAGTTAGTAAGTTAGTTTTTTAGTAGTTAGAGGTTATTTTTTTAGTAGTTAGTAGTAGTTAGTTTTTTAGTTTAAGTTTTAGGGTTAGGGTTAGTTAGTAGTTTTAGTTTTTTTAGTAGTAGTAGTTTTAGTAGTAGTTTAGTTAGTTTAGTTTAGTTAGTTTTTAGTTTAGTTTTTTTTAGTTTAGGGTAGTTTTAGTTTTTTAGGTTTTAGTTAAGTTAGTTTTAGTTAAAGTTAGTTAGTTAGTTAGTTTAAAGTAGTTAGTTGTTAGGGTTAGTTAGTTAGGTTAGGGGTTAGTTAGTAGTTAGTAGTTAGTTAGTAGGGTTAGTTTTAGTTAGTTAGTTAGTAGTTAGGGTTAGTTTAGTTAGTAGTTTAGTAGTTTATTAGTTAGGGTTAGGGTTTTTTTTTTTAGTAGTTAGGGTTAGGGTTTAGTAGGGTGTTTTTTTTTAGTTAGTAGTTAGTAGTAATATTAGTAGTTAGTAGTAGTAGTTAGTTTAGTAGGGTTTAGTTAGTAGTAGTAGTTAGTTAAGATTTAGTAGTAGTTTAGGGTTAGTAGTAGTTAGTTAGTAGTAGTAGTAGGTAGTTAGTTTTTTAGGGTTAGTTAGTTAGTAGTTTAGTAGGTTAGTAGTTTAGTAGTTAAGTTAGTTTAAAGTAGTTTTAGTTAGTTTTTTTAGTTAGTAGTAGTTATAGTTAGTAGTTAGGGTAAGGTTAGGTAGTTAGTAGTAGTTTTTTAGTAGTTTTAGTTTAGTAGTTTTAGTTAGTAGTTTTTTTGGGTTAGTTAGTAGTAAGTAGTAGTAGTTTTTTTAGTAGTAGTAGTAGTTAGTTAGTTAGTTTTTAGTTAGTAGTAGTAGTAAAGTTAGTTAGTTAGTTAGTAGTTTTAGTAGTAGGGTAGTAGTAGTAGTAGTAGTTTTTTTTTTTAGTAGTTAGTTTAGTTAGTTTAGTTAGTAGTTAGTTAGTAGTAGTAGTAGTTTAGTAGTAAGTTAGTTTAGTAAGTGTAGTAGTAGTTTTTTAGTAGTAGTTAGTTTAGTAGTTAGTAGTAGTAGTAGTAGTAGTTAGTAGTTAGTAAGTAGTTAGTAGTTAGTTAGGGTTAAGTAGTTAGTAGTAAAGTAGTTAGTAGTTAGTAGTAGTAGTAGTAGTTTAGTTTTTTAGTTAGTTAGTAGTAGTTTTAGTAGTAGGGTTTTTTAGTAGTTTTTAGTTAGTAGTTAGTTTAGTTTTAGTAGTTAGTTAGTAGTAGTAGTAGTAGGGTTTTTAGTTATTTTTAGTTTAGTAGTTAGTAGTAGTTAGGGTTAGTTAGTAGTTAGTTAGTTTAAGTAGTTAGTTAAGTTAGTTAGTTAGTTTTTAGTAGTAGTTAGTAGTTAGTTAGTAGTTAGTTTTTTTAGTTTAGTAGTAGTTTTAGTAGTTAGTTAGTAGTAGTTAGTAGTAGTAGTTAGGTTAGTAGTTAGTAGTTAGTAGTTTTAGTTTTAGTTTTTTAGTTTTTTTAGTTTAGTAGTTTAGTAGTTAGTAGTAGTTAGTTTTTTTTAGTTAAGTTTAGGTTATTAGTAAGTTTTAGTAGTAGTTAGTTAGTTAGTAGTAGTAGTTAGTTTAGTAGTAGTAGTAGTAGTAGTTAAGTTTGGTAGTAGTTTTAGTTAGTTTTAGTTTAAAGTTTTTTTAGTAGTTTAGTAAGTTAGTTAAGTTAGGTTAGGGTAGTTTAGTTTAGTATTTTAGGTAGTAGTTTAGTTAGTAGTTAGTAGTTAGTAGTAGTAGTTAGTAGTAGTAGTAGTTAGTTTTTTAGTTAGGGTTAGTTTAGTTAGTAGTTAGTAGTTTAGTTTTTTAGTTTTAGTTTAGTTAGTTAGTTAGTAGTTTTTTTTAGTAGTAGTTAGTTAGTAGTAGTAGTTTTTTTATTAGTAGTTAGTAGTTAGTAGTTTTTAGTTTTTTTTAGTTTAGTTTTTAGTAGTTTTAGTTTTTTTAGTTTAGTTAGTTTAGTAGTAGTAGGTAGTTTTTTTTTAGTTTTAGTTTTATTTTTAGTTAGTTTAGTAGTTAGGTAGTAGTAGTAGTAGTTAAAGTTAAGTAGTTTTTTTAGTTAGTTAGTAGTTAGAAGTTAGTAGTTAGTTAGTAGTTAGTTTTAGTAGTAGTTAAGTAGTAGTTTAGTTAGGTTAGTAGTAGTTAGTTTAGTTAGTTTAGTAGTAGTAGTAGTTAGTAGTTAGTTTTTTTTTTTAGTTAGGTTTTTAGTTAGTTAGTTTTTTTTAGTTAGTAGTTTTTAGTAGTAGTAGTTAGTTTTTTTTAAGTTAGTAGTAAGTTAAGTAGTTTAGTAGTTAGTAGTAGTAGTTTAGTTTAGTTAGTAGTTAGTAGTTAGTTAGTAGTTAGTAGTAGTAGTAGTAGTAGTAGTAGTTTTTAGTTTAGTTTTTTTTTAGTAGGTTAGTTTTTTAGTTAGTTTTAGTTTAGTTAGTAGTTTTAGTAGGTTAGTTTTTTAGTAGTTAGTTTAGTAGTTAAGTTTTAGTTAGTAGTAGTAGTATAAGTAGTAGTAGTTAGTTTAGTAGTAGTTAGTAGTTTTAGTAGTAGTAGTAGTAGTTTTATTTTAGTAAGTTTAGTAGTTTTTTTTTTTTTAGTTTTAGTTAGTTTTTTTAGTTAGTTAGTTAGTAGTTAGTTTTTTAGTAGTTAGTTTTAGTAGTAAGTAGTAGTTAGTATAGTTTTTTAGTTAGTAGTAGTAGTAGTAGTGGTAGTAGTAGTAGTAGTAGTAGTAAGTTTTAGTTAGTAGTAGTAGTTTTAGAAGTAAGTAGTTTAGTAGTTTTTTAGTTAGTTTTTAAGTTAGTAGTTTTTTTTTTTAGTAGGTTTTTTTAGTTTAGTTTTTAGTTAAGTTAGTTTAATTAGTTTTAGTAGTTTTTTTAGTTTTTAGTTTTTAGTAGTTAGTAGTTTAGTTAGTAGTAGTAGTAGAGTAGTTTTTTTAGTAGTTAGTAAGTTTTTAGTTTAGTAAGTAGTAGTAGTAGTAGTAGTTAAGTAGTTTATTTTTTAGTAGTTAGTTTTTTAGTTAGTTTAAGTAGTAGTTTTAGTTTTTTTTTTAGTAGTAGTAGTAGTAAAGTAGTTAGTAGTATTTTAGTTAGTAGTAGTAGTTAGTAGTTTTAGTAGTAGTAGTAGTAGTAGTAGTTTAGTTTTAGTAGTAGTAGTAGTAGTAGTAGTTAAGTTTTTTTAGTAGTAGTTTTTTTTAGTTTTAGTAGTAGTAGTTAGTTTTAGTTTTTTAGTAGTATTTTTAGTTAGTTTTTTTTAGTTTTTTTTAGTTTTTAGTAAGTTTTTAGTAGTAGTAGTAGTTAGTAGTTAGTTAGTTAGTAGTTAGTTTTAGAAAAAGTTTTAGTTAGTTTTTTTTAGTTAGTTAGTAGTTTTTAGTTAGTTTAGTAGTAGTTGTTAGGTTAGTTAGTAGTTAGTAGGTTAGTAGTAGTTTTAGTAGTAGTTTTTAGTAGTAGTAGTTAGTAGTTTTTTAGTTTAGTAGTAGTAAGTAGTAGTAGTAGTAGTTAGTAGTAGTTGTATTTTTAGTAGTAGTTTTTTAGTAGTTTTAATTTAGTTAGTAGTTTTTAGTTAGTAAGTTAGTAGTAGTAGTAGTAGTAGAGTAGTAGTAGTAGTTAAGTAGTAGTTTGGTTAGTTTTAGTAGTAGTAGTTGTAGTAGCAGTAGTTTTAGTAGTAGTTGTAGTAGTAGTTTTTTTTTAGTTAGTTTTTTAGTAGTAGTTTTTTTTTAGTTAGTAAGTAGTAGTTTTTTAGTTTTTAGTTTTGTTTTAGTTAGTTTTTAGTAAAGTTTAGGTTAGTTTTTTTAGTAGGTTTAGTTAGTAGTTTTTTAGTATAGTAGTAGTAGTAGTAGTTAGTTTTTAGTTAGTTTTTTAGTATTTGTAGTAGTATTAGTTTTTTTTTTAGTAGTAAGTAGTAGTAGTAGTAGTAGTAGTAGTTTTAGTAGTATAGTAGTAGTTAGTTTTAGTAGTAGTAGTAAAGTAAAGTTAGTAGTTAGTTAGTAGTTAGTTAGTAGTAGTAGTTAGTTTTTTAAGTAGTAGTAGTAGTAGTAGTAGTTTAGTAGTAGTAGTAGTTATTAGTTTTAGTTAGTTTAGTTAAGTTTTAGTAGTAGGTAGTTAGGTTTAGTAGTTAGTTTTTTAGTAGTAAGTTAGTAGTAGTTAAGTAGTTAAGTTTTAGTTTAGTAGTAGTTTAGTTAGTAGTTAGTTAGTAAGAGTTTAGTTAGTAGTTTTAGTAGTTAGTAGTAGTTAGTAAGTTAGTAGTAGTAGTTAGTTTTAGTTAGTTAGTAGTTTAAGTTTTTTAGTTAGTGTAGTTAGTTAAGTTTTTAGTAGTTTAGTAGTTAGTTAAGTAGTTAGTTAGTAAAAGTTTAGTTAGTAGTAGTAGTAGTAGTTAGTAGTAAGTAGTAGTTAGTTTTTTAGTTTAGTAGTAGTTAGTAGTAGTAGTAGTAGTAGTAAGTAGTTTTTAGTAGTTTTAGTAGGTAGTTTTTTTAGTTTTATTTTAAGTTTTAGTAGTAAGTTTTAGTAGTATTAGTAGTAGAAAGTTAGTAGTAGTAGTAGTTTTTTTAGTAGTAAGTTTAGTAGTTAGTAGTAGTAGTTAGTTTTTAGTTAGTAAGTAGTAGTAGTAGTAGTAGTAGTAGTAGTTTTAGTAAAGTTTAGTTTTTTTTTTTTTTAGTAGTAGTTTTAGTTAGTAGTTTTTTTAAATTTAGTTTTAATTTTTTTTTTTAGAAGTAGTAGTTTTTAGTAGTTTTTAAGTAGTAGTGTTATTAGTAGTAGTAGTAGTTTAGTAGTTTTTGGAGTAGTAGTAGTTTTAGTAGTAGTAAGAGTAGGAGTAGTAGTAGTAGTAGGGTTTAGTTTTAGTTAGTAGTTTTAGTTAGTAGTTAGTTAGTTTTAGTTAGTAGTTAGTTAGTAGTAGTATTTTTTAGTAAAGTAGTTTTAGTTTAGTATTTAGTTTAGTAGTTTAGTAGTAAGTAGTAGTTAGTAGTTTATTATAGTTAGTAGTTTTAGTAGTAGTAGTATAATTAGTTAAAGTAGTAGTTAGTAAAATAGTTAGTAGTAGTTAAGTAGTATAGTTAATTAGTAGTAGTAAGTAGTAGTTAGTAGTTAGTAGTAGATTTAGTTAGGGTTTTAGTAAAGTAGTTTAAGTAGTTTAGTAGTAGTAATTTAGTTTAGTAGTTAGTAGTAGTTAGTAATTTTAGTAGTAGTAGTTTAGTAAGTAGTTAGTAAGAAAGTAAAGTTTTTAGTAGCAATTAAGGTTAGTAAGTTTAGTAGAGTAGTAGTAGTTGTTAGTTGTAGTAGTAGTAGTAGTAGTAGTAGTAGTTAGTAGTATAGTTAATAGTAGTAGTTTTTAAAGTAAGTAGTTTAGTAAAAGTAGTAAGTAGTAGTAGTAAGTATTTTTTTAGTTTTTTTTTTAGTTAGTAGTAGTAGTAAATAGTAGTAGTTTTAGTAGTTAGTAGTTAGTAATTTAGTAAAGTAGTAGTAGTAGTAGTAGTTTAGTAGTATAGTAATTTAGTGCAGTTTTGTATGTAGTATAGGATAAAAGATTTAGTTTAGCATTTATTTAGTAATTTTTTAGTTAGATATATTTTAGTAGTTTAGTTAGTATATAGTTAGTAGTATTTTAGTCTAGTATAGTAGTATCAAATTGACGTAAATTAAACTTTGTCAAGATTACTCGTCTATCAGAATTTACATAAAGGCATTAACTAACATATGTGATTGAAGTAATTCAATAGATCATGGTAATGATGTATTTATACATTAGTTTATACAAAGAAACGATATCATTATTATATTTTTTAAAGTAATTCAATATCAAAGTTTTAAGCACAATATGTTATAAAGATTCATTATTAACATGTTTACAAATACACGAACATTGTAATACATTTGCTTGTATTAATTTATTTATATTATCTTTTAAGATCAAATTTTAAAAATATTCTAAACTATTACAAACAAACATATAGAATCTCTAATATTATAATCATCATGAGCAATGATTAGTAAATCATATTGTTTTACACAACAAACTTTCTCAATAACCTTTAGAAATGTTGTACAGGGTAAATTACATCACTATTTACAGTAATATGAAATATATGAGAATAATAACATATTTTTTAAAACAAATCTTAGCAAATGAAGGTTTTAAAATTGTTACAGTATTTTGTTTTAAACTAATTTATGCCAAAATTAAACACAAATTTTCAAATCATAAATGGTTTTGATAACATGATGGTAATAAAGTTACATCTCGCTATTTGTAACCCATTTAAGGAAATTGTTAAAATATTGGTATTGGTGTAAAGTAAAATGTGACTGGTGGGACATGAGTTTTACATGTTACATGTTTTTTAATGCAACACTAAATTTAGATTTTATGAATTATTAACTAATAACTCCAACATAATACATAATGGAATTCATGTAAAATATAAAAATAAAAAATCCAAATACATTTGACCATAAATACGAAGTTTTTAAGGAAGTTTTGAATTCCATTAATTCACCAACCATGAAGTTAATCATATCTGTTTTTATCCAGTCCAAATTTTGAACATTTGTCAACTTAACAAATCCACATTCAAAGCTTAGGACATAATGAAGTATTAAAAAGCTTCGATGTAAGAGGAACATGCATAATTAATTTTTCAATTTTGCAATCAATTAAACATTTCTAATCTGGTATTTTTATATGTAGAAATTACTTTAAATTTGTAAGTTATTCAAATGAAATTTATAATATTTAATTATCAAAAATGTTATTTGATTTCACATTAATTTTGTTTTATTATCATCTATTTCTAAAGTTTTTTGCTGCTACAAAATTACTAAATCTATTTAAAGTAAGCATTAAATTATCCTGTGATACATTACTACAGTAACATTTTATAGAAGATTTAGATACTGAACGAGTACTTATATTGAAAAGAAAGAAACGTAATACAAGTCATCTAAAATTACATGAATAAACTTTACTATTTTATCAGTATTTATCAATCAGAATTCATTACATTAATCAATCTTATACTTTTCTATGACTAGGAATTTAAAGTGGTAAAAACTGTACTCAAATATATTCTACCACAATAAATTTTTCATATTAAATAAATTTAAAAAATGATACATATACATTACATTAAGTTTTTAATCAAGCATATCCACAAATATGTGACCGAATTGAAAATAATTAAGGCTAAAGGTAATCAATATTTTAAGTATTGTTATCAAACTTACGTGACATATTCTTACATTAATACTTTCAAATCTATGGTAATATATTCATATTTTATTACGTCTTTAATCACGTCAACATGCTTAAATACCACTAAAATTTTAGATAAGCTAGGCATAATTATATTTTCAGGCAAAAAGAATCTAAAATACTCATGTAAAAACCATGCATTCTTTAGAAATTTTAATTTAATGTCAAATAATAGAAGGATTTACATCCATGATATTTCAAGTAAAGCATCATTTTTAAGATATTATTGATGTTGATCAAAAAGTTGACAATTTTGCCTGAATTAAATTTTGCAGAGTCAAATAATTTGATTTCAACTGTTTTTTAGTATTCAAATGTTAAAATTATGCTACAAAATTTTAACTGTGAATGCATTTCTCGATGGTAATTATTTTCATATAAATAATGTCTAAGTTAGTATGATATGAATTATTGTCTTTTACAATATCTGATACAAAACTATATACATTCCTTTTTTTAACTATTTTAAAAATTTGCAGTTCAAAAGTATTATTAAAATGGCAAAATAGACATTAGATTTGTTTTAACTTAATTTACTAAACTTTTTTTATTTGAGCAACAAATATTAATTGTTATATTCAAAACTATTTAAAATTTCACCTTAAAAAAAAAACCAAATATAAAAGAAATCACATATTCAAAACTTTTGAAATAAAATATAACCTCCTATATTGTTCAAATTGCAATACAAGGTAAATAATATTTTTATATTTCATAATGAATTTTTAAATTACGAAATGATATAAAAGTAATATCCATAATGTAAATTAGTAATAATTAGTATAAGTAGAAAAACTTTAGAGAAGAGAGATTAAGAGAGAATGAGAAGAACAGAGATTTTTAGAATATACATAGAGATAGAGTAGAAGAATATTAGCTTTAGACAAAATTTAAAATAAAACATTATTCAACAATTAAATTTTTTAAATGCCCAAGACTGTAATGATAACCTAAAATCATTCCGAGAATACGATAATAATATGTTTAATTAGATAATTTATCTGTTTAAAGTGATATAGTGGACCCAATAATTTAATTTAACATATAATAATTTTACAGTTCGACCTAAATCAAAACTTTTGTATTTTGGAATTTTAAAATGATATAAATTTGTACATTAAAATATTACCAGATATGAGTATTTGAAAAATGTCAAACAAGAATGATCAGATACATACAAACTACATGCATTTTTAAAATAGAATTTAATTCATATGTAAAATTTACATATTAAAACGTGGTACAAATATTGATACAGTATCAATAAATATTAGTTTCATTAAATAACACATACATCCCTATGTAATGATTATATTAATATTTTGTGCCAGAAAGAACAATATTTTATTTAGTAGTATATGATATATCAAGTTATGTATGTATGTATGTATTATGCAATTATGTATGTATTAATGTAATGTATTGCTTTTAGTTTTAAAATGCTTAGAAATCATTTGTTATTATTTTAATATGTGTAAACTTTTTCATTATTAAATTTTTGAATATATTCCAAGTTATTTTGCAAAATGCCATTACCTTCTATTAAAACAAACGTCAAATGTAATTAATAATATTGTCATTGCTCCCAATTATCGTCAATTATAGAAATTAGGTCAATAGAAGCAAAGATTTAATTCAGTCACCCTTATAAAAACATCCATGGGTGTACATTATATGAATTAAAACATATTTTCAAGTTTTATTTTACCGGTAGGAAGATTTCATAAATAGCCAAAAAAAAAATTTGGACTTATTCAAATACATTTAGGTCTATTGGAAAAGCAAATGATATACAATTTTACAAAAACTAGCATCCTAATGATCAATAAATACCATAAATATTACAAGATTTAATGAATAAACAAAATTTGTTCAACAGTGTGTGTATACAGATAATTAAATTTACATTTACTGCAAATACAAATCCCATCACCATATATTAATATGATATGCAAGAAAAAATTTACATAATTTATAATTTTACAATTTATGAACCATTTGATTAATTTGTATTGACAAAGTTCTAAAATAAAATGTATTATATAATGGAGTGAATACCAGGCTTTAATAAATAATTTTACTAAAACCTAATAATATTAAATTTTCACATAAGACATTTAGACTTTTAATCAAATCACATGATTTCGTTGTAATTTTTTATAAAAATTGAATAAAATTAATGTTTTAATCATGTATACATTACTTTAATGAAATTAAAGAACGCTATTATTATTCATTATAAGATTAAAATTTTTTTCATCGAGTGACAATTTGACTATGATTTAAAGGATACTACATGACACTTAATATATAATAATATATACATATATATATACATATTAATATGTAAATATATATATAGATATATATAAATTAATGATACATATATAATATAATATAATATATATACATTATAATATATACCCATTAATCTATCGTTAATTTATAAATCTTTAATAATCAACCATACAGTTTATTCAATAAGCATTGAATCCATAAATAACAACATCAAACATATCATTAAGAATAATATATTTTTAAGCATTTTAGGTTACTTAAAACAACTTTTACATATTGGTGAATGATTTTTCTAGCCAATAATAGAGTACTGCAAATTTACTCAATTTTAACTTACAAAATAGACATACGTTAATATATTTAAAAAATAAGGTGTAATAATTTGTTTAATATCCGAAGTATAAATGGTTGTTGGTCAAATAGCCCATAACACCATTCCTTTTAATGATACCGTTCAAATTATATATTCATAATGAAATCTGTTCTTCGGAATTACATTTGTCTGTAAATTATATGAACTTTAAATTGACATACAAACAACAGCATTCAAAAATAGGAAATTTTTAATGTACAATTATTAAAGTTCTTACCCAACAGTAAAAAAAACGATTGTCCTTTGTTCTAAAGTATATAAAATGCAAAATGGTTTCGAAATTGTAACATATCATTTATTACTTCTATGATCAAAATATTTTAAATTTTAACTATATAATACATTAAATAATTATTTTTATAATATATAATTATAAACATATACAAATAATAATGTCTAGCATTTTTAAAGTATCTCTCATCATCCTTTCTTCAGTTATATTTAAATATTTCATAATTTCAATATATTAAATATAATTCCATACTCACTGTTGACGTAGTATCTCAAGCGATTGTTTTAAATTAACTCAGATGACAATGTTAATTGAGGGTAAAACGTAAAACTTTAATTAAAATTTAGAATTTTATTATTTATATAGTTTACAGTACAGTAGTAGGAGAAAGTAAGAATCCGAGCTCAACAACCCCCTCCAGACCTCCAAACAAATACAAAATACCTAGGTAACGTAATAGAAAACCTATTGCAATCAATAATTGCGTTAAGAATCCGAGCTCAACAAATACAAAATACCTAGGTAACGTAATAGAACACCTGTTGCAATCAATAATTGCGTTAAGAATCCGAGCTCAACAACCCCTCTAGACCTCCAAACAAATACAATAGAACACCTGTTGCAAAATACCTAGGTAACAGGTAAAATTTAATTACGTGATCTTCCAGAATAAGCAAAATGATATGTCAGACTCAATTTTCCAAATCATTACGATTTAGCAGAGCGTGGCGATTGTGGACTAAATTACGCATTAGAATTCCAGTAAGGTAAGTGGTATTATATATAAAATTTTATGTTATATCATACTTCTTTTGATAATCTTTCTCATATTTGCTGATCCTCATGGGTAGAATATCTGTTAACATGTTGTCAATAATACGAAATTCACGTATTAAATCGTCCATACTATATTTTACTCCTCGTAGGTAAGATCTTATTTGATCAAGTAGTTTTTTGTAAGTTATAATTGATGTTAAGCAGCCGTGCTTTTTTATCAAAATTTTAGGTTCAACTTTTTTACAAGCTGCTGTAAGAGAAACACCAACACCGGATATGATTAACAAAAACGGGTTTAATGATATACCACTTGAAATTATGCCAGAACTAGTCATTAACAAGGGTAGATATATATTACTCGAAGTATTTTGTTATAATATTTGTAACATTTTTTTAACGCACCAAAGTTTTTTATGATAATATTTGTAGTATTGTATTAGTGCGTCAACATCCTGTCCTGGAATATCTTTTGAAATATGATTGAAATCAACTATACTTTTTTTCATTATAATATTTGTTCACATAATCTCAGGCTTGATTAAGTAACTAGTTGAGGTGTTTCAGCCACAAATTCCAGACAATACCAATATGACGCAGCAGTTAATTTTTTGTCATCTGCTATTAGCATAAAAGTTTCTTCAACATCTTTGTTTAACACAATAGACACGGTTCCAGAGAAATTATCAGTCGAGTGACGCCATGGAAATAATGTAAATATATTAAACTTTGCACTGCTCAACACGGACAATCTATACACACCAGTGACCTCTGCAGTATGTTTGAGAGTGTTATTTTGCGGCGACCAAGTAGACATTCCAGAAGCAACAGTATAGACAATATTTTTAATCTGCTTGTGAGGAATTTTAATCATACTCGTTTTCTCAACAATACTAGGAATTCCACTAATAATATCGTTGAGTTTTGTGTTAATATTATCGAGTGTAATATCAACAGATGGCGGACTTCCAAAAAATTCGTTATTGGTTTTGTTTATGTTTCTGCGAAAATTTAAAAACGTGGTGATGTGATTAGTAAAATCAGTTTTGAACTTGGTGATTTCATTGTTGATATCATCAACATATTTCTTTGTTACAGCATCAAAATCAGATTCTGGTGTTCTAAGATTATTGATGCCATTATTGTTCATGTTGAGAAATGCACGCATTATACCGCCACGCACCGACACGTACTTTGATTCCTGATCATCAACATATTTCTTAGTAGCAGCGTCATTATCCTCAGTTGGGTTTCCAAGGTATGTGATCTTGTTCTGGTTCATAACAATGTTTCCCGTAAATAAATCACCTGCTTTTCTAACATAATCGTTAACTGACCTACCCGAATCTTCTATCTTACCTTGATTGTTAAAAGTAACAATATTATTAGCAACTGCAGTAGGATTTCGTACTAGTACATCTGATAGTTGTACATTACTCGTCTTTAATCGTCCTTGTTTGTCCTGGAAAACTACAACTTCATTTGGATCTACACTTGCAACGTTTAACAAATTGTTGATTTCATTTTTGAGCTTATCAAGAGTCGCATACTTGGATAAGTCACCCTGGTAACCTTCTGTTAATAAATCTACTGCTAATGTTCCAAATTTTGTATAGTAGCTCATTATACATACCGTTCTACACAAAATTGTTGGTTTAATATAACATAAAATTATACGATGGCGAAGATAATAAACTTTGACACCGAGCGATTGGTGAAGCATAAACATAACAATGAACTTCCAGACTGTCATTATCTTATTGTTGGGCGAACTGGATCTGGTAAAACAAATTTGTTATTAAATCTTTTACTCAATAATAACTTTAACTATGATAAGGTGTATATTTACACCATCAACCCCCAACAAGACAAATACAAATTATTAAACGAGTATAATGATGAAAATTCGTGATGAACTTGGCATTGGTGATGATATATTTTTGATAAAACAACCAGAAGAACTCGTTCCAGTGAATGAACTCGATTCGTCAGAGCATAAGATAATCGTCTTTGATGATATTCCGCTAAACAATGAGGAAATGAACAAGATTAGATCATATTTTTCACTATCACGTAATAAAAGATGTAATTCTGTTTATCTTGCCCAAGGTTTTTATAATGTTGATAGGTTTATTAGGCGAAATACGGGTTGTTTCATATTATTTCCCGGACTAGATAATGTGGATGTGAGAAATATTGCAAACGGTGATGTTACAAAAGATAAATTTATCGAATTATATCATCGAGCAACTAAAGATAGATATAGTTTCTTTTTATTTGACAAGCTAGCGCGTGATCCAACCAAGATGTTTCGTTGTTGCCTTGAGACGTTTCTATGATATAATTTTGTAAAGCGTATAAAAATAATGGACAAACATCAACAGAAAATCGAATTACTAAAAAAGTTTCTCGAAACTCGAGCGGCTTTTAAGAAAAAGGTGGAAGAAGCTCGACGTGGACAAGTTCAAGCAGAAGAAGAAAGAACCAAATTTTTCAAACCTGTTACTGAGGCAATGCTTGGCAAGCAGCCAGAAATACCAACATTGTCTCCAGAAGAACTAGCAAAAATGAAAGAAAAGGGTTTGTTTGGTTTACTTGGAGAAAGATCAAAAGAAGAAAATAAAAAAATTGCAGAAGAACTTGTAAGAGACATTGCTGATCCTGCTGCACGACAGGTTGAATTTGACAGGATTAATGAACAATCCTCTTGAACTTCACACGCAATAACAAGAAAGGCTGTTAATCCGACGAGTTAAGGAGGTATAATAGAAAAAGTGTCAGAACAAACTGAGGAATTAGCTGAGAAACAAAAAACGTTACAAGAAAGTATGATAAAAATAATGCCTCTTGAGAATACTATAAAAATTTTACAGAAGACAAGCTAGGTAAAATAGACGATGTTGAGTATGAAGAGTTTATGAAAAAATATAATATCACTAATATTAATAGTATTCGAGATTGGCCAGAAGAAAACTATGATAATTTGATAGAAAAATTAGAAAGAGAATTAAAGAAGATGGGCTCACGTGCTGATGAAGAAATTAAAGATCAAAAAGATGAAATAAAATTTCTAGTATTATATGAATATATTAGAGATGGAATTATTGCTGAAATTTTTCTTAAAACATCAGAACGATATCGAAATAAACCAGGAGGTTATAAAAAAGGTTGGGATTTTAAAACTATTCAAAAAATATGATAAAACATGCGAGATAAAAAGATTACCGGAAGAAAAACTGGGTGGAGTTAAAGTTTTTACATCAAACGCAGACATAGTCGATCGGCTAATGCTGTTGATATCCTCTAAAGAAGCTGGTAATGAAAGTGTAGAGATTGATAACGAAATTATTGATATACTTGATCATCTAAGATCGAGTGGATTACTAACATCATCCGAGTACGAAATTTTACACCGCGATCTTATCTAAAATATTAGTATAATGCAAACAACATTATTGCTTGATTCATCACAAATAACAGGAACAGCGCGAATTTTACAGTAAATTACAACCCACCAATAGAACTAGATCCTGCAAAACAGTATGAGATTGGATTAATTTCTTGTACTTGTTGGAACGCCATGCCGAATATTAAAACTGGGATTAATGATGAAATTTTAATCGTTAATGTTAAACAATCTCCAACATCACAAAAAGAGTTTATTGATATACAATACAAACTACAGATTCCACAAGGAGCTTATAACATTACTGATCTAAACAGAACAATAAAAGAGCTTCTAACAAAAGCTGGTGGGAATGCTGATAATTTCGAATTAGCGGCGAATTATAACACCTTACGAGCTAGGATAACAGTGAAAAGAAATATGAAAGTCATCTTTGAAGAAAGAAGTTTTGGAAAGATGTTAGGTTTTACTAGAGTTTTATACTATACCACCGGTGAAGATAAATCTTTGACATTTGATGGAGAACTACCAGTAGATATTACAGAAGTAAATACAATACTCATCAATTGCTCTATCGCATCTGGATCTTATACGTCAAAAGGCAACCGCGGGCAAACGATCTACAGTTTCTCACCAGAAGTCCCACCGGGTTCTCTCATGCAAATCATCCGCGACAGATTATCTACTATCCAATAACACCTGAGAATCAAATTACAAGCATTACAATGCAACTCACAGACCAATCTGGACGACAAATAGACGTGAACAACGAGATAGTCACGTATTACTTACACCTACGCACTGCCTAGGCATGTGATTTTGTGTACATAATTTTATAAAATGAGACGAAGAAAGTTTATCGAAGAAAAATTGTAGGTGGATTTTTTGGAAATATATTTACAACAATTGCAGAGAATATTCCAGGAATCGCGCGTAAAGTAGCGCCCATTGCACTTGACGCCGGTAAAGCTTTCGCTACAGGGGCGGCATCTTCAGCAGGCACTGCAGTAGGGCAAAAGATTGCTGATAAGATTAAAGGACCTTCAACAACACCTACGGTGTCTGAAATAAAACGAGTAATATCAGATATTGCGCCAACAGAAGAAACAAAACGAGCTATGATAGCTACAACAAAAAATTTATTGTCGCCGAGTGGTGAAGAAATAGTACGTAAACTTGTAAAGAAAACAGCGCCGATGACCCCTGCTGCCTTTTAATTTTGTGTAACGATTATAAAATAAATGTCAGCTAAAAACTATCTCGACTTTGCAGAAGAAATTGATACTGACGATGCTGTAACAGAATTAGAGTATGTCGAGTATCTCGATGAGAACTCGAACGAACCGAATAAAACCGGAGTTAGAACTTTTAACACAAGAGACGAGGACGTGTTTCTACTACCCCATAAGGCAATGTTAGAAGTGCGTGGTCAAATATTAACTGTGATAGGTGGTGATATTGCAGCTGATGCAGAAATCGCTCTCGTCAATAATGGTTGGAGCTTGTTTAAGAGTGCACGATACCAACTGGCCAATCAAACCGTAGAAGATATTTCGATGCACTTACCCATAGCGAGTACAATACTAAACATCGTTTCGTTTAGCGATGACTATTCCAGATCAATAGCCACAAATATGATGTGGTTCAAAGATACTGGACTAGGGACAACTGTGTCGATTTCAAGAGTTTTACACAGAGCTATGCCGCTGCAGATGCTGCAAATTGTAAGAGATTTTCTTATTCTAATGCTGCAATTTTGTATAGCCGCACCAGTGCAGCTGCTGATGCAAACGCCACAAGCTTTCACTGATGCCGCTTGTCGTAATCTTGGTGGTCCATTCGCAGCCGCAGATGGTGTTAGCCGTTAGAAATTTAATAAAGTTATTAGTGCACGTAACATAAGATATAACGAGGGATTTTGCTAAACGAAAAGCGTTTAGCCGCAGAATCTCGCCAAATAACGATGATGCTTCCGTTAAGTACAATCTTTGGATTTTGCCGTGATTATAACAAAGTGTTTCGAGGAATAAAACATACGCTTATATTAGATCGAGCTGATCAAAACGATTGTATAATACACGCCGGTGGAGTGGCTGAGGGACAGTTTTCTATTACAAGATTAGCACTGTGGATGCCTCGGGTTGTCCCTTCATTAGCTAAAATGATGGAGCTCGAATCTTTACTAGCCACCTTTACAAAAAAGATACACTTCCAACAGAACAGGATTTATCAAACAGCCATTCCCAACGCGACTGATTACACATGGCGTGTAACGACCACGCCCAGCGAACAACTACCGCGACACTTGTTCGTCGTATTTCAACGACAAGCACGTCGTAACAATCAGGAAATAAACAACTCCGTATTCGATAACCCAGACGTTAGACGAATATTTGTGAGAGTAAATTCCAAACAGTATCCCGAACGTGCAATCGAATGTATTTTGCCATAGACGCCACCAGAAACATCTCTCGGCCGTACATGTATCTTATGGAAGCAATGCAAAAATATCAGAACGCGGACAGTGGATCTCAAATATCAATAGAATGAGTTTCGAACGCTCTATACCATCTTTTACTTTGACGTATCAAAACATTTGGAGCGTGTTGTGGGATCGACTGCAGATCTTGAGGTCACGTGGACAGTGTGAGCTGTGCAATATGAACAGTATAACGTATACGCGCTATTGGTTAGTGATCGATTTCTGACCATCGATTCAATCAAAGGAAGAATGACAGTACAAGTTTAATCTAACAACTTGGATATAACATTATGAAAACCAAATACACAACTCGAGAAATATACCTAACATCTGGTCAAGTTGAAAAATTATCAGCAGCTGTTGCTAAACGCAGCTCTGTTTCTTTGATGATCTCTCCGGAAACTTCAAATAAAATTGCAGTAAAAGTCATGCTAACGCAACAACAAATCAATAAAACTCGACAAAGGAAAACCATTTGTGCTGAAATTATCTGTTTCTCAGGTAACTGCAATGTCAAAAGAAGGTGGATTTTTTGGACCAGCGTTATCAATAATAGCTAGCAAAGTTTTACCAGTACTTGGTACACTTGGACTTGCGGCTGCGTCAGGAGCAGTCTCTGGCGCAACGAAGAAAGCAGTCGAAGGTCGTGGTATCAAACAAATCTATCGTGACATAGTCACTTTATGTAATAGTATAAAATAAAATGCCAACGAAAAAGTCGCCGAAAAAAACAAAATCATCGAAAAAAAAGAAAACAACAAAACGCAAACAAACAAAACAAGGAGGAATTATTCCTTTCGCTCCACTTTAGCGGGACTAGCGGGAAGTCTGCTGCCAAACTTACTAGGAATCGGACGCGGATTAACTCTACCAGGGACCAGACGTTATTGAGCAATTTTGACATCATTGAAAAATTGAAGGACGTTGTTGGATTTCGAGGAGTATTTTCCAAGGATGAACTCGATGACGTACCAACAGGCGGTTCTTGTGTTGTAAATATTGAAAACTTCAATGATGGCTCTGGCACCCACTGGGTTGCTGTCCACGATAACAATTATTTTGATTCGTTCGGACTTCCTCCAAGCGATCTCATAAAAAAATATATTTTTAAAAAATTTGATAAAATAAATTATTCGTCTAATCAACTACAGCCGATTGGAACATCAGCTTGTGGTTATTATTGTATCATGTTTGTCAGACAAATGCACCAGAGTAAAAACTCTGGGAGAGTAAAAACTTTTTAAAGTTTATTTTACAATTTGATGAGCTTCCTTCTCATGCGAATGATAATATTGCAATCAATTTTATCTAAACTCCTTGATATAATAATGTCAACATACTGTCTCAAATGCAAAACTAAAACAGAGAACAAGGATGAGATGACGGAAAAAACGAAAAATAATAGAACGATGTTAAAAAGTATTTGTGCAATCTGTGGTAGAAAGAAAAGTATGTTTTTGAAAAAACAAGTAGGATCTAGCGTTGATAGAGTTATCTTGATCGACGATTAATCTTATGAAACAAAATAAAATAAAATGAAATGCAATTGTGATTGTGACAAAGATCTTTGCATAGAACAAGATAAAATCATTACGTACTGTCAACGTTGTAACAACAGAGAAATAATAGGGTTAGGTATAGATATACATAAACTAATTGGTAAATTACCAAAACCAAAAGGCGGTTGGACTTTGCCAGGTCATCGTTATACTGGTCCTTACAATCCGCTAGATCAACAACTAGATGAAAACGACAATCCATTGCCAGGACAAGAGCCTTATAATCAAGTGGATGCAATAGCAATGCGTCATGATATCTGTTATCGTGATCATGAAAACTCGAAAGCAGATTGTGATAAAGTAATGTTAGACGAATTACATGATATGGAGCCAACAAATCTACGAGAACGTTTTGATAGAAGATTTGTTCAGGAATGATAGGAGCAAAATATAAAACTCGGACTCGATCGCCTCGCTCGGAAAAGAATTATACGATGATCTTGCAGTCGAACTACACAGACCTAAAAAAAAAAGTTTCCGAGACGTAAAGTTGTTGCAAACGCTGTAGATGATATCTGGGCAATAGATTTGGTAGATGTATCCAATCTGGCTCAGTTTAACGTTGGCGCTGATGGCGCTCCAAAGAAGTATTTGTTTAACGTTATAGATGTTTTCAGCAAATACGCTTTTAGTGTGCCAGTTTCAGATAAAACAGGAACGTCAATCACTGATGCGTTAAAACAAATAATAACGAGTACCGAAAGAAAACCAAACAAAATCTGGACTGATCATGGAGCCGAGTTTTTTAACAAAAAGTTTGAGCAGTTTCTAGAACAAAATAATATTAAAAAATACGTTACAGGAAACGAAGGCAAAAGCGTTGTTGTCGAGAGATTTAATCGCACGCTAAACGAAAAATTACATAAACATATGACAGCTAAAAACACCAACAGGTACATCGATGACCTTTCTCAAATCGTAGGCGAATATAATAACACGAAACATCGAACCATCAAAATGTCACCCAATGACGCTATCAAAAATCCAATATTAGCAAACGAAAACATGTACCGCAGACATAAATTTAAGGTCGGTGATAAAGTTAGAATCTCTTTGACTAAAAAGATATTTGAAAAAGGATTTACTCCAAACTGGAGCGAAGAAGTATTTGTTGTTGATAAAGTACTCTTAACAGTACCTGTAACGTACGCGTTAAAAGATCTGGCAGGTGAACCTATAGTAGGTAGTTTTTACGAACAAGAACTACAAAAAACTGAACAAGATGTTTTCGTTATCGAAAAAGTGATTAGGAAAAAGGAGATAAATAAAAGTTTAGTCAAATGGCGTGGGTATAGTGATAAATTTAACAGCTGGATTCCAACCCGGTCGATTTTATCGACTGTGAAATAATGCTATTATAAATTTCCTCATACTTTCGTTTGATAGATTTGCATTTTACTGGTTTACATAATGATATTAGATATTGTCTGCGATCGTCAGAGATCGTCATAAGATTAAAAATCTTAACAAAGATGAAATCAAATTTTATATTTTTCTGTCGGTCTGGAATTTTGATGTTTAAAAAAGGTCTGATTAACTGCAAAAAATACCTGCTGTTCGGTAACGGTAAAATTAAATTTTATAATTTTTTTAGCAATGTGATACTTGACATTATATTTTCCAGTGGTTGGTCTGCTATAATTATATCTGTTAACGACGGTGACTATTTCACCATCATCAGACTCGTTGTTATATAAAATATCATCTTCGTTATAACCAATGGATTTGTCTATCATATCATTAGAGATTGTGGAGACCTTATCGCTAGCAAGTCGTTTCATCATATCCATATTCATATATATACTTTTTATCTAATTTGTTGTTATAAGATGACTGACAAGGTCAAATATCACCAAAAGTTAATATAATAAACTACCACGAACTGACT
Source organism: Potamilus streckersoni (assembly GCA_016746295.1). Classification (NCBI taxonomy): domain Eukaryota; kingdom Metazoa; phylum Mollusca; class Bivalvia; order Unionida; family Unionidae; genus Potamilus; species Potamilus streckersoni. The sequence goes on from JAEAOA010000176.1 coordinate 701,066, forward strand.
GAAGCGGTAAGAAAATGCTTGTCAGGTTATAGTTCATATTCCGTTGAGTTTTTGTAATGCAAGGTGATTCTCATAAAATATTACTAACAGAAGCAGAAAAAAATAAAATTAATGAAAGTGCAGTAACGACGCTAAAATTTGATTGCGATGATATTATAGCATTTGCTCATCATTGTTTGACTAAAACCGAATTACAAAATATTATTAATCATCATATCTAAAAATAATACTAGCATCATCATATTTGTTTGAAAAAGCTGATTTTGTTGCTCCATCAGCTACAAATTTTACTGCTCTGGGATTTATATTATAATATTTCGCCGCAGCTGTAATTGATTTGAATTTGATCTCCTCATCCGTTTCAAGGTTTAACGAAATAACAGGTTTTATTGGGCATCTAAAATTAATACCACCACCTCGTCCTTTTCTCACATTTTCCTGTTGGGTCACTAGCTCCAGATTTTCCAATCGATTGTCTGTTTTTACATTATTGATATGATTAATAACCAGACCATTGGGTATAGATCCGTTGAACACCTCGTAAACAAACCTATGACCAGTATAACAAACTCGATCTGTCGATGTTCCTCTAACAGTCACACTGATATATCCCATATTGCTCATAGATTATTAAGAACTTTTTTAGTTTTTCTGTTTCTTATAATACCGCGATCGTTAGCCTCGTATAAATCAAAGACCGGATGCGGCTGAAACTCGTCTTGTAAGGATAAATTTTCAATATTATCATCAGTGACTTTACCGTTATAATGATATACTCGTTTCCCCTCTGGAATGTCATCGCAAAATAACGTGTAAATAAAATCTTTTCTAAACATCGTAATTCTTTCAGTATTATCTCCCTTTACACTAATCGTATAACCCGCTGGCGTTGCTTTACCAACAGATATTCCAGTAATGATATTAATAACCGAACCAAGTGCATTTCCAGCGTACAGGTTGTACTTCGGATAAACATGATATACCTCTTGCTCACGTGCGCTTGTCAGATTTACTGTCATTATATTATAGGTGATATTTTTTTATCTCTAATTGTTGTTTAGCGCATGCGCAGTGTGAGTAAATTATCAATTAGATATTAGACTATAGTATATAATAATGTTGAAATTGCGTGATATAGCCAAGAGAAGTCTTATGGGAGAACCTGTTAAAATAGCGACTGCTTTTGCAGGTTTTGACAATAGTTATCAGTTTGATAATCAAAACGTTTTAGTAAATTTTTCTGAAACAAATCTCTTTCATCTGCTACAGACGACTGTAAAACGTGAGCTTGAAAAACACAAGGGTCTAAGATTGTTAGTGCAATATCACGTTATATATTTTCAAAACTACTTGTGACGGAAGAATCTACTAACAAGGAAATTGCAGACCCTTACATCAACGCAAAATCTAGACGTGTTTTACTTGGTAGTGATCTTTTGTCACTATCTAATGAAATACACCAAGAAATTTGGAAAAAAATAGAAGAATTTACCGAATTAGGTTCGGGTTGGAAGTTTGAAATGATCAAGGAAATTTTGTTTCACACGATGAAATATGACGCATTACGCGGTAGTTCGTATATCGACCTGCCACCAAAAATAAAAAATAAACAGTGCTGTATAAACATAAAAAACGTCGATAGCAAATGTTTCCAATGGGCTGTTCTTTCCGCGCTATTTCCAGCAGAAAAAAATGCTGATCGTGTTGAGAAGTATATCAGTCACGTGTCAAGATTAAATTGTGCTGGTATTGACTTTCCAGTGGCAGAAAATCAAATACCAAAGTTTGAAAAGCAAAATAATGTTTCGATTAACGTTTTCGGATTAGATGAAAAAGAAAATGTCTATCCGAGGTATATTTCAGAAAAGCTTCACAATCGACTATCAATTTACTGTTTTATAAAAATCATTACGTTTGGATCAAAAACTTTAACAGACTAGTTGGAAGACAGTATAATAAAAATAACAACAAAAAGTTCTTTTGTTATCGCTGCTTGCACGGTTGTAGAGACAATGAAACATTACAAAAGCATTTGCAGTACTGTAGTGACGTACAAAGAATAACAATGCCATCTAAAAAAGATAGCGTGTTACAGTTTGTCCATCATAATCATAAACTAAAAATTCCTTTCGTCATATACGTCGATTTCGAATGCTTACTTCAACCTGTACTTGGCGTAGAAAATGATCCTAACCAATCGAGTACAAGAAAAATTCAAAATCATGTTCCATGCGGAGTAGCGTACAAGGTAGTTTGTTGCGCTGATTCGAGATTATCTAAACCAATCCAACTCTATCGTGGTAAAAATCCAGCTGTCTGGCTTCTCAAGCAGTTGATTAATGAAGTTGATAATATTACTTATCGTTTGAAAAAAGTAACTCCAATGTTAAAATTAACACCTCAACAAGAATCTGATCACGAGCAAGCGAAAATTTGTTATATTTGTGAAAAAGCTTTTGACCCTGACAACAAAAAAGTACGTGACCATTGCCATTTGACCGGACAGTATCGTGGAGCGGCTCATGACCAGTGTAATTTAAAATTTCACGCTCCAGATTTTATTCCAGTTATTCTTCACAATTTTCGAGGATATGATAGTCACATTATAGTAGAAGCTTTTGGTGATCCTGATAAAAGCTCATCTAAAACTCAATAATGTCATCAAATGCATTCCAAATAATTTTGAAAAGTATATGTCAGTTACGCTAGGTAAATTGCGTTTTATTGACAGCCTGCAGTTTATGGCAGCATCGTTAGATGAGCTAGTAAAAGGTTGTAGTAAATTTAATAACCTAAGAGACTGTTTTGGAGATAAATTTAATCTATTAGCTAAAAAAGGAGTTTTTCCATACGAATATCTCGACGATTGGAGTAAATTTGATGAAACATCTTTACCTAGCAAAGACAAATTTTACTCGCAACTTAAAAAAGAAAATATAACTGATGACGAGTACAAGTATGCACAAGATATTTGGAAAGAGTTTGATTGTGAGACTTTTGGTGATTATCACGATTTGTATTTGAAAACTGACGTGTTATTATTAGCAGATGTTTTTGAAAGTTTTCGAGAAGTGAGTTATAATAATTACGGACTAGATCCTTGCTGGTATTATTCTGCCCCCGGACTGTCATGGGATGCTCTGTTAAAGTTTAGTAAGGTCAGGATGGAAGTACTGACTGATGTTGATATGTTCAATTTTATTGAAAAAGGTATCCGAGGCGGTATTAGCGTGATAACGAAGAAATATGCTGAAGCAAACAACAAATATTTGAAAGAGTATAATCCTGACCTTCCTTCGAAGTATATAGTTTATCTAGATTGCAATAACTTGTACGGGTATTCGATGGCAGAATCAATGCCTCTTGGTGGATTTCATTGGATCACGGCTGATCAATTTCTATCAGAGACAGAAAAAAAGATACCCGACGATGTTTCGTATTTCGTTGAAGTTGATCTCGATTATCCAACTTCGCTACACAAATTACATAACGATTACCCTTTCTGTGCGGAATCGATGGTTATAGATTATAGTTTGTTATCAGAAGAACAACAAGCGTCAGCATCACCAAGACAACATTCCATGGTAAAGAAACTAGTACCAAATTTGCTTCATAAACGTAATTATGTTTTGCATTACAAAGCTTTAAAACAAGCAGTCGATGCTGGTCTCGTGTTGAGAAAAGTTCATCGCGTACTAAAATTTAATCAGTCGCCGTGGATGAGAGGTTATATTAACTCGAACACTACAAGAAGAGCTGCGGCAAAAACTGATTTTGAGAAAAACTTTTTCAAACTGATGAACAATTCTGTTTTTGGTAAGACGATGGAGAATATTAGGAAACGCGTAAATATCGAACTAGTCAATGATGTCAATCGCAGAAAAAACTTGTCAGACGATGATTTTGTGAGCATGAAAATATTTAATGAGAATCTTGTTGCGATACAAAGAAGAAAAACAAATCTAAAACTAAACAAGCCGATCTACGTTGGAGCTTCAGTGTTAGATTTATCAAAGTGGCTGATGTACGATTTTCATTATAATTTTGTTAAAAATCAATGGCCGGCTAGTAGATTATTATTTACTGATACTGATTCGCTCGTATATGAAATCGAATGTGAGGACATCTATCAGGACATGCATGATAATAGATATCTGTTTGATCTTTCTGATTACCCACGTGACAGTAAATTTCATGACGACACAAATAAAAAGGTTATTGGTAAGTTCAAAGATGAAATGAACTCGAGCGCTATCAAATACTTTATCGGATTACGTAGTAAAATGTATGCCGTATTGTTAGACAATAATAAAATAACAAAAAAAGCAAAAGGTCTGCCTCGTGATTTTGTTAAAAAGTTTAAAATTTGATGACTACAAGTATGCGCTTGATGGCGGTGTTAGTTTTATAAGAGCTATGTCAATTCGGACAAATCATCATAAGCTCGAAACAGATGTCCTTATCAAACGCGGTTTGAGCAATTTTGATGATAAACGTTATTGCGAAAATGGGGTAGATACATTTGCACTTGGGTATTGTCATGATGATAGAGATATATTTGACATTATCTTTGCAAACTAAAATTTTATCTAAACTTTAAAAATAATGTTTGAAAATTTGACAGTAACAAATAGCTACAGTAGCAAAATCAAATATCTAATGATGGACGGCAAACCATTGACAGTTGAAATTAATAATGAAACATCAGGCATATGCTTTAGTGGTACCCGTGACAAGTTAAAACTTTCGCTCATCAGATCTGATGACAGCGAGTATTTTAATTATCTCGAACAATTGTATCAAAAGTTGCTAGCGGAATTTAACAACTTTCACTGTCCGATTAGTCAGCAAAAATACACCAAACTTACAATTGATCTTGATCGGTCAAAGTGTGTATTTTATCGACAAAAAATACCCTCTTAACAAATCACAAATAAAAGATTTGTTTGAGTCCCGTCGTTATGTGAGCGGTAAAGTAAAGTTTAGCCTCTATCACCATGATAATGAAATATTTTTGATATCTACAGTTGAGACATTAACAGTTGGTAATGAGGTATAATACCACTTACCTTACTGGAATTCTAATGCGTAATTTAGTCCACAATCGCCACGCTCTGCTAAATCGTAATGATTTGGAAAATTGAGTCTGACATATCATTTTGCTTATTCTGGAAGATCACGTAATTAAATTTTACCTGTTACCTAGGATATTTTGCAACAGGTGTTCTATTGTATTTGTTTGGAGGTCTAGGGGTTGTTGAGCTCGGATTCTTAGCGCAATTATTGATTGCAATAGGTTTTCTATTACGTTACCTAGGTATTTTGTATTTTGTTGAGCTCGGATTCTTAACGCAATTATTGATTGCAATAGTTTTTCTATTACGTTACCTAGGTATTTTGTATTTGTTTGGAGGTCTGGAGGGGGTTGTTGAGCTCGGATTCTTACTTTCTCCTACTACTGTAGAACTGAATAATTTTTTAATGCAATAACTCATATTTAAAAACATGCAAATTGATAAATAAGCATTTAACTCACGAATATACCAATTCATCACACATGCACGATTTTGTAACATGCAAATCCCATTCAGTAAATTTATTAAAAGTGCATTTATTAGCCCTAAAGTATAAATTTTTGTTTGTTTCTGAATTGTTACTTGCGACGAATTTTACTATCTAACAAGCTTGTGCTTATGATTAATTATTCGATGTATAAATTTTGTTTGTGCATTCTTTTAAACAAATAGATTCAAAAATGTATTGGATAATTTTTAAGGATGTTTTGAATTAATATATTGCATTTAAAATAATCAGAATCACTACATCATTAATTTAATAATATTACATACTATTCAAAATGTATTACAATTATGGTAAAATTATTATTACATGAAGCCATAATGTAATTTTCTAGGATAATGAATCTATTTTGTTATTAAGTAGACCATATTTTGTCATCTGAAAAAATTTTATTATAATAATTCCTTGAAAGTTAGCTAACTGATTTAATCTGGTATAAGTATATGCCATGAAAGTTTTATTGAATTATGTTTGATCTCAATTTTCATAATTATGAATATTACATAGGATAAATTATAGACTACATACATCATAAATTTATCATAAAAAATGATATTTAACATACGCTGTATATGATGACATTTCATACATGGAAAAATTTGCAAATCAAATTATCATAAATGTGCCTGTTCAAGATTGCTTTTACAAAAATAACGTGCTCAACAATTATGGGATTTTGGCATTTTTCATTCTGCCGATGATTTAGTTATTGGATTGTGATGATATACGGTTTCAAAGATTCATAGAAAGGTTTAAAATATAACTTCAAAATATATGTATGCTGGTCTTTATTCAGCATTCCTTTGAACATTTAGTTTCTCTAGGGTTTGTATTCAAATAAAAATAACCCACTGCTAAAATTACAGACTATTTTTTGTACATTTACTATAATATATATACTGTTATTATTTACTCTTTTGTGCCTTGGAGCATTAACGGATACTAATGTAAGAACATATTATAAATGGTATGTGACTTAATTCAATAATGTTTTGAATTATCAGAATTTCAATTTGATGTCAAAAAGAACATTGAGTTTTTCTTATCAAGGTGCCATTGAATTATTTCAGAGAATGGACAACTTGCCATGTGAAAAATTTTAAATTTAGGTTAGCGATTTACCAAGTATTACATTCATTGAATCGTTCGTGATAAAGACTCATTGACTGCAAATATTTATATATGGAAGGGAGAGCATTATGAAAATTTTATAACAAATCCATGGGCGGGGTTTATTCCATAAATGTATTATACTAATTTGAATCATTTAACATTTCCAGATAAGTAAATGTCAAACCGAATCAAAATTTTCCATAATTGAAGCTTCCAATTAAGCATATTTCTTACAGGTGCTTAGTTTTCATGTACTGGGCAATGACTATCACAATGCATCATATTGATCTAAACTATTCACTGTCCATTAATCAAATATAAGAAATTACATCAGATCATCATATCCCTTGTGGTTTCAAACATGCTGGATTACCATTGATCTTTCCCAATTATTTACATCATTAAGTATTATGCATGTGGGGAGTAATATATAATCATTTGCATAATGTCAGTCAGCATTACATGTACTATCAGTTGCGTACAAATACAATGTTTAACATGGGGATCAAAGGACATGTTCAGTTTATTCATGTTTACTTATCATTATTTAGTAAAAGTAATTTGAAATTCATAGTACAAAGACTTTAAAGCTTTTATGGTAATTTTAACCTTATCTGATTTAAGTTTTTTTTTCTTTTATTACCGAAATAAAGTCATTCATTGATTGTTTCTCATTCCTTTGTTCGAAATAAAATTTAAAATGTATTAAATTGCAAATTCCTATGATTGTAGATTACACTATTTGTGTTCCAAATTCAAATGTTAACATTTAATTTAATGCCATTGATGTATTTAACGAATTCAGTATGATCCTAATTCAACATGTGTTCATTTTGGGGAATCAACTCTTTTTTATTGTGAATTAATGTATGGACTAGGTTCCTGAAATCCAAAGTGCCATACAATTATCGTTGTTTAAAATGACCTTGAAAAGTGTGGACGTGAATCATATGCGTCGTTATTTAAAACATAAAGATTAATAATCCAAATTTTGTTATGAGTTAGATTTAACATATTATTAACGTTTGTTAGCTACTTGATTTATTTTTAAATTTATTACATCAATGCTAAAATTATATCAGTAAAAAACCATTTTCTGTCCTTGCAAATGCTGGATTTATACTGATAACATTTAATTTTAAGGTAACAATAAAGAATATGACTTATTACAAAATATGTCAAATACTTTCCAGCTGTATTATAAAAAATTCATTTGTGAAGTTTTTCTTTAGGTAAAATGTAATCAAACAGAATTATCTTTTTTTGCCTTCAGTGAACAATAACGAAAGTATAGGCTAAATCCACTTCTATTTTCAGATAGATAAGTTCAAAAGTTTAATTTAAGCAATCATTAAATCTGTATTGGATCAACTATTTTAAATATTTTGAACTGAATTTTTGTTGTTTATATATTATACAAATTGATTTTAATTTCAATGTTAGTATTAGAAAAAAATTGCAATTGTATATTGATTATAATTTTGATAACATTCACCATTGGAAAAGTAATGTAGCGCACATTATGTCAGATAATTTTTATTGGCAATCTATGTGAATTAATTCTAAAAAGTAACTGCTCAAGTTCTGGATTTGAAAAAACATGTTTAGTGTTCCATTTCATGGTACATAAACATGCATTAGTAAATGTTTACTATTCAATAGGCCACAGTTTAGTTCTCTCAAGAGTGATAACAACAAATACTGTACAATTTAATTATATTTATTCATGTTCAGCACTATACAAATAAAACTTAACAAAATGAACTTACTGTTTCAGAGGTCAAAAACCTGTAATCCATCCTGAATTTAAAACAATATGTCCTTGAAATAAAAGGTTATATGAATACTGTTAATTTTCATCTACGATTGTCAATTCCAAAATGGAATGCAATAATTTTGTTATCCAGCGAGTACATTAAAAAATTTATGTGAAATTTGTTTCAATCAACCTATGTTTGAATTCATAATAACCTTCCAATAAATTAAAAGTTAATCTTATTTGTCTTTGAAGGAATCTTATTTAATTTTCTAGTTGAATTTGCTGATGAATGGATAGTCTCAAACCCAAATTCAAAACATAATAATATCATTAATGATCATTTATTTATTGCCAATTGTAGTTACATCAAAAATGGTACAACTGTTATAAAATAATCATGACATTTAAGATCATACAAAACAGATGTCCCTAAAGGTCAAAATTTCAGACTTTGCGAATTAAAACAGATAGTTTGCCATAACATGGATACAGTTTAAGTGTTAGGTAATGAACCAGGCGCATCTTGTAATGTTATTTATTACCTACTAAAATTGAAAAAAAATGTGTTGATAATTGAATTTGAGACAAAAAGTGTAACAACTATAGATAATGTTCCTATATTAATTGGGTTTTTTTAAAAAATGAAATTTAAAAAATATCTAAACTGTCCCTCTCCATAACGCAAATTATGGTTAATGTAAAATATAAAAACACAATATTACATTAGTTTAAAATTTAAATTGAACTGAAAAAAACTAATTATTAATTGAATTAAATCATGGGGTATTTAATATATTACCGTATAGGATTGTAAATCATGTTGTTCTAACAAATGGTTTGTACAATTTCAACGGTGCAGCAGGTATTTTTGATCATAACACACTGTAAATTAGCGCACAGGCATATATGAGGCATTGTATAAAACATTTTATAACATACAATAAAAATGTTTCGCCCAAATAAAGGCTTGCGTCCAAGTGCTGTGTATTGGTGATTTTGAAATATAGGGTTGGAATGCAAGAAATTATGTGTGTTTGTGTCCTTGTAAGTTTTGTGATTATTATTTTTAACGTAGCTTTAACAATTTTTCTAATGTCAGATGTTAAGATATTTGTCATTATATTTTTTAGTACATATCTATTGCACTGAATCGCACAAATTTTGCATCACGTTGAAATTGTACAACACCAGCAAGTTTCTGTATTAACACTAACTTAATAATGCAGAGCCATTGTGAAGGCTAGTTTGACTGCATCAACTCAAAATTTAAGAAAGTCTTTGTAAATTACCGGGATCGTAACAAATTTGGAATGAATTTTTAAATCTAAAGCAATCCGCTCTGTTTCTGCATTAAGAGCAATATCAATTTCATACGGCTAAAGGGCTGCAGATTATTTGAAAAAATGGTGAATGATTAAGGTAGCATTTTTTGATCATGATTTGAAAAATAAATTTTTAGATATTGTAGATACTTTGTATGAGACTTTTGGTCAATTTTCTCGAAGGGAAAAATCATAGTTCAGCCCTATATTTCACAACTATTGTACAATAAAATGCTATTTTTAAAACACAACTATACAATTTAAATCACAAGATATGGGTCCTCAATTCATTCACTATTACAGACTATCACAAATTAGCACTTTCTAAAGCACTGATTTCAATGCATTGATGGAAAATTTTTTCAATAAATATATTAACCTTTGTTTATTTGATTGGTACATAATAGCTTAAGTAAAATTAACTAAATCCTCCAAAAAATCTGTATTCATTGTAATGAATTTATAATCATTTTACATAACTTAAATATTATATTATTGAATTGAAGCTATTATTGTTGAATCAATAAAAATATAAAAAGTCAATCAGGTTAAAGAAAATGCAAATAAATTAATGTTATTGTTATACAATTATTAAAGAAAATTTTCATAAACATAAATCAGCTATATATGGCGGCCAGTATAAATGGTGGAGGAAGAACCCAGGAAAACTCCAAAAGACCACTTGATAATTTGTGTACCTAAGGAATATTGTTTTACTGCATTGGTTTCATAATTTAAGACGTTAACCAGGGTCTGGACTAAATATTTCAAGACGGAATGAAACTTGCAGTGATCCTTCTAAAAAAAATACCTTTGACATTTTGGCCATATTGCCCCAAATTTTGAATAAATAAAGATTGTTTTTAAAATTGAATCTATTGCATTGTTAACTTGATAAGTAAAATTAAAAAAGTCAACATTATGAAAATCAACTAAATTTTGCACATACAATTCCATCAAACAATGTTATTTAATTAATATAATGAACGGATATATAATATTAAAATTAACATATAAATGGATGTATTATTAATTTTTATAATAATACCTTTGATATATGAATGTAGGAAAACTTGAAATAATTATAAACAGTGAAGTGTATGTTATGTATTCTGAAACAATTTAAATGTTGGTTATTTTGGCTTTATTACTGATGTTGTACTCACGCGTATGTAATGTAAATTAATGGTTGACTATGGTCAATATAAAAATTAAACTGTGGAAATCAGTGAATTTTAGATAAATCCATCCCATTGGAGGTGATTTGTTGTACATATTAAATGGTAAAAAACTGATTCTTTCCATACTGTGAACGTTATGTTGAACAAATGTCACAATAATGCGTCCGTAAAATATACAAATCACACTTTTTAATGAACAAAATTTTACTCAACGTTTTACTCTTATGCATTTGATTGCAATTTAATCGTGATATGTTTTATTACCACAAACGATAAACAAAGAAATTTTTATGATAAATTTGAATAGGACTAAGTCGAATGTTTACTATCTATGTATAAGTGGTATATTCGTTTTGCTAAATGGCTTATTGCATTCATACAAATTTTCCATGATAGAAAGACATACAACTATACAGAGACTTGTAAAACTTTAAAATGAGCCAGATCCTGAAATGTCAATGTAATTTATAGAATCACAGTTTTTTATTCTGAAGATTATGTTTCTTCCATCAAAAATTTATCTATTTTCATTAATTCTATTTGATGAGATTAAAACTAACTTGCCAACTTGAATATCAGAAAACCTAAAGACTGGATAGTACTGTCGATTTTTTGATGCTTAAGGACCTAAGACATTTTATACAAAATCCTAGTTTCTTAAATATCCATATAAGAATATGCACAGATTGATTGGTAAAAAAACAATAAATGAATATCCAGTGTAAAAATGACTGGTGTGTTAAGATCAGCGCTTTACGTGTAAAGAATCATTAAGTCAGGAACAATTTCATAAATCACTTCTCCAAATAATTTGACTTGAATTATAAAGTGGTAATGTGTTTTCCTTGGTATTCAGCCTTATACCCAATATCCATGAGTATTGGAAGATTACCCCCCTAAACGCACATTCATTGGTAGATATGTCAGTTTAATATCAAGGGTAAAATCATGAGACAAAATAAATATGAACATTTATAAAACTTGTCGACAAGGTTGAATTTGCAACTATCAATTTATGAACACACAAGCACCAAGGCATATTACAGTCATCGACCTGTCCAGGGGTTTCTTTTTATTATGTGGTAATTCCGTAGCTAACTGCTTACACCTATATATGCTGTTGAATTAGGTATTACAGAAAATAACTCTCTTGATTTACCTTGAAGTTAAATCTACACCCTCAGAACTACGAACAGTATCTCTCAATGTCCAGCTGAATCCCTAAATTTCAAAAATGGGTACGAAAATCCTGCTAGCAAGCACCTAAATACCATATTGGATTTACAGTTTGAATTTCGCTCACTGTTAACTAATCATTATTGCAGTATTTGATGTTTTAATCACATTAATGCAGATATGCGATATTTTCTATTGAAAGATTCATTATAATGATATAAAATAATTTGATGATTAGATAATACACATAGGTACCCATATTCGATATTCACTACAAAAACACGTTTGTAATCCCATGACAGCAATTCAAGTCAACATTAGGAACATAGGCATAATACAAACTATGTAGAATAAAGCAATAAAATAGACCATATATTTCCGACCATATATATCTTTAGATCGCAAATATATAGATATATATATCAAATTATATCCACACATCTCCATCAATGCTTAATATTAAATATCCTATAAAAATATACATTTATATTCCTTCAAAAGGAGTATACTAGCTCTCTACTTAATTTATGTCATATATCTGATTTAAAACACCCTGGCACTATACTTATCGTAAAGTCATATACCTGATTCACATAACTTTTAAAGCAAAACTCATAGAAGATAGCACATGCATTAGATACCCATTGGTCCAATGCGTTACAATAAAATGCGTTAGATAATACAACACAATTTATCTGGAGCCATTAAGAGTTTCTGAGTGGACTAAACATTCTTCTACTTACGGATTTATTACCGGTTTCCCTTGTAATGAATGGGTTAAGAGTTCAATCGGATACATTGAGTCGATATGTGGATTTATGTTGAGATGCAATTCTAGCCATAGCTCTTGTGGGTTCTAATTAGGTACTTTTCCGGGGATTTCCCCGTTTCCCGCCATGTAAAGCCTATCTTGTACTGAAAAATGTGGCGTTAAGTCCCAGAACAAGAACACAGTTTCACTTGTGGAACACTATTAGTAGTACTAGTAGTAGTAGTATCGTTTCACGCTTCTGCATCACAATACTAGAGATACGGTGCCAAAAAAATTCTAAAATGGTAACTGTAAAAATTCGTACAAAAATCTCTCTTGGTAGTCAAACTTTCCAAAATAAAACTAAATGAAAATTACAAACTAATGCAAACTAATTTCGACTAAAATATGTCTGAGATATATCAAACTTAAAGTAAAAAGATACAAGCCTTAAAATCGATGGTCATATTCCTTTAAAAATAAACTACATTTCTCTAAAAGTACACGATTTTGTCAGTGTTACATCATCATGATGTTTCTTGATCAATCATGTTCACATCAAACACTTTCCTTCCATCATGTTCACATCTAACTTTAAGTAGACAGAAAAGCGGTTTGTAAACTGGTGATATATGGGAGAATTATTTACCAGTTTTAGTCAATTTATAATAATATTGCCTTTTGAAATGATGGACAGAAAGTGTTTGATATGAACATGATTGCAACAATTTCGGTCTTACAATCCGTAAGAAAAAAAAAACAGATGTGATGAACCATCCTGTACCGATAAGACCTTACGAAGAACCTTCCGTTTTAGTAAATGAGCAAAACACTCCCTCCAGTAGACAATTCACTTATTGACAGTACACTTTAACGAGCAGTTCAGATCGAATATGAATCCAAAGCCAGAATTGTTAAAGCAGTTGTGGCATTTTTTAGAAACTGGGGCACAGAGGCGTCAGTCTACAAACAAAAGTGCAGGTCCACAAAACCGTTGTGTTGCCGACCCCTCTATATGTATGCGAAACCTAGACAACGGTGTGCATACGTCATGCCAAGAAGCTGAACAATTTTCATAATGGTTTCCTGAGAAAATAGATGAGGATCAAGTGGCAAGGCACGGGGATGCATTCGAAGCATCCACGCTCTGCTTATGAGATGGGTCTGCCACGTCACCAAGATGTCCTAACAATGATTGCCAAAGATTTTCTACGAAGAACTGAAGGAGCAATAAATATCTCAGATTGTTCAGAAGAAAAGCTTGCTGGAAAAATTTCCTCAAGCTACCCTTGAACTATTTCAATATTGACACCGAGCCATGGAAAGAACTCGCACGGAATCCCTGGATGAACAGACTATGAATTAGTGAGAACTTGCAGAGGCATGGCTCAATCGGTGTCAATCTCAGCTCATCCTCTACTGACGAAACAACCTAAATCGGAATTCTCAATGATGTGCGCCACAGATAGTTTAGATACAAATCGTCCTGATGGCTACTCGAGTACTCATATAAGCCAATCTAGTTATTTATATCATGGACATCTTTTAACTGGAACATCTATGTATCAGTATCGAATTTCACTGATATACTTCTTTTTCCGGACCTCACAGAAATAAAAACGGTTTGCTTTACACGTCTGGTGTGTATTGACTGAACATAAAGACCCTTGCACGCTTCTCAGTTTTAAAGAAGACAGAAATTATGCCAGTAGATAAATGAAACATACTAACTTGATTTAAGTCATCATATTTATCCAAAACGATAGAAATAACGATGTTAGCAATCGACATTTTACAGCTCTTGTGCTCCACAGTACCCCAAGTACATTCTCATTCCTTAATTCGAAATACAATCCAGTGTCAGAGTATTATTATGTAATTACTTAAGAAACATCTGGAAGTTGATTTATTCCTCATAAATAATAGATATTATACCTAACACTTCAATAAGGTGTTTATGTCATAATAGATCTTATATTAGGGTTTCTTGCAATACCCTTGTTTTATTTATATAAAAATAGAGATAATACATATTGTTTTTATGGGGAACGGTTTTCGCGGGAATCAGTGAAAACAATAACAAAAGAGAAAAACATTTATCTTGGAACTGAAGAATATATATATATATATATATATATATATATATATATATATATATATATATATATATATATATATATATATATATATATATATATATATATATATATATATATATATACGTTGATGCATGGCTAAACATTTTTTGGATGAGGTGTGAAACGATTAGACGGTCCAATCTTTTTCCCTTTTCTTTTTGGACAGGAGAAAGGCGAGGGGGGTGTGTGTGAACTTGTTTATGGTCATAGCTTTTGGTGTTACATAGCACAACAAATATTGATACCATCCGCTTACCCCAGGTCTTTTCTGTTGTGGAATACGTCGCCACTGACTGTATCAACTTTATGACATGCATCACGCGTCGTTGAGGAGTTCACAATGGACTAAATTGTGTAGATTATTGCTTAAATAAATTCAGTAAACTCTGTAATTACCCGATATCTCTTGGACATTGATTTTTAGGGTAGGTAAACTGTAAACAGCTGCCGCTGCGGATATTAGGTGCAGGGTGTCAACGCTGAAAGAGAAGTTCCTGGAGACACGGGTTTCTATTTTTTCATCAAATGGGGAAGAACGGGTGTCAAATTGGGTTTGGCTGGCATCACTAGCAACGGCGAAGTGGAAGCACCTGAGGCTTGGGAATGTAAGGTTTAGCCCGGAATGTAGTGCATTTCTTGCGGATGGAAACTGTTTTATGTGAGTATTTTATTGGGGTTTTTCTTTTCCTGGGGATATTTTTTGTGGTTGTAACCTGGTCATGACATTACTACACATTTTCTTCTGGGTACCGTTGGGTCCTTGAGAGGCTTTTTCTCTTGTGGAGAACTTCAGGGGCATTAAGATTCCATTTTAAGAGGGAACAAATGCTGACACCTCCTAGAAAACTGCTACCTCCAGGTTTCAAACGGATTTGCTTTTTGGTTTGAGTGTTGATGCAGGATCTCACAGTTGTGTCAAGGCTACCTTGTGTCTCTCAAGAAAGAGCTTGGTTTGATGAGGGATGTGAATGATGCCTTGAAGTAATTAATATGCTGTCAACGTAAGCCATCGTAAGACTGAGACTGGCTTCTAAGACACGAACACGTATTTGTAGATTTTTTCGGGACTTATGACGTATAAGGCACGAATTAATCTGACTGGAAGATGACAGACCAAAAGTGTACGTGTTTTTTTATAGATTTTTATTAAAATCGACGAGAACGTGTACACGACAGGTCCTCCGTCTTGGCACCAGTGGTGAAACAGATGGGTATGAAATCGCAAATAATCGGGGGTAGTGGGGTTTACAACCACGAGTAATGTGTGTGGTTTGAGTGGCATCTTCGTACGCATGAGTAAGCCAAGGTGTTCCTAACTGTTTGGCAAAGACTTGCACCTGCAATTTATCATTAGGACTTTTAAACAAGACTACGTAATGATCAATGTGATTGATGGTGAGATGGGCTTTACTTTGTTGAAACAAATATTAGGTGATGTAACTGAAATTGGTATTACTGTGATGCCCTTTGCGTGTAAACCACAGTTTAAATTCTTCTTCCTCTTCTCCTAACATGTCATCGAAGATGACCAAATGGGTTTGACTCGGGTCAGACACGATCCCGTCGTCTTCACGATTATTGCCTTCCACAAACATGATGGAATCGCTTTCTCACAGAAAGCCGCTCCTTGTAACACCGCACGAGAATTTTTGTTGGGCGATCGAACAGATGATATTAACGTTCGATCAATTGTTTGACAAATTAGGTTTACCCTGAATTACTCGGTCCAGCAATTAACATGTTAAAGTGACGACTAAGATACAAGGCCTCCCAACTGCCACAATCTAGGTTTTCATCGATGACTTTGAAAGAAAGCAGACACAGCAGAAGCACACATAGTGAAGGGAATGCAACTTTTAAAACGAACACAGACAAGACAAGAGTTTTTATACTTATCAGGACAAGTTTTTTTTTTTTTTAAAAAAAATAATTAAACACGAAAAACAAAACTACATAAAACCAAATGGTTAGGTACATCGATAAAATACACATGTAAACGATCAAATTTAAATATAAATAAGTATACAACACTTTTTGTGACGAATGTGTGGTATCCAAGGATTACTAGGTAATATTCTTAGAGTCTCTACACTTGACACAGTCACACAAGTGTTCTCTGGGAATGGCCTTTTTGGCGGTGTTCTTCTAGATGACAGTCCTGTCCTGAAAGAAGTCGTTTTTCTCGGTGTCTTCTTCCTCTAGCATTGTGGCTAACACAGGTTTTAAAGTTACTCTTTCACTGAACGTTTGAATTTATTATCAGAAAACTTGGGCATAGTTTTCTGCTCCTTTGGTCAAAGCATCGAATCAAAACTTTTCTTGTCACAGACATCTTTCCAGTGAGGGTGCAAGTTACAAGCTACACACACACACACACACACATCTTCGTAAACGTCTTGAGTGACTAAAAATTGACGAATCTTTATTCCGTAGAGGTGCAGAAATAACGAAATAGTGTTGGTAATCCGCCACAGTCTGAATACTGTCTTTGCTTTTTCTTCCACAGCAATTGTTGTATCACTATCGATGAAGATCGTGGCATACTGGCAAGATTTTATGCCTCATTTTTCGGAGGAAATAATTGTACTTTCTGCACAGAGCTAATCGTACTCCTGTGGCGAATCTAAATTATTTAGTTACGAATTTCCACATCACACACCGTATAGAACTTTCTTCTTGGACCAAGTTTATATTATACGAATAATTTTGGTAATCCTCCAACTCTTCCACTGGAATTCGCTGCAGTAAGTCTAACTTGTAGTAAAATACATGAGTAACAAACCAATCCTTCTGGTCGTTGAAAATTTGATCGATTTCTCAACACTGAAATGCTTTCATCAGAATCAGAACTCTTATAGCATTCAGGTACAAATATTTTAAACATTGGTGACGTAACGGATGTAATTGTTTTTTGTGTTGGACATATATTTTGACAAACTCTTGGTGAATGCGTTCTCTCAAATCCAAAGGCAAATCACAAATATTCTCTTGTAAAATATCCATCAAGAGATGACTGAGGTCGTCCAACTAACGGTAGGTTGTGACAGTGCTGATACCATCGAACATGATTTCAAACCTTTTTTTAGTACACAAAGTTCACCACTTGACTGATTCGATAAATCCATTGACTTTACACTTGGTGTTCAGTTTTTTTTTGAGGGTCCTTAGATCTGTAACGGTAATATTTAGGACCGCCACTAGCAGAACTTAGAATCTTGTCGTCGTGCTGCTTGTCTCCCTAAGCTCCTATACGATCTCCTTCGATGTCAGGGTGAAGGTGACCAAGGCGATCGATGTAGGTACAACTATCCGTGTCAAAATACAACACAATTTCCTAACGGTTCTAAATTTCGTACAATTTTAAGCGAGCATGGTTTATCACGTTGGACCCAATGATGACATTTCCGAATTCGTCGGTTTTTACAAAGACCAGATCTTCTTCATAAATGACCTGCGTATTAATGTCCACTTGATTCATATATATGGTTTTGTCGTGAATCATCTGGAAGTAGCAGGAAGGTTCTGTCAAATTCTTCGTCATGGGTAAACACGGTCATTGTGCCATTTTGCCCCCACAAACATTTCAACATAACGTCGTCCTTTGTAAAGTAAAGCCTTCCTGCTGAAAGTATTTTCCTTTGAATTTATTTTGGTCTTCGGGAGTGCGACCTGGATAGCCACTGGCTTCTTGTTTCAGATTGTAAAAGACATTCAATTAGTCTGCGAAAATGCCTTTCTGAGACTCGTCACCCTTGTGGTATTTTTCTGTCTTGGGAAAGTGTTAAATTTTGCACAATTCTAACAATTTGTATCCCAGATCCAGGACTTTGAACAAGTCTACATTGACCCACGTTCATATCAAGGCTCGTTCTTTCTGAGTGTGTTAATAATGTTGGTTTTTTGTTCGCACGTTCCGACACAAGTATTGCTCTAGGCAAACATCAGTTTTCGTCGCCAATGGTACGGTACAACAGGATGGTACAAGTTCGGGGAAAGCAAGACTTTACATTTAATCGATCCCTGGTATTGTCGAATGTAGTCCAGGTAGATGTGTTCCGCAAGCAATTATGGGTGCCCTGCGGGAAAGTAACAATATTTGCATGCCTAATAATACAGCGAACCGACGCCCAGGTATTTTGGTTTCTTATCCTTTCTCCTCGTAAGCGTGGTACAGCAAACAGGTGGCTTTCATCCTTCATCCGTACAAATTGTCCCGGAGGTTTGGACCTGTCCACCAACTTGTAACTTTCCACGATAGGTTTGAACTCGAAATCGGTTTTCAAACGGCAATTGTACTCGTGTTCCCACATTTCCACCACTTGGTATACTTGCTGTTCCAACTTTAAGCGTCGCTGACAAGTGGCTTCGTTCACGTTTTCCATGATGGTGTGTAACAACTTATTTTGGGTGTACCACTGAGGTTAGCAGATTAGACATCCTTGATATAATGAACCGTTAAACTCGCACACAATATATGGATTTTCTAAGTACTTCCCATCCATATATTACGTTCTAATGGTGCTTTTACCTTCTCCGTTTCGAGTGTTTGATTCATTGGTCTTCCTTCTCACACAAGTAACGTAGCCAGCGTAGGGCTTTAACCGAGTATTGACGTTTGACAAAATTGGTCTTTTGAGGATGTATGACAGCCAGAGTCTTCTCTGCAATACCAACCAAACGAGCTACCATAAAACACAAAATATACTATCTACACCAACGTAACGAGCTAGTATAAAACACAAAGTACCAACAAATTCAGCTAGCATGAAACACAAAATACCAACGAAACAAGTTAGCATAAAACACAAAATATACTATCCACATCCACGAAACGAGAAAGCATAAAACGCAAATATACTATCTCAACAACGAACAAGCAAGGATAAACCACACCAATATACTATCTAAACCAACGAAACAAGCAAGCATAACACACAAAAATAGACTATCTATATCAGCGTAACGAGTAAGCATAAAACACAAACATATACTATCCACACCAACAAAACAAGCATAAAACACAAAACTATATTATCCACGCAAACGGATGAGAAGAAGAAAACACCAACATACTATCCACACAAACGAATGAGAAGAGAAAAACACAAATATACTATCCGCACAAATGGATGAAAAGACAAAAACATAAATATACTATCCACACCTGCGGATGAAAAGAAAAAAAACATATATATACTATTCACACCAACGTATGAGAACATTAAAACACAAATGTACCATTCACACCAACTTACTCGCACACACACAAATTCGCTAGGAATGGAGTGAGTGTTTATAGTCACACTACACTATATTCATTCGAATAGGTAAATTTAATAGTTTCTCTTTTCTTGAGATCTGGCTAACCTTGAAAAGGATTGTTTTTCCTTGAAATCCATCTGCACCTGTCAGATGTGGGCATCTTCCATGGCAGACACCACACACGCATCGCCGGCTTTAGTCATTCTCCAATTCACATTTGTGATTGGGAGAGCAGAAGGAGCTTGAGTGGCTTCACTATCCCACTTCTCCGTTTGTGTAATAGTGAAGATTTGTCCCCTTTGTCTTCAGTGCCAGACCTGGGGATAAATAGCTTGCCTCATTTCCTATGGCACAGGTAGCTGTGGTGATGGTGGAGCTGCTGATTCTGATACTATTGGAGGTGTACTCGCCTCAGGTTTCGCCTCACATACAGGTCTTACCATAAGGTGCGGAAGTTTCCCCGCTTCGTTTTCTTCTCTTCTCTTCTTTCTTCTTTCTGTCCTTCTCTTTCTCAATTCTTGCTTTTCCTCAATGGCCTCCCTGATCAGCATGTACAGGAGACGTCTGGCATACTCCAGGTGCATTTAGATTTCAAGCACTATATTAATTCTATTGTTCATTTTAAAGTTGATAAGTTAAAGATAGTTAGCTAGACTGACGAATGTAAAGATTTATATCCGTGGAGCACGGACGTGATGGAAAACATCCAATGACACCCAAATTTTAAAATAACATGAAACGTGCGGACATAAGGGAGCACTATCGTTAAATTTTTAACTTTTCGATTTACAAACACAGACAGAAACGATTTTGACAAGACAGAAAACAAAGGGTGGCTTGTTTTGTTTTACTAACCAAAGAAACTAAGTGCTTATAGACACACTTCTATATCTTCTAATTACAATTTTGGCATATGGAAGGAGAAGATCTTTTCGAGAGTCTTGGGTAGGCCTGAAAAGGGTTGTTTGTGTTGACGGAGAGTAATGGCAATCTTTGTTTTACTTTCTACGATTGAGACCCCGTCTGGCAGCAGGCTTTCCTGTACAATAAGGTCTGCTTATGCGAAAAGAGAAATATAATTATTTGGTATCTACTCGACAGTCCATAAAATTTCAATCTGGTTCTTGCTGTTACTGCTGCTGCTTCTCTTGTTGCTGCTGCTTCTGAAGTCTGTATTTCTCACTCCATTCTTCTTGTTCTTCCTTAATTTCTTTTATAAAAAAAATCTCTTCTATGAAGTTTTGGGCTATAGAGAGCATCCTGATATTCTCTATCTCTTCAGGCTTAGGTATCAGGTTTAGCCTGACACGATGAAATTGATCGTAAGCTTCGTTGAGTTTAGCTAGTCTGGATTTATTGGTGTGGTCCCTCAGATTTTCGTCATAAAGGTGACCACCTAGTGACGAAATTTGAAAGCCTTTATATGTTTTGTAGCCCCCATAGTGTATATAGTGCGTGTAAATTACAAATACAATTTGAAATATTATGAATTTGGATTAGGGTTTTGTACATTATCCTACTCTAGTGTTTATAAGCTCCTTTACCTTAGCTGGTATCGGGGCTTTTAGTTAGCTTAGTGATCCTTGCTTGGGATATATGGTGTCCAGTGTATGCTATTTCTTATGTTATTTACTGTGAAGACCACTTTCTTTCAATACCAATTTCACGGCTCACACTAATTCACTGCTCGATTTGGAAGTCAAGAGCTCGACCCAAGCAAATTTGGAAAAGTCGTAGATTACACAAAACAAATATTTGTATCCACGATTGTAGGTGGTCATAAGAGATACATCAGCTAAATCAGCTTGCCACTGATGATCGAGCCTTCCACTTGGGTAAGATTTCTATAAAATTTTCGTCGAATGGGTTTGTGTAAGGTGTACGTGGCTTGTTTATGTAACCATCGTTGCATTTGAGGTAAACGGACATTTTTCAGTTTTGTTTTGGCAGCACGATACAATTTCTGAACTCTTCAGTAACCGGCAGGATGGGGTGGATCGTAGAAAATACTTGCTAAGACCTTCTCCATTTTTTAAATAAGTGATCCAATCTTAAATTGATTATATTCTTTATGAAGTGAGAGGGTGGCTTGGAAACGGCTTTACGTGTCCGATGTGCTATACGAGTTGAAGTGGAAGGTAGGTTTGGTAATGGTGGTGGCAGTGGTGGTAAAGAAATCGGTTTGACGCTCTTTTCTCTTTTTACTTCTGGTTCCCCTTCTGTCTTTTTCTCTTCTGTCCAAAGAGTAGTGGACATCATCTTTTTATCCAAGATTTAAGTTCTTCTCGTTGAGGTGTAGGGGATGTAATTTACGCGCTGTCACCGTAAACCATCGTTAGACTTCATGAGACTGGCTTCTAAGACACGAGCACGTATTTGTAGATTTTTTATTTTCACGACTAATGTCGTACAAGGCACGAATCAATTTGACGGGAAGATGAGGCTGAAGGGATGTTATGATGACACCGAGACAGTACAAATGACAATGCTTTTCATAGATGGCTAGGTCGACGACGGGGACATGTACACGACACGTCCTCCGTTTTGGCACCAGTGGTAAACAGATTGGTACGAAATGGCAAATAATCGTGATTAGTGGGTTTTACATCCACGAGTAAAAAGGCGTGTGGAGTTTGAGCGGCATCTACGTACGCATGAGTTAGCCAATGTGTTCCTAACTGTCTGGCTAAGACTTGCACTTGCGATTTATTTCTAAGACTTTTAAACAAAATGATGTAATCAGCATTACTTTGTTTACTTTCTCGTAGAAGGTTGTACGATTATTGCCACTCTTTGTAACACCACAAAATGGTTTGAGGTGGACGATCGATTAAATTATGTTTTTGTTCAATCAAACGTTTGACAAAACCCATTCGGTTTTGTCTGAATCGTTATGTCCAGCATTGAGCATGTTAAAAAGATGTCGAGGATACATGGCCTCTCAACTAGCACGATCTAAATGATCGTCAATGACTGAAAGTGGAGGAAGATGGAGCAGAGACAGTAGTGTCAGGAATGTCACCTTTGACAAGTAGATAGACAAGTTTTAATACTTTTTCGGACCCGTTTATTGCAAACTTTAAAATGAAATAACACGAAAAACATGAATACATAATAGCCATTTGGTTAAGTACATGGATAAAAGACATCAAAATAACCATTGTGGAACATAAAACAAGTTTCTACTTTACAACATTTTTGTCATCCAAATGTTGTGTCCTAGGGACAGTAATGTTCTAAATGCTATGCGAGGTTTCATACGAAAATTTCCTTCAGACATTTCGACGGACTATTCCTCCTCCTTTCGATATAAGAGTTAAGATACTTGCTCTTATCAGTAATAATAAAGGGCATTGGGCTACATAATGTCCAGAATGTCAAAAGGGATACAAGTCGAGATACCTGTTATCATTGTCAAGAGAGGACATTGAAATGGTCTTCAGAGTGCCCTAAGAAACGACAGGAGCAAGATTAGGAGGAAAAGGAAAAACCCAGAGACGGTTCGAAAAAAGAAAAGGTGAGAAAAAGGGGAGGAAGAATAGAGAAATATGAACTGAAAGTGAAGAAATTAAAAACCTCAGGTAGCTCTCTTCGTTTTGGAAAACAAACTCCGCCCCGTGACTAAATTCGTAACACGTATTAGGATTAGTGAACTCCACTATAAATAACAGCGCGGATCACTTCATTCTATTCACCCGTTTTTGTCACATGATGTGGACACTCGTAGAATTGGTACACCCTCTTACTTTCAATGCTGTTCAATCCAGACTATCCCATGTATGTCAATAATCATGGACAATTACTGAGATCACATAGCCTTTGGAAATGAAGGATCCATGTGGAGAGAATGTTGTCTAAGAGAGTCATATCTACGGTCCAGAGATCAGAAGTAGTGAGGACGAGAAATAGATAAGATTGAGGTCAGCCACTTGCAACATTCTTGTCAGTATCCATTACTATGACCTCATCCCTGTTCAAACCCTATTGTCCCTAGACAGTCCCAATCCATTGTCGCTATTGTTACGAAACGGCTCGTTCTGTGTAACAAAAAAGTGCACACAAGCTTTATGAATTTTATAATGATACAATTTATTTACTAGATCACATAAAATA
This sequence comes from Potamilus streckersoni, assembly GCA_016746295.1. NCBI lineage: Eukaryota > Metazoa > Mollusca > Bivalvia > Unionida > Unionidae > Potamilus > Potamilus streckersoni. Next base: position 725,461 of record JAEAOA010000176.1, read on the forward strand.
ATGTAAATTATTTAAACAAGACTTACGGTTTTAGAGAAATGATCCAAATTTTGTTCAATTATAAAAAATAAAAAACAAGTCCTGAAAAAGTTCTAAACACGGTCTAAAGTATGATGTTCCGGTCCAAAATGGTGGTTGTCCGCAATTTCCAGAATTTTTCACAAAAACAATGTACGTGTTGTCCCGTTCTAAAATTAGCAAGAAAATGTCCAAATATGCAATGCTGCTCACCAGGAAAGTTATAAAGAAGTGAATAGTTCCTTTAAAACGGGATGTGTTATTTTACGTAGATATAATAACGAATTCTTCTTCTGGCACAACAAATTAAAAGTTGTATGACTCGACTCAACTACGACAGTCAGACCGTGACTGTTGACTCTCGAACAGGACAGTTTGTATGTGACTGTGTATGAATCACAAAAATTCAAAGCATATATGGGAAGGCTAATGCGTAGCCTGAACTACACTTGCACGAGCAAGCATGCAATTTCCCAATACTTCTGGGCAATGAATTTTCGTCATCATACACGGCACGTGCCAACATGAACTACATTTACGACTCAAGCAAACTTATCAAAAACATGTTAGACGATATAATGAAATAAAATGAAATAAAAAGATTTATACAAAATTGATTCTTTAACGCACTTGAACTCCAGGGTCGTAACACTATACATTAATATGTTCTTTTCCCTTTAAAGTCCCAACCTATCTTAAACTTTCTTTTGTCCCGCTATAGTCCCACCCATGTTAAATTTCCATTGTCCCTATAGTAAAATCTCACTCTTTTAACATTAAGGTCTTCTTGTCCCTATGGTATCCCCATTCACTACTTATACCAATCTGAAGACAGAAAATCCCTGTAGATTAGTATGTGAAGCAGTTAAATGTAAACTGGGTTTTAAGTATATATGCTACGAAGATAAAGTTACGGTATGATATAATGAATAATGAAGATTACAACCTTCTGATTCTCGAAAGCAGAGATTGTAAGTCTATATAAAGAATCAATTTGAGCTAAGAAGTTTGCTTTGTCCAAGTATATTAGTAAATAATAATCCATGAGGACTCAATGGGAAAACAAAACAAGACAGTATACACGATGAAACAAGAGAGTACGTACAATGAAATAATGTTATTAAGACACTGTAAGATGAATCGTATTGATTGATACCATCCATCTGAGTCCAGAACTTTTATCTTGGAGTATAAACCCTGAACCACTTAAACTTACTGTAATTTTTTATTATGAACCATGAACCACTTAATCTTAATTTTATGTTGGAGTATAAACCCAGAACCACTTAAACTTAGAGTTTGAGGAATTGTTACAGCATAACAAACACCGACCTGAAAACGTTGCTATGTTTAAAATGGTCATTTCAAAATTGCCTATTGTGTCAAAACATATTGATGAATATCTGAAACAATGTGAGGAGAGCTGAATTTAAATACATATATGATAATATTCTACTTACTTAAAAGAATATTAAAATTTAAGAAAAGCTGCAAGGCGTAGAAAGTCAATATTTACCGATAGGGAGGGATGGTATAACTACAAATTACATAGCAAACAAATAATACCCTTACCTCCTATCCCAATCATTGTTACACATAGTATAGTACACAACCATTTAAATGAATAATTGTTTAAAATCATTTGTTTTGCACAAAAAATAGCCAATATCTTCGAGTGAGTACAAGTCAGACCCTACCCACAGATTACACTGCAAACACACCCTCAGTAAATGTCACCACTCGTTTTCTTGACCTAGCCATAGTTCAACTAATCTAGGAACAGGCTGAGTGATCTGAGGCCTTTAAAGATATCTCACATCCCTCACCTCTGCCCGCGTTAGAATGTTTGCCTGTAACTTACTGTAAGTGGGTGGTTCTTCCCGACGTCTTTCAGGTGTCTTCCTGGGTTGTCCCTCAAACAAATTATACTGGTCCACATGTATGGCATATCTTGTGCTGAAACATAGCGTTAAATCCAACAAAACACAAAACTCACCAGTCTCACCTCTGTCAACGCGAGTTCGAGCCCCGGTTAAACCAGCGTGAGCAGCAGGGGGGTGAACCCTACAAATTTTTGCGACAAAATCGATTAAAGCCTCAGAATGCCAAATGGAGCCTTCTTACGAAATCTCATATTTTAACCAAAAAAAATAAAGACCCCATTTTACAAATGGAGCCTTAGCGATTTTGTCGTGAATATATTGTCATAACTACCCTCAAATTGCTGCCAATAATTGCTAACATCTACGTCGCAAATATGTTGTCATCTCGCCCTCCCTGCTGCTGATTAATACAAATTATTTAACTAAATATTTTATCAAGTCCAATACGATATCGTGACCGAGGGTCGTGTAAATTTATTGTTATAAATCCATATGGGACTGACTGAGCATGACTAAAGTAATTTTTAAATCCATTGAAGTCCATATCGGAACACCATGTCTGCCAAATATTTCGTAGCGTATGTGTATCAACGCCATTGAATACAGCAAGAATATTGCAGTTATCGCGAATCACTTTTGGAATTTGAGTGTAGCGTTGAGTGACATATATCACGTCAGTGTTTTTATGCCTACCTCGGTAAAATATTCTAGCAGGGTTCTTTTGATTATCTAACATTACATCATCGTACACTACAAGATTGTTTATGTCTCCATCGAGATCTTCTACTGATGGTGCATCATTAATATCCGTAATAAAATCGATTACACTTTCACCTTTAATTTCTGATGCATTTTCATTATAATCTTTTAGCACTTCATAGCACCGTTGATCATCTACGGATGGAGCAACTAAATATAATTTATCCCACTTCATAAATCGCATTATCAAATTAAGCAGCAATTGTGTTTTACCCGATCCAGATGGTCCGATTATAATGGCACGGACAGAATTCGGAAGCGATGCGTGGTGTTTTACCGGTTCTCTTCTTTTAGTCGCTGAAAAATCAATTATATTCATAACGCTATATATAAATTATGGATCTATATTGTGTTAAATGTAAACAGCGTACTGATACAACCGATCAGACAACCATTACAACTAAAAACAATAGACTAGCGCTTACTGGTAAGTGTGTAACATGTGGTACAAAAAAAATTAGATTTTTTAAAAAAAGCAACTCGAAGGTGATATTGCCGCAAAACTTGGAAAACTCCCAGGACTTCCATGGGCAAAATACCCCGGAGAAAAACACCTTCCAGGATATAGTTACTGTGGTCCCGGAACGAGATTAGATATCACACTTGATGATCAAAATCAGCCCCGGCCTGGTGAGTATCCGATAAATGCTATTGATAAGGCATGTCATGCTCATGATGTTGCATATAAAAGCAATAATTTGCAACAAAGACATCTCGCGGATGTAAAATTAATTCATGCGTTAAATGCTATTCCCGATAAATCCTTCAAAGAAAAATTGACTTCATGGTTGGTCAAATCAGCTATGAAAGGCAAATTGGTGTTAGGTGCTGGTAATTAAAAACACTAGTGTTTTTATAGTATGGAATCTATTTATTATTCTCCGAAAGGATACTGGAGGGGTAAAGCAGCAATTAGTAAACTCGCTAACGTTGCAAAAGTGAAAAAGTCCACTGCGGAAGATTGGTTATCCAAACAAGCTATATGGCAAATTTATCTACCACCGCCTAAACAAATTAATTATTCTCATTTTGATGTTACTGTACCCAATGAAGTTCATCAGGCTGATTTATTGTTTTTACCACATGACCATGGTTACAAATACGCGCTAACTGTAGTTGATATTGCGAGTCGATTTAAACAGGCAGAACCATTGAAAACAAAGTCAGCTTCTGAAGTCGCTTCTGCATTTGAAAGGATTTATCGACGAGGTCCTCTAAGATGGCCAAATCTATTACAAGTTGATCCTGGCAAAGAGTTTCAAGGTGTTGTTCTATCAACAATGAAAACTCATAATGTTACAATACGACGGGGACATACTGCGTTACATCGTGATCAGGCAATTGTAGAACGATTTAATTGAACTCTTGCAGAACGGTTATTTAAAGAATTCATCCAAGAAAAACGATCTCGTGAATGGGTCCAAAGGTTACCGAGTGTAGTTGCAGCTTTAAATAACGAGATTACTCGAACTATTAATATGAAACCAAATATTGCAATAAAAAAATATATACCCGAACAACCACAGCGGGTTAGCACTCAGCCACTTCTCGGTGATGTTACTGTGAGATATTTATACGAACCAGGAGAACTTGAAGGTGGTAAAAGAAGAGCTACTGATCCTATATGGAGTGTTACTACGCATAAAATTTCAACCATAACGCGATCAACTGGTAGACCTCCAATCTACAGATTGGATTCAACTGCACCTCAGCGTGGTTTTACACGCGAACAACTACAAGTCATTCCGGACGATACTCAATTACCGCCACATGGTCTTAACTAGCTCCGTTACGTCTATTACACTCAAGACAGGTCAACATCACATTGTTTCTGACATGACCAAGACTGTTATTTTTTCTGTCTACGGTGAATTGTCGAGGGTCTTTATCCGAATACTGCCAGTGCATTATACAATTGCAACTGGCGCAGTGATTATTCTGTTGTTCTTTTAATGCGATTATTACTTCAGCATCAATATCAAATTCTCGTTGGGGTTTTTTTTGTCCTGCTGTTTGTAACCAGAGAGTTTTTTATTAATGATGCTAATGTCAGTGTTATTATCGTTTGCATTAAAATCATCATCGAAAACAATCCTTCGTAGTTGATTTATTCGTCGTACTCTGGACACTGCGAGATAGACTAAATTTGACCATTCAATGCGATTATCAACTATCCAAACAATTGTATCCGTGATGGTCAATCCTTGTGACGAGTATATTGTTGTTACATAACCAAGCGTCCATGGTGATTTATTAGTGCATAATGCATCTTTTACAGCATTGATATCAACTAGCACAATATCATTTAACACTAGAATCTGTTTCTCCGTCTGGCCTGGAATTTCAACTTCAATATTCTGCTTTCGTGTATCCAATGGTCTATAACACAACGGTACTGGAAACGTTGGGAATTTTTTCTTGTGTAGCTCAAACAACTTTTTCTGAAGTGCGTCTCTGACTTTCTACTTGCTACTACAAAATCATTTGGTGTCCATGTTTCCCAAAAATCATTCATAGGTGTTTCATAAATTATTTCACACGCTACTTCACATTGAATTCTATCGGGTTGTAATCTAATTAGTTTTTTAAACTCACGTAACTGCTCATCGAGTGCTCTATAGTCAGTATCAATTTCTTCGTAATAATCAACAAATCCTTTTAACCAATTATGTGGACTTCTACCAACAAATGGTGGTGGATGACCATGATCGCCGCACAATATAACTTTTGTATTATTTTGCAATAACCAATCAAGAAACATTTTTAATACATCTTCTGAAACAGTACATGCTTCATCCCAAATAATAACCGAAGGAATAAATTTCTCACCCATTCGCTCAGGAGTCCAAGCATCGCCCTTGTATCGAAAAAAACTATGATACGTGCAAGCTTCAACGGAAAATCCTTTGGATTTTTGGTGTTGTTTTATCTCTCTCGCTAGTCTATGGGTTGGTGTGAGTACAATCATGGACGTTCTCTCTCGATATAATTCTATCACACGTGTTGTCTTTCCAGATCCACCACAACCGTTTAAATAAACTGTTTTATATCTACAAATTTGATCTGATATCGGTGGTGCTTTAGACATAGAAAATCCTTCGGATTTTTCACTGATAGAATTATCGTTCTTCAGGTAACTGCTTTTAATTTCAACGTCTGCTGATTCAGAATAATTGCATTGTATTTCACGTTTAATTCGCCATGTTCCCCAAGACTCTTCGCTATTAGTAAATTTAGTTACCTCTTTGATATATTTTTTATCGATATACATTGAATCAATTGCAACTCTAACTGCTATACTAGGAAATCTATTTATCATTGCAAATAAATTGATAGATGCATAACCCAGCATAGAAGCCCTTAAATGTAGATATGCAGAGCTTTCTCCATCACTGTAAGTAACAATTCTACCTAACTTTGTTTTATTGGACAAGAAAGCTGTTTTACAATTTGCGTATCTATTTTTCTCTACTGCATCTTTAATAACGAAGTCGTATTCGGCATCATCTATAATCAATCGTGAGGATTGTCTTTGAAAGTTGAATTTTTTCCACCTTGTGTAAATTTACCGATTATTCTTCGGCCGAGATCCTTTGCTTCACTATTTCGTTGATCAAATATCTTTTTTGACCATTCAATGATGTACTCCTCGTCAGCATCAATATGTTTTCTAGACTTATCGATTATACTATCAAGACATTCTGGTTCTGGTAACCAGACATTGGTTTGTTTTCGATATGAGATAATCGCTTCGCTGACAATCAACGAAACTAACATTTTACAATCAATCATATATCGCAATAACACTATTGGTAACCACATCCTTTCAGCCATGTGTCTACCAATCCAAACATAACAACACGGATGAAGTCCTTCAGCGAATTCAAATGATACTACGCGAGCAAAACCGGTCAAATCAAAATCAGGCAGTGGTCCATTAATAGCAACTCGAGTCATTTCATGTGTGGGATGTCCAAACCGTTTAAAATACTCACCAGCGAATCCATATCCTAGAAAACTTCCTGGATAACAGGCAACGATATCAACTGATATCATACTTTCACGATTGTACTTAACGTTCCATAGACCGCCATGATAATATTCCAAACAGCTGGATTGAACATCCTGTAAAAACTCTTTTCGTGTTGGTTTCCAATTATTTTTCTTTCTTGCAAAATGAGCTGCAACCGATGGAATTGTAAAACAATTTGTAAGTAACTGTTCGTAATCGTCGAATTTTTTTTTTCATTAAAAACGCTAGAGTTTTCACTGAGACTTATTGCTAGATTTTTCATCCTATTATGTAGACTTTCAGTACGATATAATTCACCGTTAGGTCTCACAAATTGATTGAATTGACATTCTTCATCTTCAAAACTATGAAGTAGCCATACTGATACAGGGTCGTTTTTACACAAACTAGCAATAGCATCGAATAATCTTTCTTCAGTGAGAATGCCATCCTTGGTGAATTCCTCTGGGATATATTTCACTGTTCAGTCTCGCAGGAATATTGTAACTGCGGATGTCCATGCGTGTTTGTTATGATCAACAATTTTGATTTGAGCTCCGTTTTTATTGTATTTAGATTCGTATAATACTTCGCCAGTTATCGTTGAAACGGTTATCGGAAATCTCAACGACTTTTCCAATCTAGCTATATCGGAAATAGTTGCTCCGTTCTCTTTCACTGTTAGCTCCCATTGACCTATTTTTTTTACGTCTTAGATCGGTTAATTTATTCACACGGAGTGCATTTGTAAAGTGTTCTATGACACGTTGTGCCACACAATTGAGTGGTTTTTCTACCGACGTTGACTGTTCCATTGGTGCTAGTTTTCCAATGTCAGGTTTCTTATTTAACGGATACATCCCATAAACAATTGCTGTTTCTGGATACGCTTTTTCATAGTATGGTTTATCAATTCCAGTTAACAGCCCTGGTCTGGAATCACGGCTAACAATGACTGTTGTCCTATCTTTGAGAATTGGAAAAAATTTGTCTCCTATAACCCAATCGCCCGATTCTAAATTGATAATGAATTTCACTCTGAGAAAATACCGTTTATTGTCAAGTTGTGATAGTATCATAGCTGCTGTTTCATCATTCATTCTAGAATCAACAACACCATCAATTTTAAATGTTGACCAGGTGTGTGATGCGCCGTCCTGTTTAAACTCATTAACACAATCTCGTATTTTTCTAATCAGACTTCTATTATTTATTCTCTCTTTTGGTACGTCTTCGAGGGTTCTATCAAGATTGAATTTAATATTTTTATAAGGCTTGATTGTCGATAATCTCTTGAATTCTTCATTCATATAAATAAAGCAAACACTAAAAATAGAAAATTTTGTTTATATATAATGAATCACTGCAAATGGCTTATGTTTGGATCAGTAACCCCATGCAATAAATCGTGTAGAGGTGAATTCTGTGGACATCACTTACAGAGTGTCAGAAATAATTCGACAGGCCCGACACCATGCATAAATTGTGGGATGGGTGTGCGAGGAAAATCACAATTATGTATCAATTATGGGGGTAAGCGGTTTAGAGAATAAAAACGTTATTATGATAAACGAATAAAAAACGCTATCATTAACCCTAACCATGACTCTGTCAAAGACAAAATCATAAAAACCCCTCAAGACTACATTAATAGATTTATAATTAAAGCAAATAATGAATTAGACAAATAGTATTATTATATATAAATGGAGCAAGAATTCATACCACATCCAATACTTGATAATTATGAAATATCTGCTGATGGTGATCTTAGAAACCGCAGACTGAAAAAGCCAATTGGTTTTGTTAATAATCAAGGATACTTGCAATTTACTGCTGGAAAAAAGCACTATTACGTTCACAGAATTGTCTATGAAGCATTTTATGGATTGATTAAAGATGGTAATGTTAATGATCATATTGACTCTAAGCCTTTAAACAACGCGATTTCCAATTTATAATGCATTTCTCAAAGAGAGAATATAAAAAGAGGAAAGACAGGGACTTTTAAGTCAGTTGGAAAGAGACCAGTACAGTCATATGATACAGCGACGAATGAAAAAAGAATTTTTCAATCAATGAATGCTGCGGGAAAATATTTTGGAATATGTATGCCTTCAGTACAAAGAGTTGCTGAAGGGATTTATCAAACAGCTATCTCAAAGAAAAATGGACATAGAATAAAGTTTTCCTATTTACTAGATAACTTTCAATAGTGAGTTATGCTATTTTAGTCATTTTTGCATGATTTTACAATTCAGACCAATTACCATGGGGTAAAGTAGTCGATTTTCCATAGGGCAAAACGCTAAAAATGTTTCGCGTTAATATCATTATGTACATATATTTTTTTCAATACTTATTCGCAATATCCACGCATATATGTATTAAAAAAGTAAATGACAGTAGCTGGAACAGCTGGAACAGCCACATAAACAAATAGTAAATATGGTTATTGTACCGAAACGCGCGTGTGTAACACAAGACACTAGGTCAAGGTTCTATTAATAGATTTTTTAAAAATCCCAATTATGTAAGTTAACAGCGCTGTTTAGATTTTGTATGAAAATGAAATTACTTTGTAATTACAAATAAAATAGATTGTATGTGAGGTCAAAATAGTAAAGCGCATTACATGTAATTTAGTTTTTTTAGTGTGGTATGTAATAAAATTATCGATGACGCAGAAAATATAATTCTCGAACCATTCAAGATATAGCAGGTCCTGAATTGACAGGGATCCCATGACAGAGTTATCTCGTCATGTAAATCCATTATTATTACGATTATTTAATCGTAATATTATAGAAATTAATTTAAAAAATTGCTATTATTTAACAGTTGTATTTCTTGTTTTAATGTTTTATTTAAATATTTAGTTTCCATTGAAATTACTACACAATTTTCACTTTGAAATGCTAGGAAAATAAATACACACTCGCTTATCGATACTGGTCTTATTATCACCTTATATATAATATGAGCCGTAAAAGTTTGGGCTATAAGCGAAGCCCAATATATGCCAATCAAAACTCCCACGCCATTGTCATGGTGTGGTTGAATTTTTTTCAACTGCAACCATGGTTAATTTCTTGGTTTGCTTTTGATTGGTAGATTGGGTGAAGTAAGTCCGCCCCGTCGTTTCATGTTTGTATCGTCCTGTACTGTCCCTATCATACCATCCTATCATCTCATTGTATATATAACCATCCTATATGTAAAGTGCTGTCCCTAGTATATATAATCGCATTGTATATATAATCATCCTATATAATCGCATTGTATATATATATATATATATATATATATATATATATATATATATATATATATATATATATATATATATATATATATATCATCCTATATAATCGCATTGTATATATAATCATCCTATATGTAATGTACTGTCCCCCCACAACATATCTTCCGGAAGACCTAATATAGCATTTGTTACGTTAGAGCTTCCAATTGGGAGATCTATGTTTGTGGCCCCTTGGGCTTATTTAATGCGAAGGCACTCAATGAGTTCCAAGAATGTGCTGTCCCCCCTTGACGTCGTTTGGCGCGAAAGAGGTTTCCAAATAAGGCTTCATGTTATATGTTCAATGTTTGTAAAGAAATCACTTGGATTTCACGTCTAATGCCCATATAACCCGCCCTTGAACTCGATTGGGGGGTTAGGGTATTGTATATAAGTCTTTAATGTATGCCTCCCTTGCCTCGGAACTCGAATGAGGAAGGGACAGGCATTGTATATGCTTTTGGGTTTTTTGTATGTTGGGGAATCGATAAAAATATTTTAAAGATAAGAAAATACATTAGTAATAAGATTCAATAAATGGAATTTCAAGATATTACATCTATCATCACAGAAATATCAAATTTAAGAAATCAAGGAATCGTACTTTCTGAATTTTTAAATGAAGACAGACTTTTGAATGAATTTGAACAAATTAATATACAATTGAAACATGGAAGATATGTCCTACCTAAAATGTATTCACTGATAAAAAGAATCCAAAAAGCGGTTAATGTTTCTTTGTATAACAATGATATTAATTTATTCATTCGGCTATTTAGTATAGTTGAAGCAATTAGAAAGACACTCGGGGAACAGTACCAAGTTCGGTCAGAGATTGCTTTGAAAGTGAAATCTATAAGACGTTTGATTGATGAGTCTGGAAATGCAAGCATTGAAACCCACAATTGAAAAAACGTTAGCATTTCCAATAATGACATCAGAAGCATTAACTACCAGACTAGCCCGTGAGAGGTTAGCATTACTGAAAAAGTTTATACCAATTCGAGATAACGTGCGAGATAAACTACAACTTAGACAGCAAGCGCAGACTGACTTTTCTATTGGGAGTGAACAGCTTTTTGCTCCTGTAACTAAAGCCACTAAAGATGTAAAACTTGCAACAGAACGTGCTATATACGGCGACATCCCTAAAGAGGGAGCAGTACCTATTATTGATGTGCTGGGAAAGATTGCTACAGAGACTGAAAAAACCAAGGAGGAAATAAAACAGCTTTCAGGTGAGTTACAAACTCAGCGAGAAATACAACAAATGGGTAATATTGATACTGATGATAACCCCGTTGAAGGTGCTAGTGATTCTATTGAAAAAATTTCCACTAAAAAAAGTGTTCCTTTTAACGAGAAATTCACTGATGAAGCTATAGAAAGAATCAAACAAATTCCATTGCTGAAACCTGAAGACTATGCGTCATTTGCAATGACTTCACCAGATAGTAGTAATATTGCAAGTATGATAGCTGGAAGCGGTCTTGGAGAAAATCGTAAAAATGTCAGACGAAAAAGAAAATGATAGCATTACTACATTTAGAAAAACGATAACGTTTTAGTATAAATGGCATTTAAAAAAATTGCTGATGCAGCGTTTGATATGGCAGCACCGGTAAATAAAGATGATTCTAAAATTAACTATCAGTATTATGCCTATCCTGCAAGAGAACCTAATCAACGGGGGAGAGTTGAACTTCAAGTTCAAGATACAATTAGATACTTTTTGCCGTGTGAGGCGTTTATTGAAGTAGAAGGACAGCTTGTAACAAATGTAGCAGCTAATACACCATATGGGGATAACCCAAATATCCGAGTTGGTTTCGTAAATAATGGCATTATGGCGCTATTTAACAGTGCAAGATATATCATTGATGGAAAAGAAATTGAATCAATAGAGCAAGATGTTGATCTTGCAACAACAATAATCGGACTTGCGAGATATTCTGATGATTATACAAGGTCGGCTGGTCCGTCTATGATGTTTGCTAAGGATACTTCTGATCATCCGAATCATTATCAATTTGTTAAAATACAAACTGCGGCAGCTACTGCAGAAGCTGATCAACAACTCGCAGCTAATCCAGACCGTGAAGGTTCAGCTGAGTTATTCGACATTTTAAAAAGAGTCAATGATAATTTCAATCTAGGATTTGCAACACGAAAGGGAGCATTGAAAGGACAGCATCGACGGTTTTCATGTGTTATTCCGTTACATCACATATTCGGATTTTGTAGAAATGTCAGAAAAGTCCCCTATAGAGCAAAGCATACGGTTGTGTTAGTGCGAAAAGAAAATGACAATGATGCAATCTGGCGTGCTAATGGTGTTGATGATGGGAAAGTCATGTTAAATAAATTGGTCTTATGGATGCCCGTCTTGACTCCAGCAGTCACAATAGAGCAACAATTACTATCGTTTATGGACACAGGTGGAAAATCATTGCTAAGTTGGCTAACAACAACGACTGATACGAAGCAGGATAATGTAACTGGCACATTTACATGGCACTTAGCATCAAAACAAGGTGTTTCAGCTCCACGTCATATCTTTATAGCGTTACAGGATGCAAATCGAGTAGGTCGTCAATTATCTAGTCATATGATATTTGATAAATTAGGGGTAAGTGAAGTTTCGTTGAAAATAAACGGACAACAAGAGCCAGCAGAGATTGTACAGCTTAATTATGAAAACAACAACGTAGCACGTGTATATCATAGAATATTGTCGTATATGGGTCGTGATCAAAATGTTGATACTGGTTTGCAAATATCGCAAATTGATTTTGAAAAACACTATCCGATTTATTACTTTTCATTGGAACATCTTGACATGATGAGACAATCTGTTGTTGATATATACTTCCAAGCTCGGGTACAACGCCCTGCTGGTATAGCAGATTATAGAGCAATTGCTGTCATTCTCAGTGATAAATCAATATTGTTAGAAGGAATTGGCGGACGAATGAGACTTATTGATGCACCAGTAGAAAACATGTAGTTAGGATTTTCACAATAAGATCAATTAAAAATGTAAATTACATTTTAGAATAGAATGACATATAGTATTGTTAATGTCCAGTTGACTGATGGTCAGGTCAAGAAATTAAAATCAAAGTCGGCTAAAGAATGTGGAACTACAATAACGCTGAAACCCACTCAAATGTCCGGTGGTGCACATAAATTATCATTGACAGATCGTCAAATAAAACATTTTAATGATGCGCTAAAGAACAAACGAGGAGTTCAAATTGATTTTTCGAAAGCAGCAATCGCCAGTATGATAAAATCAGGTGGTATATTTCCGCTGTTAGCTGCTATTCCAGCATTGATTGCAGCGGCTGCCCCAGCGGTTGCGAAGGCGGCAGCGTTAGGAGCCGTTGGTACTGCTGCAGGAATGGCCCTGAAAAAAGCTACTGGGAATGGCTATAAAAAAAAGGGAAACGGTCTAAGACTACCAGGAACCCCATACAATTGGTACAAGGGCACGGGCCTAAGAATACCAGGAACGGCTTATTAGTGGAAAAATTCCTTGGATTTTCATCAATGTCCAATTTTGATTTAATTGATGCTGTAAAATCGTTATCAATAAAAAAACTTTAGAGGAGGTTTCATGACAGATCAATTACCGTCAAAACCAATGAAAAATGAAACGGGTATTATCAATCTTGATAACAGCAGCGGAAAAGGAACTCATTGGGTCGCATATGCAATTGATCCACGTGGAATTGTATATTTTGATTCATATGGTTTAGCTCCACCAAAAGAATTCATGCGATATATATCCACAATAACAAAATCATCTCCAATTTTTTATTCCACGCTACCAACACAACGGTTAAATGATCCACCGATATGCGGTCGTGAAGTATTAAACATCCTTGCAGAGATATCTAGATTTCCAAGGAAACCACCACAAGTTGTTGTTAATGAATATACTAGCGGGCAATGGCAAAAACGATAGCGTTATGATTTAGAAAAACGTTAGCGTTTTCGTATAATGATTGATATTTGGGGACAACCTTTATCAGAGTAAAAAAAACAGAAACCGATAGTAAATTCGCTGTCAAAAATGTAAAAAAAATAATCGAAGATGAAATCGCCGAGACATTAAATTTGTCAAGTGTAGATCCTGGGGAAATAGTTGTATTTCAATATCGGCAGGGCAAATTGAAATCTAGTAATGTGTCATTGGATGATATCTTAATACGAAGACGTGACGTCGTTGAAGATACAATAGTGTTATATTCCAATGATGGAAAACTCAAACCGGGGATATTTGTTTCGACGATCACGGATAAACTAACAACAGTAGATAGCACAGCAAACGCGTTAAAATCACTCAATGATGAATATAACAATCATAAAGCTGAATTTAATAAATTGTATGAAGTACAAAAGTCAATCGTAGACAAAATCGACAAACAGCTGATAGAATTCCTTGGAAATCCACCAGTAACCACACCGAATATTGCAGAGATAAAGGCATCTATGTTGGAAATTGCAACATTTCAATTAAGATATGAAGAACACGTAAAACAGTTTTCAACATTCCGTAAAAACATCCTTGATAAATTTTTGGAAGGTCCACTTGATAAAATAGATATCAAACTTCCGGATATTAAAAAATCCATCGAAGAAATACCAGCGATTAATCAGCAATTGGAAGCAATCAACACGGATATTACAACGTTCAAAAACAATCTTCCGCTACTTGAAAAAATAAAGATTCCTCATGAGAGGAATATCATAAATATGGTATACACAGTTCTCTCTGGATCATTAGATTGGGAACCTAAAAAGAATACAATAACTCTCATTGTGTCAAACAAGGGTATTTATCGATTAACAATAGTGTCACTGAACCAGTTTAATATATCATCATCGACTTCATATGGATACAACAACGTGATTTCAACGACTATTGACGTGGGTGAATACAAACGGTTTACAATAACAAGCACTGATCCTAATTTAAATAAGACATCATTTGTATGGTACATGGAGTTTGTAGCTGATCTAAATTAGAATTTTTAACAATTAGAAACCACTTGAGATTTTAAAATAATATGATTCCGTCATCGCAATATCGCTATGTTACCGTCAAAGAGTTTTTAACAAAACTCAAAACACTCATTGATGAGTATGAAATAAAAATTAAAAAGTATCGCAGGAGAATTACCGCAATTGATGTTACAGTATACTCGGTATCTGGTATAATGGCCGGTGCTGGTATTATACTATCTTCAGTAACAATGGTAGCTCCGATTGCTGTCTCAATTGCTATTTCCGCGGTGACAACATTTGCTGGAATTGCAAATGCTATTACTAAAAAAATATCATCGTGTTCTCAAGAAAAACTTAACGACTATATAGTAAAACATCAAGCAGTATCTAACGGTTACTCACAATTATCCTCGTTGATGTCATCATCGATTGATGATACCATAATTACCGAAGACGAGTTCTCCGCGATGATACGTATTTATGATACTACGATTAAAAACGCTAGCGTTTTTTCATCTATTGCAAAATTAGACATTGTAAATAATAATAATAATAATAATAATAATAATAATAATAATAATAATAATAATAATAATAATAATGTCGCAAGAGATTCTACTACTTCAGCGGATAGCAGAAAATACCACTCCGCGGAAAACAAGCATGATATCAATATCATCAACAAACCCTAAATTCAGTGTGAATTTTCCTTCCCCTGTTTCAGTAAAGGAAATCGCGTTGGCAAAATTACGAGTGTATCATAGTTGGCCTAATATTAGATCGGTTCCATTTGGTGGTCAGAGATCTAATAATTCTTTGGTGTTTGCATATAGGAATAAAAAAAGATGACACTCCAGATTGGAACGTTGTTTCAATACCAACTGGGTCCTATCAAATTGAGCAAATTAATAATGAATTACAACGTAGAATAAAATCCATTACTAGAAGGGAATCAAATATTGCTATAACAGTTCATGAACCAACACTATCATCTACAATTGAAATAGGCTCCCCTGGGTATGTTGTAGATATTTATAACATTTCAATAAGAACAGTATTAGGATGGCCCGAAGATCCACCTAGAAGTGCTGGTAATTCCACGCCCGAGCCTGTAAAATCTGATTACGTCACTGATGAAATAGGACCTGAAAATCCATCAAAAACTTATAAAAAATTCGAGGATATAAACTTCACAAAAAGATATCGATATAAGGATCAATATGGTGAGGATGCATGGATAATTCCACTTTTTAATGATTATATTATACGAGAGGACGAAATTTTGGAAATGCATGATACAAGTCCAACATTTGTAGATATTAAAAATCACATCCTTCCTTGATAGAATGAATAATGATTTTTTGTTGTTATTACCCTCGTTAAGATCTGGCCTTCTTACACAAGCTGAGTTTACTAGTGTAGTCGCTGCGGGTAATAAAATCATCGATGACATGGAAATATTTAATTCGAGGATTACTAATCATTTTACTGATGAAAATTCCCCGATTTCAAGAACTAGTTCCGCCCGAGATTATAAAAAAAAATATAAATGAAAATCCAAATTATAAACTTCCAGGATATAACGCACCTGAACTAGAAAATCAACTCAGAACTGCCATCAATGAAGGATTTAATAAAATTCATCAATCATGGAAAGATAGCCAGCCGAAGCCTATTATCCTCACTCATAATAATTCTCCCGACGGCGACGGTAGACATATCGCACCGAACAATGTGGATATTTCATCAGTGATCGCGCTTAATTTAACGTGTGATGTAATCGAAGGAAGTTATCAAATTAATATGGAACAATCAAATCAAGCCCTACAAGGTTACATTCTTTATTCATTTGCACCAACAGCTCCTCCAGGATTTTTAATTGTTGAAAATTCGACTAATCCAGTCTATATGCAATGTCAAAATGATTCGCTAACTAGAATTAATTTTACACTCACCGATCAGTCAAATAATTTAATTGATCTACGTGGTGAAGTATTATAATGGATTAGTCTGTTTGTGAAAAGCTAACAAATAATTGGTTAAATAATTTGTATTAACCCTGAAATCCTTTTAACAGCAGGGAGGGCGAGATGACAACATTTTTGCGACGTAGATGATAGCAATTTTGAGGGTGGTTATGACAATGTATTTACGACAAAATCGCTAAGGCTCCATTTGTAAAATGGGGTCTTTATTTTTTTGGTTAAAATATGAGATTTCGTAAGAAGGCTCCATTTGGCATTCTGAGGCTTTAATCGATTTTGTCGCAAAAATTTGTAGAGTTCACACACACACACCCCCCTGCTGCTGCGTGGGTATGTAAGAAACCTTGCCAGTAACTTCTCCTGGGTCGATGGTTCTTTCCGGATTCTTTCTTAAGCAAATATATTGGCCGCATATTCTGTGCTGAAAAAAATGACGTTAATTCTTTCGAAACTATTTAATCTAGGTGCTATAAAAAGGCAAGTGCTTTCTATGGTAACCACTATCTGTTTAGTCTAAATAATTTTCAATTACAACCGAGTGCCCTTCAGGTTAAATAATGATAATAATGATAATAATTATGCAATTATTTAGAATTTTTAAAAATTCTCCAGCAAATGTCTAAATAATTTAAATTGTAAAAGTCAGAAAAATGAGCTGACAAATTACATATACACTAATTAGAATTGCCTGCTATTAGATAAATAGAAAGATACGGCATTTTGTAGTTTCCAGGCGATTATGCAAACATTATATATCTTGCACATAATAAATTTAGACTAATGTATATATTTTTATAATACATTTTTAAACTTAACTTTTTATCGGCGCTGTACAGCCACAATGCTCTGACATGCCGTTTAACCACATACATACATACATACATACATACATACATACATACATACATACATACATACATACATACATACATACATACATACATACATACATACATACATACATACATACATACATACATTTGGATTCTTAACGTAACTTAATGCTGTTCACCAAGCAAGGCAACTGTCAGTACCATTTTTGTAGACGGCTCCGATGGCCTAGTGATTAGAGCGTTCGCCTCGAATGCGGGAGGTGGCGGGTTCTATCCCGCTCGGCCGCGTTATACCAAAGACTTATAAAAATGGTACTAACAGCTGCCTCGCTAGGCACTTAGCATTAAGAGGTTAGTGTTAGGACTGGTCGACTTGGTGACAGAATAAAGTGAATTGGTGTGACATAATACTACATGTCTACGGCATCACTATAAACTGTCACACCGCACACATTATAGCGATATGACTGAACATGTTTTAAAGCTACATTACAAAATCCAAATCGCACAAAAACACCCACACGCACCAGTTTTATAAATCTTTGGAATTACTCGGCCGAGGTTTGAACCCGCGACCTCCCACATTGTGCATCAATATTTATCTTAGCTATTCACTACTACAAGGCCTCACATGAAAGACATGGAGAATACAATCCACTCATCTGATTCCCACAATAAACAGTTAACATTTTGAGGGCAAATTGTCACAATACGCACTGTATAGTCATTGATACTGTACCATTGAATGAGCATATGGCAGTGGTGGCTCAGTTGGTAAGGTGCGTGACACGCGCTAAAATGGGTGTGGCTCCAGATTCTTCCTTCGGATCAGCCAGAGTCAGTTACCAACGATTCGGCATCATTTTGGTATTCTGTGCCATAACCAAACGAGTCTTAATTCCAATTGCACTGGTCTGAAATTGCCTTCTGCGTAGGCTAAAATGTATATAACAGGGATAAATCTATGCAATCGAGAGCTTAATGCAAAAACGTATACTACATAAATGAGGTATACAATGTAGGTTACTGTGACATTCTTTGGTTATAAGGGTGTAGGACTGACATACATTTATCAGCTTATCAGGTTTGATGGTTTAAACATAAATAGCACCTAATAAATGAACTTCAAATTCAAAATATCAACACAGTCTCTTTAATGTCCTATTTAGGTCGGTTATAAGCAAACCTCAAAAACTTCGACCCAGTAATTCGTGAACCGTAGGTCATTTTGAGTTTCTTTTGTTGTAAACGAGTACAAACAGAGTGAATTAATATAATATACCCTGCGTCGACATTCATCTAAATAAATCATTTATAGCATGAACAGTCTTGAATAGACTTGAAGCAAAAAAATTAGCCCAAATTAGTGAACCAAGGAACAAGTTTACTGATGAGAATGTACAACTCATCAAAATAATCCTCTTTCTAAGTTTCACGACTCTAGATTCAACAATATTCATAAAGTATGCAATGAACAAAATAAATAAAAAGAACTAACGCAAAATGTCAGCTAAGAGTGAAACATGCGTCACAACGTGTATTCATTAAACCTGAATTAAAGGCAAAGACCAGATCAATTAGGTACAACTGATGTACATGTGCTAAATGGCCACCTCAAAGCCCTCTCCAGAAGGGGGTAGGTGCTATAGAACCCAATCCTATATGCCACATAGGACATTATATTTGCTGACGTCAATGTCGACGCAGGGTATATTATACTAATTCACCTGTACTTCCCACAGGTGAACCAAATAAGAGATAGATGTATAAAACAGTAATTTAGCAGCTTATTATGTGTCATAAATTATCAGCCAAAGACACGCTTGTATCCAGTATTGACGCGTGGTAGGAATCTAACCCAGCCAATTAATCTAGCATTGACGCAAAACTCAGACATTAAACAAATTTTGTGGAAACACTGTAAATCTTTAAAAGATACAAATAAAGAAAAGATCATTCAGAGTGGATATAATGTATGTGATAATTTACTTTTGAGGCAGACTTCTGTAAAAATACAATTACTAATGGCAAATGATATTTGATGATATTTAATGGCAAATGATATTTGATGATATTGCCATATAAAAATCAAGCATTTCTTAAAGCAAGTGAATGTGTAAAGAAATTTAAGCAGTGGGTCGCATCTGATTCATAAAATGCTATATTTTGAGTGATATAAAAGGAGGATCATATATATATATATATATATATATATATATATATATATATATATATATATATATATATATATATATATAGAGAGAGAGAGAGAGAGAGAGAGAGAGAGAGAGAGAGTTATTGGACACAAGTCTTTTCTTGGTGATGCAGAATGTTGCTTTCACAAACGAAAAATATTTAAAAGAAATTAACAATTTTCATGAATAGTTTAGCACTATTGTGCAATATATCTAGTTTGATCTAGTTTAATATAAACAGGGTAAAGGGGATCCTTCACATGCATCAGTGTAGGAACATTCCGCTTGAGTCAGAATTTTGTCAAGGTCAAGGCTTTGATAAAATTCTGATCCAGAGGATGAAATGTTTATATCCATCTCCTATGCATAACGAAGGTTTTATTCTCACAATGCTGGAGTAAATTTGAATATAGATGTCAATACTGCATATTGTGAACATTATTGCCACTTTAAAACATATACAAGCATTGAACATTACCTCGCTTTATGAATGAGGTAATAGTTTTAAAACCATTGACCATTACCTCGCTTTATGAGTGAGGTAACATGTTTACAACCATTGAACATTACCTTCCTTTATGAATGAGGTAGTATGTTTACAACCGTTTAACATAATTCGTTTTATGAGTGAGGTAATATGTTTACACTGAAAAATTATGTGTGAGCTTCCAATGCTGTTTAAAGACTCAATATGAGTGTTCAAACTGGAAGGGGGGGGGAGTCGCGGTAATGGCAATAAAAAGCATCGGAAGTGAATACTTAGATGGATTGCGCAATGTTGCAAATATAAAGTGACAAGTCCACTCTCATCTCAAACATTCCAGATAGTCAAATATAATTATATGGCTTCGATCAAACTAACCTAAAATCGAATTTTATTTCATAGGTAATAATGTTTAATAAAGAAAATTATAACTCACATTGACAATAACTGCCTTTTCGACTCAAAACCAGATACATAACCTGTATACGTAGCGAGGTCGATCAGTACAAAGCTTCCTGTTTTTGTTTGTAGGACACCTACTTCAACTGCTATGCTACACGTTTTTGCAGTAATATGATGCAATTACTGTTCGTCTTCATTACTGTGAAAGCATGCTCAATCAACGGTGTCTGCAAGTCTGTGTTCGCTATGACCGCAGTAGAAGGTTGTAGGATAAAAGATAACAGTCACGTGATGAATAATATACGTGTGTCTCGTCATTGTTTTATACTGGAAAACACGATCATAAACAAAAAGTTGTTATTGTTGTTTGGGTTTATTGCCACTTTTCGTGATATACATGGTGGTCAGCATAACTGGTGAAGGAAGAACCCAGGAAAACCCTTGTAAGAACCACTGACCAAGGGAAACTACTTAACAAAGTTTCTTACCTGCTTACATTGGCCGATCTCGACACTCAACCCACGCGAATAGAGGTGAAATAGAGTGATCGGTAATGGCGATCACTTTAGACCACTCGGCCACTCGAGACCCTCGGGGAAGTATGAATGTGAGAAAGAAAGTTCTTGCATGAAATGAAAATGATCAAAACATATACAGAATATAAAGTACATGCGATTAACAATGCGGGGGAGGTACGTCCACCAGATTTAGCGCTGGAAGATAAAATGCTGGTGGGCAAAGAGCAACTTCCAACAGACTAGATATAAAATTGTTTTTCTGACGACCGACATTCCCGGCAGAATGTTACGTATGACATTAAATAGAAATAAAAGTATATGGAACTGCTGTGGGAAGTGCTGAAATTAACTTGCTTAAAAGAAATTGCGACGAAAAAGGGTTTTTTTGGAATAATAATAATAATAATAATAATAATAATAATAATAACAACAACAACAACAACAACCACAACAACAGCAACAATGAAGTAGGTCACGAAATTTTGTGAAGCAGAATTAGGGATCAAATTATTATAAAAAGAAAGAAAGACTGAAGTTGTAATGTTTAAAGTTTGACCACCATCCTAGTTCTACATTTGTTTATAATATTATTTACTTGAGAAATTTATATTTGTTGCCTTAACATTTTGAAGCAGAATCAGTCGTATTGTTGTTTTCAGTTTTTCATATAAGTGGAATTATTTATTCAAAATATTATTCACTGAATATACAAAGTCATCAATAACAAATTTGGACAAGAAAATTAATTTGGAATTTTAGTGTATTCAGACAAGGAAATTCTTTGACTATATTTCTGTGATACATTAAAAGATTGTCAGTACATAATCACACTACAGGCAATTGGAACATTACTACGTCCAAGACCACTGGTACCTCAACACTCATATTGAAACTTATTAATTATTTGGAACACAATCGGAATTCAGTTTGAACATATACACAGTGCATAAATAATTTTTGTTTAACTTAATCGCATCAGTAGAACACTTTTCTTTCCATGACAGTACTTCAGTTAATTCATATTTTCAGTGAATTCATATTTATTGGAATTGGCATCTTGAATACTATAACCATGAAAGAAAATGAATCTTTGTCTAAGAAAGCTAAAATCAAGTGGCTTTAACCAAGAAGACTCCAAGACCCCCACGCAAATAAAATCATAATCTGTTTAGAGCACATACTTTGATTTTACATTAATTTGTTAATATAGTATATTAATTGTTCATAAAATTATAACTGCTGCCGTTTAATTAATACATGCTGGTATTATTATTATTATTATTATTATTATTATTATTATTATTATTATTATTATTATTATTATTATTATTATTATTATTATTATTATTATTATTATTGTTGTTGTTGTTGTTGTTGTTGTTGTTTTGTGGCATTATTGCAATTACATAAACACATTATTCAGCATATCAGCTAAAGTTTATCACTTTATATTAAACAAATAGATGGCACTCCTTGAGTAGTTTGTAACCAATTAGGTTACCATTTTATAATCAAAGAATGAAGGGGCGACATCGAAAATTTAAACAGCAATCTATTAGACACGCAATAATAGAATAACTTGTTAATTGAAGGCGTTCTTTAGTTTATTGTTGGTAACTGTTTCGTAATTGCCTTCGAGAAAGACTTGATGAGAGTCGTAAACGCTGGCGCTAGTAAATGCTATTTTTAAAAAAGTTTATCTTAATTAATATTTGACACCGGCGATCCCACGGCTGATACAGTGCTTTTGATAGAACTAATCGCAACACTGGGGTAAATCCAATATTTTACAAGATTAAATAGTCTGGAATCGTATAATGGATAATCTGTGTTTTACACTAAAAATGACAAATTTATTTTACATACACGTTGGGCAAAAGGAAAAGCTTTAAAAAATGACAGCCTCTTTATTCATTTTATGAATCACGAAATAAAGTATGTGTTTATAAAGAACCGTTCCGTTGGCCTAGTGGTTAGAGCGTTCGCTCGGAGGTCACTGGTTCGAACCCCGGTAGCTGCCATACTAATGACCTTAAAAAATTGTACTAACAGCTGCCCCGCTTGGTGCTCATCATTAAGAAGTTAGTGCTAGGACTAGTTGGCCAAGTGCTAGAATAATGTGACTGGGTGGGACATGATGCTACAGTGCTAGACATCACTATAAACTGCCACACTGCAGACATCGTAGAAATATGACTGAAAGATTGTTAAAGCTACCTTAAAATTTAAATCACACACACGCGCGCGCACACACACACACACACACACACAGTCATTATAAATATAAAGCAAACAACTAGATCTGATTGATGGAGATATATATATATATATATATATATATATATATATATATATATAAGCACACGTGTTGTACCCACCCACCCACACACTTAAATTTCAGATACCATATTCGAATTATTGTGCTGCAAGACGATAAAACTGCTGTGTAAAATGCGTGAAAGACATATTCAGTATTTTTATAAATATTTCATTTTTAAATAAGAAACTTGAATATTTTGTAAAACAAAAATATTTTGTAAGGCATTTGAGTTGCAAGATTTGTCATAAAGCATCAAGAATGAAAAGTGCACACATAGAATAAAAATATTCTTTACCTTCACTCTTTCTGTGAGCAGAGCAGTTAATAACCATAAGTTATTTCTAAGGGCAACCAAGAAAAAATCTCCTCTCATTTTATTTTATTTCGGCACATTCCCTAACAACCGCCTCCATCACAACCATTTCTGACTGTGACTATTGTAACCTAAATCCGTTATAAATCTTATGTGCCCTCTTCTTACATATGAAAAGTGAAGCCAAAATTATTTCAAAATGTAAACGTTTTTGCAATATTTATTCTTGACCCACTCCCGGTGAGATCGGAGGAGGGATTCAATGACTATATGTCTCTCGCATGTTATTGCACATGAAGAACATATGCACAAAGTATAGTGATTTTAATGTTCTACCAGCGGTTTGTAGAAAGAGGCAGAGGTTGACTCACACGATCATTTTCATGCTGAATGGTGTTGTTTGTTGTAGTTGTCCATTCACATTCGGCATTTTTTTCTCAGCTATGTGGGTTGTCTCCCCTTGGACAAACAAAACATTGATAGTAATGGCGGTGAATAACAACCGCGGTTTCTTGCTCGACTTGGAAAACGGAAATGACGCTTCGATTGCCACCTTCGAGGCCAGTCTGTGCAATCGGAATATCGTCGGCATTTCCCTTCAAGTCGAGAAAGAAATCTCAAGTTTAATTCTTAACTACTCTTGTTTACGTGTCAGAATGTAGCAGTGGATGGCAACAATGTCACAATCCGAATATTATGTCTTTTCTTTCGCAACATATGGGGTGCATTCTGTCCGAATATTGTCTTTTCTTTCTCAACATATGGGGTGCACTCTGTCCGAATATTATGTCTTTTCTTTCTCAACATATGGGGTGCACTCTGTCCGAATATTATGTCTTTTCTTTCTCAACATATGTTGTGCACTCTGTCCGAATATTATGTCTTTTCTTTCTCAACATATGGGGTACACTCTGTCCGAATATTATGTCTTTTCTTTCTCAACATATGGGGTACACTCTGTCCAACATATGGGATGCACTCTGTCCAACATATGGGGTACACTCTGTCTAACATATGGGGTGCACTCTGTCCAACATATAGGGCACACTCTGTTCAACATATGGGGTACACTCTGTCCAACATATGGGGTACACTCTGTCCAACATATGGGGTGCACTCTGTCCAACATATGGTGTGCACTCTGTCCAACATATGGGGTACACTCTGTCCGAGGTGCCTATCACACCCATGATGTATTCACATAACTACATTGGAAATTATTTCCCCACTTTATGTAAATGACTGATCAATGAAATTTAGATGTATTCACATAACTACATTGGAAGTTATTTCCCCACTTTATGTAAACGGCTGATCAATGTTCTAATTGTAGTCTCTGCAGCAATATATTCCTTCCAAGATATATATCATACCTATGGAGATCTTCAGCGACAGCACAAAAAGAACCCACAACAAAAATAGCTAAAAATTTGGATTTGGAAAATATTAACAAACTATGAAATTATAAAACTTGATTTTTGCTTCAAAACATGCGTAAAACACTTTTTCTCGTCAATATGTGTTCACCAGAATACTTCACTAACGAAATTAATTGTCCGCTGTGTCAGGCGAAATTGCAATACACCAGGGCTATATCACGTGATAATGCTTCCCGATCGCAAGGTTCGGTTACATGAAATCGAAGAATCAAGCAGAAAATACTTTCAAATCACACAATAAAGTCTCTGCCATGCGCAATCGATTTCTCCACTTCGTGAAATTAAAATCCCCGTTTCGCGTAATTGAAAGGTCGGTTGTTCCATTACTTGGATGTATTCACGTTCTTGAAGCTGAAGTATGCATCCCTAAAGAACCGAAAAGTCGTTTTAAACACATTATAATTTGTTCTCTCTCTCTCTCTCTCTCTCTCTCTCTCTCTCTCTCTCTCTCTCTCTCTCTCTCTCTCTCTCTCTCTCTCTCTCTCTCTCTCTCTCTCTCTGACACCATGAACGTGTCGTGTTTAGCAGTGTGCAACGTAGTGACGCTCGAGATCGAGAGAGCAATAGCGACAGCACAGCACATTATTTAACTCCACATTACATCAGCTTCAGACTCTGCTTCAGCCATCTGCGTCTATGTCAAAACTTTACACGCATTTTTTTGAAGACAAAGGCCGCTTATTTTACTCTTTATACGACTTGCTTGAGCGCGTAACACATGGAAAAACTGTATTTACTTCGTGACTTCAATGGAAGAATAGAATGAGACTACAACTTATGGCGATCATGACTCGAACTATGCTTAGAACACACATCGGTAGAAATTGTCCTAGAGCCGTCCAAGATCCTTTTATTGGTATCAACATGACCGGATTATCAGCAGTAGATGCGACCTGTCTAGTGTGCTCCACACCTACATTTACCAGAGTGCAGACTGACACCATTCACTCATTTCTCAGAAGTATAGTCATTTTGCAGCCCTGAAAGATGTATGGATCCAAACACAAAGGCTTGCTACGCATCAACATATGGAGCATAATATGCTCGTAGGTTTCTGGGACAATTGAGCAATTTATAAATGAAAAAGGCGGAATGGGAAATGCTGAAGACATTTGGAGCGCATTAAGCGCAGTTGTATATGGGTTCGATGTCACGATATCTTTATCTAAAACAGGACTCAAAGTAAAGGCTGGTATGAGAAAAAAAATGGTTCCAGTGTTATGGGCGGCCTCCTTAGAGTACAACATAAATTCATCGCCATTAACACCTATGAATCTTATATTGAGAAAGAATGCATTAGAGAATAAGACAGCCAGGTAATATGCAATTTAGTACTAGGTCCATATATGCCATGATATACTGGTCTAATAAGACACAAGAAACATCTACACCATATACAATAGAATCAAGAAAATCAGTCATCATCAGAGTCACCCCAATGAAGACACTGAATAGCGACAGAAACAAACAGACGTCTCGTTGGGTGAAACATTACCTTGAGTTGTACTCCTACGAAACATACCTCTCTCAGCTAGCGCTTGAAGCGCTGTAAGAGTTATCCGTAATGGGGAAACTTGACAAGGCATCACAAGCGTTTGAACTCAACCAGGATCCAGATTAATTGTACAGAGAAAAGGCGTCAGGAAAGAAGATAATTACAGTAGAGGAGGTCAAATGCGGAAAGTCCAGCTTGCTGCCACATTTCTACGACTTCATTCTGTTCTGGTGAAAGGAAGGAGCAGTTCCACGACATCCCAACTGATTTCATCAACAGACTGTGAATACTTGAAATACTTCCCTGTGTGTGTCTGTGACTCTATCCGTTCATCATTATCTTTATTGGTTTGCTCATGTATACCACATACAATTGGTTCAATGACTTTGCATGGCGCCTGTACAACGTAGGGTTGTATATGCATAAAACAGGGTGGGCAACATAATTGTTTTGTATGCCCTTTACTACGAGACTGTTTCTGTGCTCGCACAATATTTTACCTTGTCTGCCATATGTCACACTTGCTTGAGCAATTCTAGCGTTTGTTTCATTATTTATATAGAGTACACGTGACAGTGTGCTGCTGGGAAAGGGTAAACATGTCAAATGTCAATAGGGTTTCATCATTTACTATGACGGTAGGCTCTGAGCAAAGTTTCCCAAGTTCTGGTTGTTGCCTCACGTTCCATTATCTTCATATTAAGTGTGACATCGAACAACTTGTAAAATACCAAAGACAAATCATCCATATTTTGCTGCATGACAGACTCAGAATTGGTATTCAGGTAACAGTCTTCAGAGAGCAGGAGATCATGAACATTCACTTTCTGTAGCTTCATTTTCGCCTGTAGTCTCCTCATATGGAGGAGCTTGGCGTCAGTTTGGTGTTTGTTTTCAATCACAGTGCCATAAACTTACGGAAGGCTGTGAGCAACATACTGAACTGTACGACTAGAATACAACGATGCTTAACTCCATTAGAAACTGGGAATGGTTTAGATAACTTTCCATCGTCCACGACACTACCTAGCATGACATCATAGAATTGCGTAAACATTCCGATGAATTTCTTTGGTGAACAAAATTTTGGTATGATCCTCTAAATGTCCTTGAGGTTTATATCAGCTCTTTGAATGATGTGTACGGGTAGGAGTTCTGCTACTGACATATATTCTGGAGTTGACTAGCTGCAATCATAATGTATGTGGTCTCTTTTCCTTTCCCGAAGCCATGCTGGCTCTCAGGCAGCAGAGTCTGTGGATGTGATACACTCGGCGATTCAGTAGAATCTTGCGAAGCATTTACAGAACAGATTGGCTGATGCCTTTCCACTTGTACAAGTGGATAATGGATTTATCTCCGGTTATATAGTTCCTTGAGTCTAGTCAATTTCTGTACAATGTGCGAAACTTCTGGTATAGCATATGATTTGTTATTTGACAGCAGGTCAACTGCTTTTTCAGTTTCAGTCAGTGTTAAAGGATCAGCAAGTGTTATGCTGATTTCCAACAGAGGCCAATTGCGTCCTTACCGATAGACGACTCTGGATTAATGGTGTCATTGAAGTTTTCTGCCCATCTTTGAAGTATCTTTTCGTTTTTCATTGAGCAGTGTGGTCATGTTAGCAGCTCTCAGTATTCGAAAAGTTCCTGATGACTGTCATCAACATATCATATCCTGATTATAGTTTTAGCGTATTAAGCTCTAGGCTGATAACATCCTAACATATTGTTCTTTCCAGTGATCGATTATTATTATTATTATTATTATTATTATTATTATTATTATTATTATTATTATTATTATTATTATTATACGTCCCAAAAATGTTACTTCGCAAATAATGAACGATTTAAGCGAGACAAACTGTTTCGCTTATTTAGGAATTCTTTCTAAATTGCCTTAAATTATTGATTATTGGCGCTGAACATTTAATTAGGAGTCATATATTCTTGGCTGTTGGCTTTCCTTTATATTAACTTATCAAACTATATATAATCATTAAGTCAATTAGTGTAATAGTAGTTTTCTCATTCCATAATCGAAATTCAGTACGAATTGCTTGCTATTGTAATTTTTTTTTAATTAGTATGCTTACTAGCAACAAACTGCAATACAGTCAGCAGTGAGGAAAAGAAAACTCAATGAAACAAGTAACACAAATTATTTTATTTTTAATAGCTACTATAATGGGAGTAAATAAGGTTTCTTTAAACTCCAACTTTTACTTCCGTTGGTTTTTGTATAGTTTGTTTGTAGCTGTCGGTGATGATGCTAGCACGGAGGAAAATAGTGGTTTTCTCGTAGCGAGGAACCAAAGCTTCGTTTCAAACAGGTCTGTCGCGAAAAGATGGATTCTGATGGATCCTTCTGCAGACTGGAAGGGGGCGGGCTATTTTCGGTGGCTCCTTGATCATTCAATAAAGTGTTGTGACTGTGTGGGCGCCAAGAGTTATGTTCCGATTTTGAGTTTATCAGTACCACTATTCAAGAGAAAATTTATATATTTGTGTTGTCCCGTGTGATGTTAATGTGAGCCAGCGTTGAGAGACCCATTAGGAAGTAAATTTATCTTATGAAAGTAGGTTTTTTATGGTCTGCCATGTCTAGTTTGACCACATAGCTGTCTGAATTCCGATATAACTATATCTGAAAGAAGGAGAGGGGAGTAATGGTCTATCCCCAGTAGGATAACTGACCAGAGATTTAGGTTGCTTCTTTGTTTATTTTTTGGAACGTAAAATAGCGCCACGGGACGTATTCTCGTACCTACCTATCGACGTATCTACGTATAATACTCACATATCCACTTACCCACACAAAGATCGACTGCTGAAAGAGGCGAGACACTGGAGAGTTTAGAGAAAGGAAAGGCGGAAAGGACCCAGACAAACAGGAATAGTGAAGTTAAAGAGCAGTCACAGTGAATTTGCAATGAACCAGAAATAATCAGGTTATGAAATTGTACAAGGCAATGACTTCGAGTTCATTCGAGTCTATGATGACCAAATTCTATCACTTAAACAAATCGGATACTTATATAAGTATACATGCGTTTGAAATTTGGTGAATGATTTATTTCAAAAAGAAGTATATCATCCTAATTGTAGTGCATTATCACAATTATTTATGAATTTTGATTAAATTGTTGTCTTTTCATGTACGGGTACTCGTGTCATTCTGTTTTATATATCTGCTCAGATCTCTATCTATTACACCTATAAATTCCTAATTTTATATTAATATTTATTCGATCCAGGCAATAACACCGATGGCGATCATCATATACATACATATATATATATATATATATATATATATATATATATATATATATATATATATATATATATATATATATAAGGGGGGGTAAGGTGGGGTGGGGTGGGGTGGGGTGGGTGGGGTGGTAGTGTGTAGACTGTAGTCGTAGATTATTTAGACGCTGTGAAACATAAGGATTTTTAGATAAGAAACGGCAATTTCATTTCACAGGATAATAAAGGAGGATTGCAATAGAAGAATTTGATTTGATAAAATTAATCCATGAAATAACTGGCTGACCGTGGCTAACATAATATATTGCTACATGTGAATTTTATGTTATACTCCTCGAATCTTCGATTTGGTGTTCGGTTTAAACTTTTCGGGTTTTGTTGTTTAACTTATATCACATGATGAATGGCTACACAAGGACGACTGACCACATCACATTTATGCTCTCTCTCTCTCTCTCTCTCTCTCTCTCTCTCTCTCTCTCTCTCTCTCTCTCTCTCTCTCTCTCTCTCTCTCTCTCTCTCTCTCTCTCTCTCGTAGCTTACAATGGATTGTTATACTCGTGTTGCAAAGATTTTGACATAGTATTTAGAAAAGTCATTCCGTGACTTGAGTCATAACTTTTTATTATATACAATATAGAGACTTAATGGCGAAATAATTTTCATATTTTTGCATTCCTTTATTTTCGCATGTGAAAAATATATCCTTATATTTTCAACTATGAAGATATAAGATTTTCTATCATGTCATGCGACTCTTGATTGTTTATGGCTACAAAAGTTGTACCTGCAGCAACATAAACGAGAAATTTCTATGCCAGAATAAATCAATATAAACTGACTTACAATCCAAACTTAGAAATTAATTTTCGAAAAAGAATCTCACCAGATTCCATTCGCGTATCTTTGAAGTTATTCCACTTGCTTCCTTGACAACAGCGACAATCCCACTGTGATGCATTGCAGAAATCGATCTTGACGTTGTTTACAGATACCGTCAAATAGTTTACAGAATGATCAAAATGTAATTTACTGCGATAAATTAGGTCAACTCAATTCTACTGCTTTCTTAAGTCACATTTATGATGTGATCAGCCAATTAACATGATATGAATTTACAAAGAGTGGGTGGGTGAGAACTATTCAGAGTGAGTTTAATTTTGGAAAGGTCGATTCTGGAGGTCATTTGGTACATGATAGAACAGAAAAAAGTTCTTTTCTTACATTAATACAGGATATATTTCATCTTTTGCTGGCTTCCATACCTGTGTGGTGTGGACGAAACTATAGACTTACTTATACTTTTTCATTCATTTAAAAGATGTTGTTTCAAAAAATCTAAAATTATACTCAGTTGTCTTGACAATTATCCCACCTAATAAAGCAGAGGTTCTGAACAGGCTTCGATTATCACGTTGCATTCATCAGATGTTCTGAAATGGAGACAACCATCGTGTGATGCTCTTTGAAAATGTGTCACTTTATCTGCGTCGCAGAAGTCATTTGGTTGATAAAGGCTGGAAAAACATGAATGGACTACGTTGTCGGATCGAAAGCTAAATGTCACCGTAATTGGAAACCGCGTGGGTTGTGCGTGCTTGATGTAATTGACTCTGCTTTCAAAGTAAAGGTATAATTTAACTTTTTTGTACACCGATACATTACAGTAGGTGAGTAGTATATGGGGATAATATAGACTCATGTAGACCCAATGTTATTTTAACTGGTTGTACTATGGCCCCAAGATTTATAGCCTCACGTAGACCTATAAATTAATTTAAGAAAGTTGTAATATGGCCCCAACATTTATAGGCCCAAATGGCACAACCTTGTATAATATGGCCCCAAGGAGGAATTAACATAACAGGTACCACCCCACCCCCACCCCTGAGACGATATGGGTATGACGTCAAGATTTATAGCGGCAAATGACACACAATGGGACGATATGGCGTCAATGGAAATTTGTACACGGACAATAGGAATTGAAACAGGTGGGATGACGTCACAGTACTGGACATTGGCAACATTGTGGCAAGGAACTGATCTGAATATATGCTACTCTAGGGACAAATACAAGAGAGACAAAGACAGACATATACAAATACAAACCCTAGATTTGTATATAAAGAATTACCCAGGCCTAAAATTATGTTGACGGTGTTCATAAATTTGGATAATTATAACGATGCTATAATAGTTACAATCAAGGAAAAGACCAACACCAAAATGGATGTGACTATAAGTAACGAGAAAATGACGAAATTGTCCCAGAATTTAACGGAGACTAAACATACCCCGGAACGTTAGATAACATTGGTTTAGTTTAGAAGTATTAGTAAAATTACTAAAATGCCCAAACTCTAGTGGAGACTGAAAAAGAATCTGGGGGATTGTATTAAAATTGCCATTACTTAAAATAAAGTAATAAATTTCCGAAAAATTAAGCAAACATGAATGGAAACTGATAATAAGCCAGATGTTTTGCTTGTTAGAAATGGCAGGGACAAAGTGTAGCACTAAATTCTGAAATGGTACCAGACTTCAGAGGAGATTAAAAATAATCAGAAATAAATTTTTACAAAAATCCATGACTTAAAGTAGCATTGAAATTACTTAAACTCATACCGACCTTCTCAGAAACTGAATAATTGTACAAATATTCAAAATAAGGTGGAACAAATGAAATCATCCTTCTAATTTAGATCACCACATATACATCCCAGCTACGTGAATAATAATCGCTACATTTTATATACATGAAACACGGACGCAAAGGACAACATATCCTCTAATTACCCATATCACATACCAAACAGTCCACAGCTATGAGAGTGCTAACCTAAAATAAATTTTGTTATACAAAACAACACACTCATATTAAAAAAATCACTATAATTTCTATCAATAGATAGTAGTATGAAATTCCTTTGGAAAGACCAACTGTCTGTTTATATCTTCAACTTGTATGACTTTTCTGACAACGCTTTTGTTAGTTTGCAGGACACTTTTCAGGCAGTGAACATAGACACTATTTCAAGATTGCTATTATCCACCTTGCTGGCGTAAATACTGATATTTTACACTGCATAGTGCAAGCTACATTTTCAGGCAAGACAGACTTTTTTCTCCAACAATTGTTTCTAATGTGATATTTCCACCCTATGAAATCCGGTAAACTGAGTGTGGAACTTTAGTTTGCAGATGCTCTCGCCAAGACGGGTGTATGCTCAATTCGACAATATCAAAGAAATCAACAGTTTTAGGGAAGTCATTATAGATTATATGAATTATAGAGGACACTTATCCCTCTTCGAATGATGAAGATACTATGGAAATGGAATGGGAGGATACAGTGAAAGCAGAACCCCTAAGACAGAGACGTAGAAAAGATAGTGGCCAAGTTCAGATAGCCAGAACAAAAACATTTAGGTTCCTGTTTTGTTAAACACCATGGGGATAAAGCTGCGGGATTGGTTACGAAAGATTGCTATGGTTGTCAAAACGATCATCCTAGTCAAATTCAACACGATAAATGTCTTATGATGAACGAAGAAGAAAAATTTGACGAGTATCTTGACGTGGCTTGGAGTCTCATCTTGGAAGAAGCAATGATGCATGGTATAAAGGTTTGCGTGATGATTTGGACTGCTCTAGTGATCCAAGCTCTTTTAGCTCAGAGTTGGGAGACAACGCGAAGAAACGGTTACTTTATACAAAATGTCAGAATTATATTGATGACTTATCAATACCCCAAAGAAAACAAATAATGGATACCTGAGAACATTATTACCTTTTGAACAACAATTAGTATACTGCTTCTTGGAATCCTGTTATGTGCGCTGAAGATAAACTACCTCATCGCAAACCTCAAGACCATCAAGCTTATGTCATCAACACGGACAACAATCATCTCACGGGAACCTACTGGATATCCGTCTAATTCCCAAAAGAGGATTGTGTGGAGTATTTTGATTCATATGGATTACCCCGTTTGGAAGACTATATTATCGCCTTTATTAGAAGAAATGACCAGACTCAATAATGTGAAATTGAAATTCACAAATTTCATGGTGTGTGGACAATATTGTGTGTATTTTCTTCATCAATGCAGTCTTGGATACTTTATAAAACATTATAACAACTTATTTTGATAGTAACTTCTCGAAACGATGAGAAAGTAGATCGATGGTTTTGCGGTCATTATGGCTATTTTTTGTCTTTAGCTAGGAAACGTATTGTATATACATCAATGACCTCATTACAACGGTGAAATTCTCACATGATTTCATAACGTTATAAACCTTGACAGAAATGATTTGTTTGATGTTACGGTTATTTGTCAGTGGTTTGTTGAATAAAAATGTTGTGTTTTGAAAAAACCGTATCCGTTATATGTTTTCAAAATTCACTGAATATATTTTCTTTGATCTCTCTCTTTCCCTTACTACTTACTTACTTACGGAAATTATAGTCGCATATGCATCCTGCCTGGCGACTTTATAGCCCCTTACGAGACCAGAGGCCCCTACCCTAGGGCAGGGGACTCCTAAAACCCATCCAGTGGTTAGCAGTCAGCCCGGATCCACGGGAAGGCACTCGGCCCTAGGCTGGGCTTTTTTCGCTACTGACTTGACCTTAAGACCCCTGACAACACAGCAGATCGCAAAGGAAAGAACACCGCCCAAACCAGCCGCACCGACAAGACAGGCAAAGAAACCACCACCCCACCAAGTAGACCAGCGACCAGCAGGACATGTGATGTTGCTTGAGATGCTCTGTTGCCCCAGGAGTTATGCTCCTCATATTGGCAATTTGAAATAGGCATATTTGAGTAATCTTTTCAGAAGAGCACATATCCCCGAGGCGCTTTATCCCTGTTAGGTAGTAGTTGATGTCTGGAATAGATCTAGTTGATGTAGTTGCTAAGTAGTTTGCCCCAGAACCCCGCTCAGAACATTTGGCAAATTTGAAGTTAGGCATATTTGATTATTATTTTCATAGAGCAGGGTTCCAGGGCATAGCAGCACTGGAAGTTGTAGTTGAAGAACTTGGGAAGTGTAGCAGTTTGCCCCAGAACCCCGCTCATATTATCGGGCATATTTGAAAATTCTTTTCATAGAGCAGGGTTCCAGGACATAGCAGCATCGGAAGTCGATTTTCTCTTTCCGAAGGGGTTGATTTCATCTGTCCGTCATGTGCATCAGCAGGCTGCCCAAACACACCAACAGCAAGCAAGAAGAATAAAAAAATGTTCTGGTGTTTCCCGTTACCTAATGGGAGTTGGGTATAATTTAAGTATGCCAAACATGTGTATGCCACATACGTTTCAATGGGCCTAAGTTGTGAATTTACCTATCGTTGAACAGAGTTTGATGATTTGTATAGTACGCGTATTGTAATTGTTCTAAAGGTAAGCCAAATCAGGTGGGCTTGTGTGCCCTGTTCATGTTTTTGTGTCCTCAATTTGGTGTTAATTGATAATTTGTTAACAAAATACCAATCTGAATTTTCAAGGGCCATTGGTTATATGTCGAATATGGGCTCAGGTGGGTCAAGAATAGAGCCCAATGTAGTAAGTAATAACAAAGAAACAAAACAAAACAAACACAAAAAGAGGTAGCCCTTCTCATCGAGTTGGCTTAATGTTTTCGGAAGGGGGGATTGGGAATTACGGGGAAATAGGTAAAGCTTCCTATTTCCATTATTGAATGGCTTTAGGCGATAACGAAAGAGAAAGCTTTTCATACGGGAACAGGTAGAGCTTCCTAATTCCCTTATTGATTGGCGTTTGGCAAAAATGAAAGTAATTTTTTTTTCATTTGGGCAATCGTGGTTGCTTTCGCAATCACAACTACCATAGGAGGTATACGCCTTTGTACCAATAGTCCAGTGTGGCTTTCTCACATCTTTAACGCTGAGACTGCAGTAGGTACCCTTGAGGTTGTAGTTGCTAGCTCGTTAGGCAGTTGGATGTTCACTTGTTCGTCAGTCAGTAAAGATGTCATGTTAAATTTATGTAGTTGTGTGCGTAAATATGAAGTGTATATGATAATATGATTAAGTGGTTAAATTTATATATAGTTATGTTGAATATAAGAATAAGAAGAGCGTTCAACTAAAACCCAGTAGGGTTATGTTTTCTATCGCGTCCGCTTTGCACCATATAACCTCAATGCAATAAAACACACCCCATCCCCAAACCCAATATAAGGGATTAATTGGCACAAGGCCAGTGGGTCCCACAAAACCTAAAACAACGGACAATTTCAACTCCCTCGATGAGGAAGGTACCCCCCATCAAATTAAAGGATTGGCTGGAGCTCCCACCAGCTGATCCCATAAGCCCATCAGGAAAACGCCAACCCCCTGGATGAGGGAGGTAACCTCCTCAAAATTAAGGGATCGGCTGGAGCTCCCACCAGCTGATCCCATAAGCCCATCCGGAAAACGCCAACCCCCTCGATGAGAGAGGTAACCCCCCTTAAAATAAGGGAACAGCTGGAGCTCCAACCAGATGATCCCAGAAGCCAATCCGGAAAACGCCAACTCCCTCAAATCAAGGGACCAAATGGCGCCCCTACCAGTGGGTCCCACACACACACCCCGGAAAACGTCACCTCTCTCGACGAGCGAGGCTCCTCCCAAAAATGTGCTTCCATTTTTGTTCTTACAAAAATAGGAAAGTGCAAAGATTGTTTTTTTACCATACATTAGGCTCATTTTTGGCTATTCTGAGCCCTCATTGGGAATACAACCACTGAAAGAAAACGATTGGTTTTAAATAATTTTCCAAATTATTCCTAAAGTACCAAATTGAGATCCAAAACTTGAAAAGGGTACCTGATACCCACCAAATTCGACATACCTTTCGGAAATAAAAAGTACGCATAGTACACTAAAACAAATAAAATAATATCTAAATATGATAGGAAATTCCACAACTCAGGTATATTTAAAACTTTAAAACGTATGTGACTTGCACATGTTTGGCAATAGATAGGGACCCCCACCCCCAATAAACAACGGGAAACACCTGATCACTTAAACTTAACAACATTTATTTGCTGCTGGTTGGGGCGTGCAAAAAATCCATCGCCGTACTTTGGTTGCCAGGACCACGAGGAGAGGGAGGACAGACACTACCAGAGGGTGATACCAACACGGAGTCAGAGCGGCCCGGTCCACCAAATTCCACACAAAAGAGTTACTTTCTATAGAGCCGCAGAAAGGACTATGACTCTGAATCGCCTACTAGTGTGGATGTGGACTTGGGGTACAAATCTACTATCCTACGGACCCTTGGCTTGAAGTGGTAGTGATCAAAGCGTTTCCTTCTCCTGCGGATGGCATGGCGACGATCTGGACTGTATCGTTGTTGAATGGTAAAACAAAGTTCAAAGTTCTTAAAGGTCCCAAAAAGCCAAGCACCATGACTAAAAGTCCAGCACAAGGGCTAAGAGACTCCCTGGATAGCAATGCAACTAAAAAGTGACATCCCGCTAGGGTGGTAAGCCATCCAGGGGGGGGTTAAAAAAATGCCCAAGCATTGGGGCAAAAGATGCCCACGTATGGGGCAAAAAACTGTGCCCAAGCACTGGGGCACTGGAGAGCTCTGCCATCGTAGGAGGGGCCTCTAGTCCTTTGTTACGCTAGGGTTTTTTAGTTATTATACCCTAGAGTGTTACGGGGTTTAACTAATTATTTTTATACCCGTGTATGGTTTTGGTTATATGAAAATGGGGTGGGGTGTTTCCAATATTTATTTAGGTATGGCTCAATTATGGTTCAGAAGTTAAGTAGGTGAATATGGTTCTGAGCTCCCAGTCAGCAATGCCGACAGTTAAATACAAAAGTACTAACGGGTGAAATTAAATACAATTAAATACAAAGTACAAAGGGTGAATTAAATAAAAACAATTTAATTAATAATAAAATTTCAACATGCGAGCTTCCCAATCTCTCGACCCTTTTGTGCCTATTTCATCATCTGAATCAGTGTGAGAATTTCGCCCTGTCCTTGATTCTACTCATCTGTCTCTCTAAATTTCTCCTGCACTCCTCCTTTACTCCTTCGACTTTCCTATCCACTTCTACTTCTCCTTTGCTTCTTCCAATTTCCTCTCCACCTCTACTTCCCTTTCCGTCGACTTCCTCGTCTAACCGTCGACTCCAATCCGTCGACCCTGACTGTACCGACAGTCTTACTTCAGTCTTCTCTCTCAGACTCTCGAAACTCTCCTTCTAACTGAAGTTATCCCACCCGGAAAGCTTCCTATAAAACACAAGGAGGGTGTACTATTTTGCTTGGTATATAAACTCACACTAATCCCAGATAACTTATCATCAGATAAGGCTATCAAATTTCATGGGTCACGCATCCATTCCCACCGAAATACTCATAAATTCATGAATGGTAAACACAATGTAAAATCATAACATAATAACACATCATAAAGCACGATATAAATTACTCGTATACAGGCAACGATAATTGATTCACATCAATACATAATAACCAGCACATCTATTTTGCATCACAAATCATACAAATATATAAATATGTTACTATCTATGCTCTGAACATATTCAAACATACATTCATAATCTTGCTTACAGAAATCATTACCTAACTCCAATAAATAAGTACTGAAATAAGTACACAAATGAAACTCTACAAAGTAATTCTTCATTGTAACAATACTATTAGTAATTGCGTAAACATAATATTAGTACTTACAGTTACGGCGCTGCAATGTGTGAGTCAAAAATCAAACGAATATCTACCTTCTGAAACTTTCTTTGTTCCAATCTTTTCCCTTCGATTCACGCCAAATTTATGAGTGCGTATCTCGGAGTAGCCTTAATCGTGAAATCGGCTATTAATCTGCCTCGGTCAACTATATAATTCTGGGACGGAGTCAGTTTAATATCCTCGAAACTTTGAGGTATGCCCACCCACTAGCTTAATTCTGATTGGATGCGGTGGACTAACCATTCCCAAGTTGTAAATCAGAGGAAATGTCAATATAAGTTGCCTATCATTTTATTACAAATGGCTCTTTTGATGTCCTATTAAAGGATTCGCACCCAGGTGTAATTGATCGTGCCCTGTTCTGCACAAAGAACTTTTTGGCGACTACGACTTGCTTGGCTTCTTGCTCGTGGCGTTTGTCCACAGATCAAACACCGGATTAGTGTCAGTCGAATAAACATCCGTCCACCTAGGTAGATCGTGACACTCCCACACGCTTGAGAATAAAATCGGAATTTTATTCCATCATACTTGCACGGATTGTAAATTGGCATTACTACGCGTAACAACCTAAGGAAGAATAATAATGATAAAACTACAAACTGACTACAGACACGAACACATGCACAACACACGATTATCTACTGTATAACCTAAGCCAAATCAGCGCTTCGGCTCATGAAATCAGCGCCTACGTTTTCCGTTCCTTTCACATATCTGATTTGCATCTGATACTGCTGTAAGAACAGCGACCAACGCATCAAACGTCCATTTGACAATTTCGCCTGCGCGAGGTAAGCGAGGGGTTGGTGGTCGGTCTCCAATACGAACTTCCGCCCGTATAAGTAACGCTCGAACCGTGATATTCCGAACACGATTCCAAGGCATTCCCTCTCCGATACGGAGTAGTTTCACTCGGCCTTAGACAGTTACCGACTGCCATACGCGACGGGAAAAAGCGTCCCATCGTGTTCTTGCAGGAGCACTGCTCCTAAGCCGGTGTCACACGCGTCAGTGCGCAAGACGAAGTCTTTGGACAAGTCCGGTAGGCGGACAACAGGTTCTGATATCAGCCTATCTTTCAGTGTCAGGAAAGCTTACTCGCACGCATCCGTCCAAATAACGTTACTCGGAGCCCGTTTCCTGGTCAAGTCATACAACGGCCCCGCAATTGCGCTGAAATTGGGCACATACCTCCGGTAGTTCCCGGACAATCCAAGGAATGACCTCACTTCAGTCTTCGTGGTGGGACTACAGCGTTTCTCAGCTGCTATACTTTCGACCTCTCTGGGGACAGCGAGCCTTAACTCAGGGTGTGTCCCAGATAGTCTAAAGTCCGAAACCCAAAGTGACATTTGGAAGGGCGGGCCGTCAATCCCTCTTGACGTAGCCGTTCCAGAACGTCTGCTAGTAGAGTGAGGTGCTCAGCCCAAGTCTCCGTAGCTAGCAAGAGATCATCCATGACGTTGTGAACACCCCTATCACGCAATGGTTCCAACAACTTACGCATCATTCGAGTGAAGACGCTGGGTTCATTTTGGACTCCGAACGGCATGACCAACCATTGGTAGGTCCTGTCGGGAGTAGCAAAGGCGAGTTTTGCTCTATCCTCTTCCCTCACCGGAATTTGCCAATAGCCCTTGGACAAATCCAACTTCGAAAAATACTTCGCTTTTGAGACAGAAGCGAAGATATGTTCAGGGTCAGGTAGCATTTCAATTTGAAATTCTGTCACCTGGTTCAGCTTCCTGTAATCGACACAGAAGCGATGAGTACCATCCTTTTTCTGTACCAAGACTACAGGAGAGCTGTAAGGAGAATCGGCGGGTTCGATTACTACCAGAGCAATCATCTGCTCGATCTCTTCTCAAACCACTTGTCGTTTCTTGTGGGGCAAAGGGTAGGGTTTCCGCTGAACGGGAGTACGTCAACTACAAGTTTCAACCCAAACTCGACAAGTGACGTTCTCCCGGGTAATTCCGTCAGCACATCGGAATACCCTGCCAGCAACGTCTCTACCTCCTGTTCTGCACAAAGAACTTTTTGGCGACTACGACTTGCTTGGCTTCTTGCTCGCGGCGTTTGTCCACATATCAAACACCGGATTAGTGTCAGTTGAATAAATATCCGTCCACCTAGGTAGATCGTGACATACTTTTAAGCACTTTAACCAGTCATAAAACACGAAAGTGTATACATGACTATAATACATATCAGTATCAGTATGACCTCATTCCTGTTGCGGAAACTGAAGACAGACGTGTTTTCTTGGTGCTCTCATCAGCTAAGGGGTAAGAACAACGATGGAACAACGATTGACAGAGGGAATAATGGCAACTCGGAGCTGGATTTGAATAATATTAGGAGTGATTCTCTTCAGACTAACAGTGTAAAAGGCGGTAAGGATAATGTAAACTTAAAGTAAGGTGAAATAGAGTAAAGTAGGATTAATTGATTATTGTGAAATATAATCTTAAAAGTCACTCGCTTATAAATTCAATTATCCCACTACCTTCCTAATTAATATTAAATTCATTAATTTATTAAAAAGCAAATACACTTTCACTGTTACAAATAACAAGATTAAACACTTTATTGTCATAACAGAACGAACTAAACGGCGGTACATATATAATAATAATCAAATCCTTTGTAAAGTGGGATAAACCTTACTTACCTCTGGAATCCTTTCATACCTGATCGTAATAGCATTTCTTTGTCTTACTATGCAATGTCCGTTTGACATACCAGGATAAATATAGAAGCGCGTTACAAAATCGGAACCTCTCTTTAAATAAGCATATTATATAAGGCTGCAGCTGATTGGCCGAAATTTTGGCGCAAACTTTATCTAATTGAAAACCAATAATGGTCTAGGAAAGGATTGAAATGCAGACATAGACCAGCCAATCAGAATTTAAATCATTAAGGCTTACACAAAAATCAATACTAACAAATAAATATTATTCATAGAATAAATAAAACTAGCCACAATCCATAACTCTAAATAAATCAATTAATATTGCTACAGCTATACAATCTTATCAATAACCATAACAATAAACTTAGGATAAACTAATAATAACTTCAATATAATGAATGTGATTAGGAAAATATTTGTTAATAGTTGTAAGAAGTATAGTATTTAATTAATTCAAACTATTCAACGTACAATATGACAATATACTTGGACATGAGTCACCAGAAGAACATAAACCTGGAAGAAATACAAGAGGACATCTATAAGAGGAACAGTCTTAAAAGAAGTCCTTCAGCAATCAGGAGAGGGACGGATATGGGAACAACACTTGCTGCTGCAGCCCATCTGAAAGTTATACTAACTTTCATAACCTCAGGAGATCAACAACTTCAACACATCTTCAAATGTGACTGTAGCTTGAACCACCCTCATCTAGAGAAGGTGTTCGCATAGACGAATATAGGCAGCATCAACTGCCAATATGAAAAGATTTGTGACTTTCATTGCCATTACGAAAAGATGTTACTATTCGGTAGCTGCCTCAATTTTAAACATTGCCATTATGAAAAGATGTTACTGTCAATATCTGCCTAAATCTCAAACAAGGGATAGTTTAGGAAGCTCTACCTGCTGTCCCACAAGCCTTCACCACACACTCGAACACAAAAGACCCTAAAAAAGGTGTTAGCATCGCTTCAAAGGTAAGGGACAGTCCAGGGCTAACCTCCTTTCCCCTGCTGTCCTATAATCCCCTCCCCTGACACGAACAAGCGCTGAAAAGGGACGGTATGGGGCCGCGAAGTCAACTGTCAAGCAAAAATATACCATAACTCAGTCTTCACTTTGGCATTAAAGACCTTTGAATAAACATGTTCCTTTGGAAAGGCGGTCAAAATTAAAAAACAATGCACAATGGGTGACATCCACCCAACAAATTGAAGGAAATTTTAGGCCCTTATAAATACGCCAAGTACTCAAAATTCAATAATTAAAATATTCAAGAATCACAACTCAGAGGCATTTGATAAATTGTAAAGGTGGCTAACACAATATTGGAATAAGGATTCCGTAGGTAAAACTGGATACAATTTGATCAGATTAAAACCTACCTAACTGAAATAAAGTTGGGTAGGAATCAAAAGGGTGACTTGTGCTGGGATGGCGACCCGAGTGGGAGACCTGGTTGCGGGATTGACGTCAGAGAGCGATGGGGTGCGTTCGGTTAGATGAGCTTCACAAATCCAGAAGGCCCAGCACGGGGCCAAGCGCCCTCTTAAAGGGATATACGCCCAGCCTAGGGCCACAACCAATCGCATTAATGCCACCAGGCAGTACGCGACTATAATTCTAATGTGCCAGTCTGACCTTAAAGACCAGTCTTACTATTCTTGGTTGGCTCGTCTACCTATGAACATGCCTTACAGACTAGCTAAGCTGAACGAAGCTTATGTCAATTTAAATCGTGTCAGGCTAAACCTGATACCCAAACCTGAAGCGATAGAGAATGACAGGATGTCATCCATAGCCGAAGACCTAGTATAAGAGGTCTTCAGAGAGGAAATTAAGATAGAGCAAGAAGAATGGACGGAGAAGTACAGACTTCAGAAGCAGCAAA
This sequence comes from Potamilus streckersoni, assembly GCA_016746295.1. Classification (NCBI taxonomy): domain Eukaryota; kingdom Metazoa; phylum Mollusca; class Bivalvia; order Unionida; family Unionidae; genus Potamilus; species Potamilus streckersoni. The sequence goes on from JAEAOA010000176.1 coordinate 769,059, forward strand.
GAGAACATTAACAGCAGCAGCAACATCAGCAGGAACCAGACAGAGGTTTTGTTGACTGCCGTGTGGACACCAAAGAGTTAGTATTCCCTTTGCGCAGAAACAGGCCTTATCCTGTAGGAGAACCTGTCTCCAGATGGTTACTCAATCTTAGACAACAAGAGATTGCCACCACAAAACAGCCCTTTTCAGGGCAATCCCAACATTCTCGAAAGGAGAGGCTATTCTATATGAGGATTTTAGTGAATGATGAGTAGTGTAACTATAAACACTCACTCTTTTAGTTATGTGTGTTTTGCGTTCGCATTTGTCAGTGTGGATAGTAGTATTAGTTTGAATGCGTTCGCGTGCATTTGTGTAGACAGTAGATATGATGTAGTTTATGCCTTCGTTTACATTTGTTTAAATTGTAGATATGGAGTGGTTTATGTGTTCGCGTATGTTTGTGAGGATAATAGATATAAGTGTGTTTGTGCGAGTTTGCGTTTGTTTGTGTGGATACCATATATGGGTGTATTTTATGCATTCGCGTTCGTTTGTGTGGATAGTAGGCTTGGTGTGGTTTATGCGTTCGCGTTCATTTGTGTGGATAGTATATATGGTTTGTTTTATGCACTTGCGTACGATTGTGTGGATCGAAAATATGGGTGTGTTCGTGTGCGATCGCGTACATACCATCCTCTTACCAACCACAAACAACAATTCAAAGCCAGCAATACCAGGAATACTCCCTTATACAGCAAGCGTCACAGAGAACTCACCACATCACCTATGGAATATGTAATTGAGAACAAAGCTAGAGAACCACAAGGAAAACGACCACTAAAAAGAGGAAAGAAAACCAAAACAATTGTCAAAGAACATACTCGATATGCCAATATAGATGACCTCAGTGATATCAGACAAAATAACAAATTTACCAGTTCCAATATCAGGAAAAACCCATTCCCACAACACAAAGACGAATACACTGCATACAACCCACACACAAGTTATGCATTCAAGACAAGAACCTGGACCATCCAATATAATGATGACAAGTGCAGACCAACGACAGACTCCTTCAGAGGAAAGACAGAAGAACATCAACTAAAAGCGTAAAAGAAAACATCCAACCCATTTAACCTTATTCATCAACAGGAATGACAGACATTTTACTAACATCAACACAACTGTCAGCCAAACACCTTCACAAACAACACAAATCAATTTCATCTAGTACACATTAACAAAATCTGTATCAAGGTACGATTTACCAATAAGCAACAATGTAAACCAATACCTGGCCATTAAGGTAATCCAATGTTCAAAAACATTGGAGTAAGTATAACTCATACAAAAAGAACAAACAACGGATTCAAAACACTAGCAGGAATCAAGGATCCACTCAACCTACGAAGCACAAAATAAACAACCAGACCATACTTAATATATGGCAATGGAATTGCAGTGGACTGTACAAAAATCACGCAGAAATAGTCTCAGCCATCGACACTTCTGACACTTCTGACCATCCTCTAAATATAATATGTCTGCAGGAGTCTATGTATTGTCAAGCACTTCCATAAATCAGTGACTACAACCGTACCTATCTTGAAAACGGATCCAATGGAGTTAAGGAATGAGGATTGGTTACTTAGATACACACTTCTACATTAGAGGTCACAAAACAGGATATCCCAACAAACCTTGAACCTGAACAGATGGAGTGTCAAGGAATTCAAATTACACTAGGAAGAAAGAAATATGACATCTACAATATAAAATGCACCGGGAAACATTAGAGGCATCAGCGATAAACTAAAACAAATGCTACAAAAACTGGACCAACATATCCTTCTCTGTGGTGATTTTAACGCCCACAGCAATGAATGGGGAAGTTCTTACACAGACACCAGAGGGAAACGATTAGAGCTATTTGCTGGGAAGAACAGGTTCAATATCATCAAGACAACAAGAATCATCCCAAACAATGGACAACTCAGTACTTCGGGTCTCACTTTGCCGCATCATCACAAATATCGGAATGGCAGAACAGCAGAGACTCCCCCAAAGATGGAGACTTGAGTAAGGGGATTGAAGCCTAATTGAGGCAGGTTTGCAACATAAACAGCTTGAAGATATTATTGACCCAAACCCTGATTAGTTCTATGCTAAACTTAACATTTTGATTAATGAGTCAGCGAAGGAATCCATACCCGAGAAAAAAGGAAAGTTTGCTATCTGCAAAACCTCCATGGTGGACAGATAAATGTAAAATAATTATACACGCCAAGAAACAGACATTAGTCAGATTCAGACCAACACGGACAGCTCAGGACCTCCAAGTCTATAAACAGAAAGAATTCCTAATAAAGGAAACACTCAAAGCGCCAAAACTCACATCATGGAAAACGTGCTGCTCAACGCTGAACTACATGATATCGTCCAAAGATGTGTGGGCTAAGATTAAAACCATCAGAGGAAAAGCCGCTCAAAAAGCTCCATGAATAACAGGAACTGAAACCAATCAAGACAGAGTGGATAAATTAGCTACCCACATCGCTCAAGTCAGTAGCAACAGCAACCATACCCAAGACTTCATGCTCCAACGACAGAAAATAGAAACCACTTATCAGCATTTTCTTACAGATCAGTACACTCAACAAGAAGGACTTCCTCTCCTTTAAATGACGACTTCACTCTTCAAGAATGGAAGCAAGCATTGCAGCATAAGAAAAACACAGTCACAGGACCGGACCAGCTAGGCTACACCATGTACAAGAATCTACCACGGAATATGCAGGAAATCATCCTCGCCCTCATGAACATCATATGGGATTATATGTACCAACTGGAATGAAGCTAATGTCATCCCCTTGCCCTAGGCAGGGAATGATACACAACAAACCTTTTCCTATCGACCAATATCACTCACCAACGCCATCAGCAAAATAATGGAAAGCATGATAAATAATCGATTAAAACATTATCGAGACATCAACATGCTCCTATCAGAACCAGAGTGAATTCTGATCTAATCGATCTACTTTGGATCAACTAATTTCACTAAACGCCGATATAAAATTGACCTTTCAGTCATTGAAGAAAAGCAAGAGACATATTATAGTCATTTTCCTGGATCTGGAGAAAGCTTTCGGTTTGGTCTTGAGCAAAGGACTCATCTGAAAGCTAAATAATTGTGGGATAACGAGTCATATGAATACTTAGATCTCAAAATGTTTCACTGGTTGCCAAATAAAAGTCAGAGTAGGAGACCAGCTGTCCAACTCAGACACCCTAGAGAATAGAACCCGCAAGGCAGTGTCATTAGTCCTACCCTATTCACCATAATAGTAGTAAGTCTATCCAATTATGTGGTCAATGCCATCACTTTTTCACAGTTCGCAGATGACAGTGGAATATGGAAGACAGGAAATCCAACCCGTTACATACGTTAACTACAACAAGATCTGGATTCCATTACACAATCGGCAACCAACTGGGGATTCAAGATTTTATCTGGGAAAACAGTAGCAATGCTTTTCTCTCCTCGCAAGAAAAGAAATAAGCGATACCCACTTCTCTACATCCAAAGACAACCAATATTATTTGTGAAATAGACCACTTTCCTCGGAATGGCGCTATCTGAATCTATTTTAATATACAAAAACTAACTAGAAGATGTCAGCAGGACACTAATCTCTTTCAACATCTTAAAGGAACTGCATGGAGAGCTCTGAGACTATACCAAAAATTGATTAGAGGTAAACTGGACTACATTTGTCAGATCTATGGCTCAGATAACAAATAACAGCTAGCAAAGCTAGACAGCTTGCAGCACTAGGCACTTAAAACCTGCACGGGACTCCTACCAAACACATCACTGGAAGAACTACATGTCATCGCAGGAGAAATGCCATTAAACTTGAGAAGAAAAGAACAGATTCTAGGATATGCCATCAGGATTTCCAGACACCGATTCAAACCCGGTAAGATAAGTCATTGAAAGATCAGATACCTTCTCCAATCCAAGATTAACCAAAAACCCACTAGCAGCCAAGAACATTTAAAATGCAGCTGAATATCACATAACTACAAGTATAGCCAGTAATCAATATAGATAATACCCCATGTAGAAATACTATCCCTCATATTAATTTTCAGGTACAAAAGATCGAACGAAAATAGCATAATCCATGAAAGTTATTGACAAGAATTCTTACAGGACTTTATACTCAGCATATCAGGATTTGCACACATGGATCGAAGTCACAAAAACATCATAAAACAGCAGCAGCAATGGTGATACCATCTCAGAATATAACAATACGGAACAGACTCCCAGATGGCAGTTCTATCTTTATAGCGGAATTCTTGGAGATCCTAAAGGCCCTTAAGTGGATTAAAACACAAGAACATATACAGTACCTCATCATCATTGATCCCCTAAGTGTCCTCAAGTCCATAAAAACGGGATCATCTAAACGCAGAAAGAACATGCTCCTTGAAAACCTGATGATTCTTCTGGAACTGAAATTGAACCCTATTCTGGTAAAATTTCTCTGGGTACCATCGCACATCAACCTCGCTGGAAACGACAGAACGGATGTTGCAGCCAAACAAAGTCTTCACGACAAAGAAGTGCAACTTCTAACTCACAGAGTCCAGGAACTATACAGTCAGTCACCAAAGCTATCGATCAACAATGTCTACAGCAGTAGGATCTATCGGATAAAGGGCGAACACTGCATCAAATTCAACCGAAAGTCAAGCGAGGTAAAACTATTCAACTGAAGCTTTCTTCAAGAGACCGAAAATTAATCAATAGGTAAAAGACAGGCAAAACACTGATAAGGACCAGTCATAATGCAGATGGCAACATCAACTGTCAGACCTGCAATTTTCCATACACCATAGTGCACGTCCTCAATGACTGCATACTATACACCCTACCAAGGAAAACATTCGCGGACTTCCAGCTAAAGATAAGAGCACCAGCATCATATTCTGACAACCTCAATGAAAAGAAAAATCCCATTCTGAAGAGTACCTGTGATAACCTACCTCATTGTCTTCCTCAAAGATATCAACACATATCAGTATATTTAATAAATTCAACCATGTTGCTAACTGATGGATAAAGGACTCGTAACTTTATCCAAGATGATGTTATCAAACAATTTAAATGTCGTTAAAAATAGTGAATAAAGGAATTGACAATTTAACTCCGGCTTTTTGTTATTATAACATTTGCATTTTATTCTGTGGTACAACTTAAACAATTATATTTTACAAGTACTGTCTACTTATCACGAAACTGGACTACTTATGTATTTTACTTATAAAAACAGCATGTAAAAGAATTCTACAGGGTCTTTTACATATAGTAGCTATATGACTGAGAAAATGTTAAAGCTACGTTAAAAAAATCATAATCACATCACACATCACAACTGAAACCCAAAATAACGGTGGACGTTACTCATACTTAAAAACACTTACTTTAGAGGCGACAATCAAAGAAATACCCCGTGTCAATTCTTTGTGTGATATCTAACAGAATTTTCTTTGCTGGTAAAGAAGCGACCCTTCTAAAACGATGACTCTTTTTTAACTCTACCAAGGCGACGGTCAAACTGTTACTCACTCTTTGACCCATTCTTTTATTTATTTGAAACATTCTTTAATTTTATTTACCTCGAGATCTTTCGGTATAATAAGCTGATAGGACTTTGAGGTGATCCTCTTTTGGGTCAGAAATTGTAAACCGGATTTATATATGTATGTTCTTCTCTCCCCAATATGTTGCAAACAAATCAAAAGAATTTGGAAGGAAAAAACTATGCAGTTTAAATTGGGTTTATATTTTTATTTTGATCGATACGTACTTGTCTAGATTTCCATTTCTAGATTTCGACTCGTTTCGTCTCCTGACTAAAAAAACTCATTTAGCATTTAAATCTCTTAATCGCTTTTTCATTACTCTTTGTGACTGTTTTCCTTGCTTTGGTAAATATGTGACCTTTGCCAGCGATCGGTATTTAGAGTATGTACCGAGAGTCTTGATACTATATGGACCTTGATGTTTTATGTACCGAGAGTCCTGATACTATATGGACCTTGATATTTGATGTACCGAGAGTCCTGATACTATATGGACCTTGATGTTTTATGTACCGAGAGTCCTGGTGCTATATGAACCTTGATATTTGATGTACCAAGAGTCCTGATACTATATGGACCTTTGTATGTTTTATGTACCGAGAGTCTGATACTATATGGACCTTGATATGTTTTATGTACCGAGAGTCCTGATACTATATGGACCTTGATATTTAATGTACCGAGAGTCCTGATACTATATTGATCTTGATATGTTTTATGTACCGAGAGTCCTGATACTCTATGGACCTTTGTATGTTTTATGTACCGAGAGTCCCGATACTATATGGACCTTAATATTTGATATACCGAGAGTCCTGATATTATATGGATCTTGATCTGTATTATGTACCGAGAGTCCTGATACTATATGGACCTTGATATCTGATGTACCGAGAGTCCTGATACTATATGGAACTTTGTATGTTTTATGTACCGAGAGTCCTGATACTATATGGACCTTTGTATGTTTTATGTACCGAGAGTCCTGATACTATATGGACCTTTGTATGTTTTATGTACCGAGAGTCTGATACTATATGGACCTTGATATTTGATGTACCGAGAGTCCTGATTCTATATGGACCTTGATATGTTTTATGTACCGAGATTCCTGATGCTATTTGAACCTTGATATTTGTTCGTGCTGGCCTAAAGGATTCAAATTTTTAAAGTTTTGACGTTTTATTGTTGAACTAGTTAGGAAAAAAAATAATTTAGGAAATATAAGCTAGGGGTAAGGAACAAAAGAATTGAGACATATGAGGTGGCACGTGGCTGCTAAACGTACCATACTGCCTGTGGGAGTGATATAACAACTCGATTCTTTCACAGTGGACCGACCTGGTTGAAAACCCGGACGAGTCATACCAAAGACTGATAAAAATGGTGCTAACCGGTGTCTCGCTAGGTGCTTAGCATTAAGAGGTTAATGTTAGGACTCGTCGGTCTGGTGTCAGGATAATGTGACTGAATTGAACATCATGTCATCGGTATGATGCCCCAGTGCTAGGCATCACTATCAACTACTACAATGAAAACATCATAGAGACATGAATGATATTTTGTTAAAGCTACGTTAAAAAATCTAAATCACACACAGCACACTTATTTTCACTTATTTATTCTTCATTCCAACCCTAATCTCAGTTAAGATTCCGTGTTATCTTTGTGCTAATAAAAACTAATCTTTGTGAATGATAAATATACACTGAGAGAAAAAAATGGAGACAAAAAAAGGAATTTTATTCTGATTGCGTGTCATTTTGAGAATGACAAAAGGTTAAACCTTGCAGGTGTTATTGATTATATTTGTGTATTCCCTTTTGTTGCCATGGTTTCGTTCTGTATGTATTTCGTTATGCCCTCGATATCAGAAATTCTATAATATCTATCTCTCGTTAGACCTGATATCATCGGTATCAAATCGTCCTCATTGCTTTCTTGATAGTCATAATCCCTGCTTTGTATGTTTTTTTTAATCTATATTATTTCCACAAGATTTTTTTTCTTTGTTCTAGTTTGTCTAGTTCTCTCTCTCTCTCTCTCTCTCTCTCTCTCTCTCTCTCTCTCTCTCTCTCTCTCTCTCTCTCTCTCTCTCTCTCTCTCTCTCTCTCTCTCTGAAGTGGAGATATTTAACGATAAACATCCTTTGTTTTGATGACAGAAAACAATCTTATCAGTAGATACGTAGAAGTAGCTGAAACCATACGAGGGAGAGGGAAAGAGGGAGGAGGAGAGAGAGGGAAAGAGACGGTGAACCGTAGATAATTATACAATAAATTATTTAGTCAACCTCCTCAACCACCAAGAACCAGAACTAAGATAATATATAAATTTACGCCTGAAGGTATTGCTGCTATCAAGGACAAAGACCAATTAATTGATATCGCCGCGTTTGGATATTATGAAAATAAAAACATATGTAAAACCAGAACATGTTAAATCTCTAAGCTCTGCTATTTGGTTCAGGGATGTATATAGCATCGCTGTATAATCAGATCTGATGAAGATATTGATAATTTTAACAGATCAGACGAGGCTGTATAAAAGCATATCGAAAGAGCTAAACAAGGTAAACAACTATTTCAATCACCACAACGATCACCACAAGTACTACCATCGCTGCAACATCAATTTGAATTACAATCACCACAACGATCACAACGACCACAAGAGTTGCAACAACGATAACGACAACGACAAGAAACAATAAAACTATTTAAATCACCACTACAACCAATCAAATTACCGGAGGAAAATATCAAGACGCTCCTGGAGCAACTGGGAGTGGTCTAGAAAGTGGCCTTATAACTTGCCCCAATAATGTCCTTGCTGATGTTGATCGACTAGAAATTCTCATTGGAGTAAAACGAGCTGTTAACAATTCATCAGAAATCATTAATGAAGCAGCTGATATTTGCAAACGATTATTTACAGGTGGTGTTACGGATATTAATGTGTATCGGTCCCTCATTAATGAAATCGCCGATGACTACCACAGTGATTATATACAATTAGTGATAAAATCACTTAATAACAAAATAATCGTGAATGATACTCAAAGTGGACTAACCAAGGTCAGGGTAATAAACATGCCGATTACCAGTATACAAAACAACCTACGGAGATGGACTAGGTGATGTTGTGCAGGGTCTGTTTAGAAGGATGGCCCCAAAAGCAATACCAATTGCAAAGCAGCTGGGTATGAAAGCTATTGATGTTGTTCGTGAAAAAGGCACATGTGCTGTTAGTAATGTTGCTAGTAAAGCAATAATTCAGCAATCAAAGATAGACTAACGCGATTAATACGCAGAGCTCAAGCAGTCCGACTTCAACCGGTGAAACTGGTTAGCACTGAAGCGTTGCCCGCAAGTGTAAGTAAAATAATAAATCAAGCCGCTAATCAAAACTAGCGGAGTTGGCAGATGTACCAATATCGGTAAAGGAAAAAAATATAACCGCTAGTCTGATAACAGGAAGTGGTCTTCTTGTTAAACGAAGATGATAATAATAACGATGTTCAAGCGTATATCGGATCCCGCATTTGACAGATGAGTCTGTGCGCGATTATCAGTATTATTCTTAGACGCACGACAGCCAAATTAGCGTGGACGAATCGAACTACAGATTCAGGACACAAGTAGATATCTCTTACCCGCTGAAGCATTTTTTGAGGTCGAAGATGAAATTTCGAAAACGGATAATACTGAATACGACGCTGAGTTTAGTGTTAGTTTTGTTAATAATGGTATTATGACGTTGTTTGACAGCGCTACGCACATGATTGACGGAAAAAATATTGAATCCATTCAGAAAAATGTCGACGTGCCACAACGATACTTAGCCTTACAAGATACAGCGATGATATTCAAGATCAGCTGGTCCATCATTGATGTTTTTAAAAGATAATTCTAATTTTCCAGAGTACCGACAATGTGAAATAGGACGCCTAAGAAATTTTGCTAGAAACGCCAATGCGGATGTAGGAGAATGATTATTAATGTAGATGCAGATTTCAACTTAGGATTTAGATCACGTCGAGCGATGTTGAAAGATGGAAACAGAAGATTTCGTGTGCGATTCCACTATCACATATCTTTGGATTCTGTAGAAATATCAGAAAAATCATTCTCGGAGCCAAACATACAGTTGTGCTGGTACGAAAAGCAACCGACGCTGATGCAATATGGCGACCTTCTGGTGATGCAGGTAGTGTAATTCTTACAAAACGTTTATTGTGGATGTCAATAATGACTACATCTATATATGAAGAAGACAGATTGCTATATTTTATGGGTGAAGGTGGTAAATCAATGTTGTCATGGTTAACAACTACAGATAGTGTTCAAAGTACAATTAACGGTTTATTCACATGGCAAATAGCCTCTCAGCAAGGTGTTTCTGCACCAAGACATATATTTATTGCATTACAAAATGCTGCACGAGTAAACTCGCAAACACATAGTATTAGTGTACTTGATAGTCTTGGTGTTTCTGATGTTTCATTAAGGATAAACGGACATCAAGAACCATCAGAGAATATATTATTGAATTTCGGTTTCAGTAGCATCACGTGAAACTTTTGCTGAAGATGCAAGTTTGCTAATCGCTGCCTTACCTTGCCAATATCCTTTCGGGGAATAATAAATAGATTCCATTATAATAATCAGTTGAATAATTAACAGCTCCTATCATTATTTTACCTTTCATAGCAGATTTTATCAGAAAACTAGCGAGAGATTCTTCGACAGATTTATTAGGTATAGAATTTAATGCGTGAATCAATTTAACATTGCGAGATGCCGTTGTTGCAAATCAGGATTTTTATACGCTACATCATGAGTGTGACACGCTTGATCAATCTTATTTACTGGATAGTCTCCTGGTCTTGGTCGATCTTGGTTATCGAGTCTGATATCGAGACGAGTTCCAGGACCACAATAATTATATCCGGGAAGATGTTTCTCACCAGGATATTTTGCCCATGGAGTTCCTGGCAATTTCCCTAATGAAGCGGCTATATCACTACCACACACTATTTGCGACGCGGTAACAAATTTATATTTTTTGTACATTTTGCACATTTGCCTGTGAGTGCGCGTCTCTTATTTTTTGTTGTTATCGTTGTCAATCCAACTGTGGGTGTTTTCGCTCTACATCGAACACAATATAAACTCATATTATTATCATATGGATATAACTGATTTTTTTGCGACACGAAAACAAGAGCCAGTAAGGCACCATCCAGCGTTACCAAATTCTATCAGAATGATTATAATAGGTCCTTCTGGATCTGGTAAGACGCAATTATTGCTTAATCTGATAATGCGATGGCTCAAATGGAATAAGTTGTATTTAGTAGCGCCATCTGTAGATGATCAACGATACTACGAAGTACTTAAAGAGTTTAATCAAAATGCGAAATTATTGGACAAAAATGATATCATTGATTTTATTACCGATATTGATGAAGCTCCATCCGTAGATGACTTGGATGGATTTATCAATAACCTCGTGGTGTACGATGATGTGATGCTGGACAAACAATCCAATCCAGTCTAGAATATTTTCTCGAGGAAGACATAAAAATACTGACGTGATTTATGTTACTCAAAGATATACTCTGATACCTAAGGTGATCAGAGATAACTGTAATATTTTGGTTGTGTTTAATGGCGTAGATAATTATACTTTACAAAATATTTATTATACTTGGTGTTCAGGGGACATGAATATGATTAAATTTAAAAATTTCTTTTCTAAAGCACAAGCTGTTTCTTTTAAATTTATAACGATAAATTTACATGATCCTAGATCAAGGTATCGTTTAGGTTTAGATAAAATCTTTGGTTAATTCATAGGAGCAGAGAGACTGAAGGACATACTTATAGTGACCACATCGTGAATAAATCGAGCAAAAAATCTGGTCAATTAAAGAAAGTTTTACTATTAAGGCAAAAATGTTTTTTCTCAGCCTTCGTAGGAACCTTTAATTTTAAAAAATAAGGTCTCAAGCAAATTTGTCTGTTCTCTCTCTCTCTCTCTCTCTCTCTCTCTCTCTCTCTCTCTCTCTCTCTCTCTCTCTCTCTCTCTCTCTCTCTCTCTCTCTCTCTCACTCTCTCTCTCTCTCTCTCTCTCTCTCTCTCTCTCTCTCTCTCTCTCTCTCTCTCTCTCTCTCTCTCTCTCTCACACACACACACACACACACACACATACATATGTAGGAAGGAGTGTTGTATTGTATCACAACAATGATAGTTTTGACTGATAACAACAACATATCACATCAACAAACGAAAAAGAACAATTATAAATAATACAATGTACTTATGACAAATTATGATGTCTATACGGCCAGGTGAAAATTACTCTGTATCCGCTATTCAGTATGATTTGTTTACATTTCTACGAGGTTTGCAAGAAAGCCCAACAATGTTTATAATCGGTCTGGTGATTTTGTTCAGTTAGGACCAAAGTGCACTAAGGTACAATTTTAATAGGTCTGGTAATTTTGTTCAGTTAGGACCAAAGTGCACTAAGGTACAATTATAATCGGTCTGGTGATTTTGTTCCTTTAGGACCAAAGTGCACTAAAACATATTTATAATCGGTCTGGTGATTTTGTTTAGTTAGGACCAAAGTACACTAAGGTACAATTATAATCGGTCTGGTGATTTTGGTAGGTTAGGACCAAAGTGCACTAAGGCATATTTAAACCGAAACTTCTACACCATGATACTGTGATGTTAAACTTGCCATCAGAAGCACAGTAAATTGCAGGACGCACAAAAAAACCCTAAGTTTAGTATCATATAAAAAAGTTCAATTTATCTAATAGTATTCAAGTTATCTCAATAAGCAGTAATTTAGAATATTATTTCGAATTTATTAACTGATAATTTGCAAGAAATAATTTTTCAGCAGATCTTTAAATTATACAATCCGGTTTCTCATATTTCCCGACCACAGCAAATATCGGCAAACTACTGCAAGATCAGTGACCGTTTATGGCCTAATAAAAATCCTTCGCATAAGCAAATTTTGATAAGCTGTCAAACAATCGGAAAGACAGATAAGAACTGCGCAATCATCTACCTACACATGGCAACGTTCTACATCGACTGACCTCAACAAATTCTGTCAGTGGGCTTATGACCTAAGAAGAAAATCTTAAACAAAGAGATTAGAATATTCGATAAAAAAGAAATAACTTAAAAACTCTGCCATGCAAAATATAAAAGGCACACACTAGTAGTTTGTAAGAATGAAATTTGAAATACTTTTCAATACACAATCCCAATATACAGTAGAAAATTTTTGGATAATAACATTTTTGCTTATAATCTGCCAAACGAAAAATTACAGAGAAATATTGATCTGAATGACAGCTGCCCACTTCTCAAAAGATATAACTTGATAGGTAAAAGATAAGCCGATCGGATGAAAAGCCAGACGTGTAAACAAGCGACAAGTACTTTTATTAACAGTAATAACAAAGAATTAATATTTGTTTGAAAAAAAAAAACTAAGGCGACAAAATGAAATATGACGATGCTCATAAACAATACACACTCATACACACGCACACACACTCCCTTAGAAACTTGCACGAATGTCAATAAAGCTGTAAGTCTATATGTGTGGGTCGTCTGCATCGAATATATAATGTAACCTAGCACACATAAAATGAATGATTTTTAAAAAAAAATCTCATTGCAATCAATGATATTATAATTGTGATTTACTGACTCGTGCGGTGATCATATTTAATGTATGTTTCTAGTTGTCAGAATCGAACAGTATATTTTTAACATGTGAAGCTATTGCACGGCCTTTGAGGAAGAAAAAAAAAACAAATACAGAAAACATCCAAAATTCAATTCTGAGAAACATTTTATCTCAACATAAACTTACTTCCCCCACAATATCCTACCACAAATCATATGTTTGGAATGACTGCTAAGACCACTTGCATACAGTAAAACTCACCAGAGTAAACTTCGTTTTTTCTTTTCTGTAAAAACGTCATGGTGTATTTTTACGACGCCAATTTTAAATGAATAACTTAAGATATAAGTGACTATAATATATCAATTAATTTTCTTGGTAATGTATTAATATGTATTTTTTTCACACATGTATGTTTGACTTATCCTTTATAACATTAAGCCAAAGTACCAGCAACGATTACAACATTCCATGATAATGTCTTCAATTCAGTAAAGTTTTATTGTCTTCTATACCTGACAGCTAGCAATATGCAAACATTGCAATCAAGTGAGGAGGGCTGCATATGTAGTACAGTATATCACTTAGGGGCAAGCATGTCACCAGCTGAGTCAATCATAGGGTAAACGAACGTCATTATGGGATCAATGGGAATTTAGCATAGCCAGAATGACTGGAATCTAAATCTACTAACCAACACAACTATATACTAATCAATATACCATCTTCCTGACCAGCAGCCATATCTACTGTCTAAATTCTACTAACAATCACACACGGTTACTGACCAATATGCAATCTTACTAATCGGAATCCGCACCAAGTTGCCCACCTACAAACGAACATGTAGGCTTACTAATCAGCACCAGCAGCTACAGGCCAACACATCATGTTACTGATCAGCACCCACATCTACTAACAAATACCCATGCTCACTAACCAAGAGTTATACCTGACCAGTACCAACATCTACAGACTATCACATAACCTCCTGACAATCAGTTACACATACTGACCAACATGCAGTCTTACTCACTAGCACCTACATGTACTAAACATCATGCTGTTATACTACCCACACCTATTGATCAAACTATCTCACTGATGAGCTCCCACATCTATGCACCAACAACCTCGCCTACTAACAAAATAGTCTAACTCAGAACTACTTACCAAAACTCACAAAAAACAAACAGTTATGTAAAGCTCACATTTCAGTTGATGCTTTATGGGTGCTTTTATCAACATAAAAAGTATATCATTGTATAAATTTGCTTTGTATAATGTAAAACAGAAGAGCTGCATTGACAAATGGTTGAAGACTATAGAGTTGTTAGTCGTAAAAGGAAGTTTTCCTTAAAATAAAATTAATTTCCCTACAAAATTTGTAGGATTTATACAAGTTTGGGCTGGCATTTATGCTTTGCTTTGTTTCGAGTGTATAATCTTGACCCAGCTGATTTACCTTATAGCATGCTTTCTATTCTGCATCATTAAAAACACTCATGATTTGTTTCCCTATATTTGATTTATTTACAAGGTAAAAAATGACTATATAACTTTTAATTTAGATATTGAATGCTGTATCTATAAGGAATTCAACTGAATGAATAAGTTTTGTCATATTTCTTTTATATTTATTTAGTCTAAAGCACCATTTTATTTTTCAAAACAAGTGGAAATTTAGGATTTCTAAAACAATGAAGTATTTTATTTCAAGGATTGACTTTTTTAGCATTCATACCATTTTCTGGTTTGAACATCTATAGTATATGCACACCCTCCCATTTGTTTGTACCCCTTACCAATGTTAACAATTAAAAACATAAGGGATTTGAACAATTTTCAATACTTAGTCATTTCATTATCAATTTTATAATTTCTAACTTGATTGTCACCAGGTGGTCCCTAACACTGTCAATTTATTTGGGGTTTTCAAACAACTCCGAATCTCTCAATGTAAAAACCAAACTGACATGGACGCTACTCACTGTCCTTTTCTGGTTTCAAGAAAAGTCCATTTAAGTAAAACCTGACATCTATGACACTGGCTGTCATGTATAGTTTAAACTCCACAAGAACAGTCCATTTCAGTAAAAACCTGTCATCTATGACACTGGTTGTCATATATAGTTTAAGATCTACAAGAACAGTCCATTTCCGTAAAACATGTCATCTATGACACTGGCTGTCATGTATAGTTTAAACTCCACAAGGAGAGTCCATTTCAGTAAAACCCTTTCATCTGTGACACTGGCTGTCATGTATAGTTTAAAATCCACAAGAACAGTCCATTTCAGTAAAACCTGTCATCTGTGACACTGGCTGTCATGTATAGTTTAAACTCCACAAGAACAGTCCATTTCAGTAAAAACCTATCATCTGTGACACTGGCTGTCATGTATAGTTTAAACTCCTCGAGAAAAATCCATTTCAGTAAAAACCTGTCATCTGTTGCACTGGCTGTCATGTATAGTTTAAACTCCACAAGAACAGTCCATTTCAGTGAAACCTGTCATCTGTGATACTGACTGTCATGTATAGTTTGAACTAACTCCACAAAGACAGTCCATTTCAGTAAAACCTGTCATCTGTGACACTGGCTGTCAGGTATAGTTTAAACTCCACCAAAAACAGTCCATTTCAGTAAAACCTGTCATCTGTGACACTGACTGTCATGTATAGTTTAAACTCCACAAAACTAAACCAATAATATTTCAATTTATAATTTTTAACTTAATTGTCACCAGGAGATCCCTAACACCATCCATTTATTGGGGCTTTAAACCAAACCAAAGCTATCAATGTAAACAAACCAGAGAGACTACTGTCTTTCTCTGGTTTCCAGAACAGTTCATTTCAGTATAAACTGTCATCTGTATTCAATATTTGCAATTACAAGTTTTAATATTTCTAAATATTTCTTTCTCCACCAAATATACTGTCTGTTATGTATACACAAAACCAAACATATTTTGTTGGTATTGACATTCTATTGAAAACAAATGAAAGAAAATTCTATTGAATAAAATGAAAGAAAACCTTAACTGAATCATAATGGAATTAGCAAAGATGAGGTAGTCTCTTCAGAAAATAGGACACATTTGCAAAGTTTATTCATACTCTTCAGAATGTAGGACATATTTGCAAAAGTGTATACATATAATGAAGAAAAGAAGCACTAGGTGACATGTCTATTAATTCATGCATGCAATTAAGGTGACTGGTATGTTTTCGAATTTAGCTATATATAATGAATATTCTCATCAAGTTATGGGAAGATGCTGCACCTGGACTTGTCATTGCAAAAAAAATTAAAATAGTTACAATGAGAATATGTACAGTATCCTTTAAGGTTTCAATTTTTCAAATTTATACAAAAATAATTTCTTTTTTAAAAAAAAAGAGCAGCAGTGAAAAATTATGTTAATTTATTTTTCTTTCATATAAATGATCAAAAACCAGAAAATAATTTATCTTAAAGGATGAATCAGCAATATGGATAAATAAATACATAAATTTTTCAACAGCACAGTCCTTTTCTTGTATATTATTATATCAACAAGTATCCCATATTAAATTTCCAAGATTTATCCACCAAGGTATTTCATGTAATGAAATTGCTTTTCTTCTTCTTCTTCTTGTAGCATTTTAAAATTGTATTCCAGTCTTTGAGTAATGCTCTCCATAAGTCTGTGGGATTTTGTGTGGAAGTAGTCAGATTCACATCAACCCATCAAAGGCACACACATACTTTTAAAAAAAGAAAAATAAAATAAAACAAATTATCATTCAAAATGCTAATGTCCCATTTTGTGTTCAGTTTTGCCTCCAATTATATGTCAATTTAAAGAGCTATTAACTCCTCTTCGGATAATTTCTTGAATCTCTCCATGGCCTGGACTAACCTAGTTTCCATTCTACTATTGGTGTTGTGCATAGCTTGGGTAACTGAAGTCATGGGATACTGCTCCATTAACTTGTGTTTTGCACTTGTTCTGTTTTGGCTCTTTTAATTTCCATTATAATATCATCAGACCCATCTACACCTTTCTCCATGGGTTGCTAGTATTTCTTTCTTGTCATCCAGTATTTTCAAAATCAGCAGAAAGATGAACTGAAAAATCTTTGTGAGTGCCATACTGTTTAATGATGTTGCAGAAAATGGTGAACGTGTAAACTATGTCACTGAATGAAAGGATATTGGAGAAAGAGAATAATTGAATCTATGTTGGAGTTTGGACCAAGACAAAGAAATCCAAGTCACAGGGTTAAATTTATTATCTCCCCATGAGGCTATGCTAAAGACAAATAATGAAACCCTGTGACTGGGATTTCCTTTCCTTGGGGCAAACACCGATTCTCAACAAATTTTTTTCCAATTAAAACAATCCTGCACTTTTGTAATTTATTTGACAGATGCAAAACACAATATTCATTATTGCTTCACAGAATGTTTTGTACTCTTATGAAAAACTTAATACTTATCTAAGCAGAATCTAGATTCTGAGTCTGAAAATATACCATTCTTAGAAAAGGAAAAACAAAAACCCAAGAACAAAATTTCAATTGTTATGTGTTGGAAGTATTGTGCAATAAGCATCTTGAACCAAATGCTACTGTTGTTCAACAGAGTATGGCTCATTTATATGTTAATGATCTGAATGGAATGGCCTGTCAACCCTAAGTAAGCAAGTCCTGTGCATGAGAAAATAGAAACAAAACCATTCATTATTATTAATGTATTATTATATTTAATCGAAGAATGTCATATGAGAATAACAATATCTTTTAATCAGATAACTTTTAATTTTCATCAGCTCTAATTTGGAAAATGTTTTAAAGTAGACAGTGGTATGATACACAACTGGGTAATGACTACCATACAGTTTTTAAGGGTGTAGTGATTGACATTTCTAATTCATGATATTCTTGGAAATTAATATTTTCTTTCACGGAAATATGGCAAGTATTGCTATGCAATGATACGCTACATGTAAATATGGCAAATACTGCTATTACTAGTGCAATGATACGCTACATGTAAATATAGCAAATACTGCTATTACTAGTGCAATGATACGCTACATGGAAATATAGCAAGTATTACTGTTACTAGTGCAATGATACACTACATGGAAATATAGCAAGTATTGCTATCACTAGTGCAATGATATGCTACATGGAAATATAGCAAGTATTACTGTTACTAGTGCAATGATACACTACATGGAAATATGGCAAGTATTGCTATTACTAGTGCAATGATATGCTACATGGAAATATAGCAAGTATTACTGTTACTAGTGCAATGATACGCTACATGTAAATATGGCAAGTACTGCTATTACTAGTGCAATGATACGCTACATGTAAATATGGCAAATACTGCTATTACTAGTGCAATGATACGCTACATGGAAATATGGCAAGTACTGCTATTACTAGTGCAATGATATGCTACATGGAAATATGGAAAGTATTGCTATCACTAGTGCAATGATACGCTATATGGAAATATGGCAAGTATTACTGTTACTAGTGCGATGATATGCTACATGGAAATATGACAAATACTGCTATTACTAGTGCAATGATATGCTACATGGAAATATGGAAAGTATTGCTATCACTAGTGCGATGATATGCTACATGGAAATATGGCAAGTATTACTGTTACTAGTGCAATGATACGCTACATGGAAATATGGAAAGTATTGCTATCACTAGTGCAATGATATGCTACATGGAAATATGGCAAGTATTACTGTTACTAGTGCAATGATATGCTACATGGAAATATGGAAAGTACTGCTATTACTAGTGCAATGATATGCTACATGGAAATATGGCAAGTATTACTGTTACTAGTGCGATGATACGCTACATGGAAATATGGCAAGTATTGCTATTACTAGTGCGATGATATGCTACATGGAAATATGACAAATACTGCTATTACTAGTGCAATGATATGCTACATGTAAATATGGCAAATACTGCTATTACTAGTGCAATGATATGCTACATGGAAATATGGCAAATACTGCTATTACTAGTGCAATGATACGCTACATGAGAATATAGCAAGTATTACTGTTACTAGTGCAATGATATGCTACATGGAAATATGGAAAGTACTGCTATTACTAGTGCAATGATACGCTACATGTAAATATGGCAAATACTGCTATTACTAGTGCGATGATATGCTACATGGAAATATAGCAAGTATTGCTATTACTAGTGCAATGATACGCTACAAGGAAATATGGCAAGTATTACTGTTACTAGTGCAATGATATGCTACATGGAAATATGGCAAGTATTGCTATTACTAGTGCAATGATATGCTACATGGAAATATGGCAAGTATTGCTATTACTAGTGCAATGATATGCTACATAGAAATCTTGTGGAATAATGTCTGGAGTGTTGAATGAACCACTCTGACTGGTAAGTGCAAGAATATTCATTTCTTTACCATATTTGATTCAACTGGGCAATTTGGGGGTGTTTGACAAAGCTTGAAGAATGCAGGTGTTGCAAAACACATTTCAAATTGTTGCTGTATTTATGGTAGCTGTTGAGAGAGCTGGTACTTTTCTCTTTGTAGTGAGTGATTGTATAGACTATTTGCTTGGATCAGTGTTTTCTTTCTTTCCATGTAGCAATCCAACTTTTATCCTATCTGTAGTTTAGTTAATTTTCAGCTGTATGGTGTGATCTCAAAGATGGAGAGAACTTAAGTTGCTAATTGTTGATTTTTGTATTATATATCTGTTGTTGTTGTTGCTGTTGTTTGATTTTAAAATGAATATGTTAGGCACAGCAGAAGACAACAAGGGTTTGATGTTGGTTTTTTTTAAAAGTATTTTTCTGCATGTGGAAGATTTGACAGAGAAGATCTGTCTAAAACAACCTGAGATAAGAAAAGTAAGGTTAGCAAAACAGCTAGATTTCTGTCTTATGCGTGAAAGAAAGATTATAATATCTATTTATTTGATGAATTGCGAACTTAAAAGAAGAAAAAATGTTTAACTATGCATTGTTACTTTACACAGCAAACTGTACTTGAAATAAAAGTAGACACTGAATATACTCGTGTAATAAATTTCAGACCAGTATCATGTGATCATTCATATCCACCCATTCATACAACTGGAATTATTTTTCCATAAGAACTGAAAAGAAAGATGAACTATGATAGAAAAATAACAAATGGCTTAAGGTACTTTACAGTTTGCTTCACTGTTCATAGAAAAGCTTAACTGTACGAATGAGGCAGAAGCTTATAAAATAATTGTCCGTTAAAGTTATTATATTATTCAGAATCAAAGTCTAATTATCATGGTCTGGAACTGGACTCAGTTCATCTGTGTCAGAGTGAGGCACATGTACCACTAGTCTGGAAGTCTGGATTAGGTAAGTGGCATCACAACCTGTCATACCATTAGTATGGACTAATGGCATCACATTATAACATACCACTAGTCTGGACCAGGTAAGTGGCATCACATCCTGTCATGCCACTAGTCTGGACCAGGTAAGTTATATCACAACCTGTCATGCCACTAGTCTGGACCAGGAAAGTGGCATCACATCCTGTCATACCACTAGTCTGGACCTGATGAGTGACATCACAGACATCACATCCTGTCATACCACTAGTCTGGACCAGGTAAGTGGAATCACATCCTGTCATACCACTAGTCTGAACCTGGTGAGTGACATCACATCCTGTTATACCACTAGTCTGAACCTGGTGAGTGACATCACAAACATCACATCCTGCCATACCACTAGTCTGGACTAGGTAAGTGGCATCACATCCTGCCATAGCTTAAGTCTGGACTAGGTATGTGGCATCACATCCTGCTGCACTCCTTCCCCTTTACATTCATCCTCAAATGTTCCCCTAATTTACCTCAACAAACAGTTAAAACACATTCTCATATGGGCCACCAACATCTAATATCACTGATGAGCCCCAAAATGAACCAGAAGATGATACAGAAAATATGTCAATGTCTGCAGTTTAAAGCCAGTTCATCTGTATCACAGTAATGTGCACATGACTAAGTGCCCTGCTCAGCTAGGCAGGTTAGTCAGTGACCTCATATGCCACTACATTATTATCTACTGGAAAAGATTTATTGGGCCTTAAAAAGTAACTGCTTAAAACAGGTTATTGACTACTACAGGTGTTTTCTCAGGAGATTTATCTGTATCTTGATTTTAGATGTTAAGATAAGTACATATTTACTGTAGTGATAAAGATACAGTTTCTAGGTCATGTCTTATCCTTAAGCCTGACCTTCTGAAGCTTAATAATCTAAGTCTGGCCTTACTAGCTGTCCCTGGGTCACCTTAATTTTTCGTCAATGTGACACTATCTTAAGTAGTTGGATTAAATTACAGAAAAGAACTTAACATCCAAATTTCACAGAAAGAATAATTACTATCCATTATTAAAAATTGTTTTTATACAAGGAAAGTTTCTTTTGACAAATTTTTTGGCAAAGAAAATCATCTGCCCTGCTTATTACAAATTAAAATACTGAGGACATGATGTTTTGGAGGTTCAGGGTTCTGTAACATACTTATTGGGAGATGGGGCATCAGAGGTCTTGAGGTCAAAGCAGCCGATAAAATTTTAATTGCAGGAAAGTCACTGTAGGGCCATCATCATTGTCCCAGACACCCTTAGTATGCCACTGTCAGGGTAATATGGCATTATACAGGATCGATGGGTGAGATAATCAAGCTTGTTATCATGATTAAATACCAATATCATTCCCAAAACATGTAATCAGAATTTTAGAATGTTTTAAGTCCTTTCTTTTTTTCATCTTTTAACTGAGATATGATTAAAAAAGCATGATATACTTTTTTTTAAACTAGCCAAGCAATTATTCTAAAAAAACATTTTCTATTGAAATGAATCTCTTTGAAGCACTAAAGAGAAGGTCTCACTGGATAGTTTTGTATTTTGACAACTCCCTAATTTTTAAGGTAGAAGGCATGAGCCTAATTATCATAAGCCTAACATTTATAAATTCACACATAAGCTAACTCTGTAATGTGGTTTAGATTTACTTTGAGTTAGGCTTGAAAGTAGGTTGGCTTGTTTAAGGACTGCCTGTCACAGTTAGACTAGCACTGGAGATCAAATGTGTAACTTGGGCTGCAAATGAACAGCCAACTTCGATTATGTATTTACGTATATCTGCTACAATGGTAAATATATAAAATCAAGATGGCTGAGGTGTTATGAAATATATACTTATTTGGTATAGTACTAGTGAAGTTTATTCATGCATAAGACACATATTGATTCTTTCAGCTGCCTTGTCACAGGAAAATATTTAAAATGGCTCTTTGCTGTCAAAAATGAATATAAAAAAGAAGGGTTGGTGGTGGCAGTGTTGGTTCAGTATAAAAGCCACCAGTTGTATAAGGAATTACCCTGCTTGCTGCAGTCAAAGTCTCACATGCATACTTTCTACAAAATTCATTAGTTTCTTTTAAATTGTATCTTCAGTGTAAAATTATTCTCATTTGTCTGCAATAGGTCATTGTCAGATGAAAATTCATCAAATAAACTGTCCTGTGAGACTGAAGCTGTGAAAATATATCAAGGGAGGTAACTACTTTGAATCAAACTATCTTCGTATAGGATTAAAAACTGAGTTATGTTCCTTTACATTGCCAGACTTGCTATTCAGGCCCAAAAGGCCAAAAAGCTAAAAATAGAAAAAGTGCCTATTATTAGAAATATAACCTATTCTTAGAAAGAGGCAGTAGATAGTATGCCAAAGGCAGTCATGGGATAAATGTGATTTGAAGCAATTGTATAGCACTCTCAAGATCCATTTAGAAAGATAATATTATATTCATCATATTATGTTATTATTGACCACACAATATTCCTCTGAAGATACAAATATGCACTTGTCATCACCTACTCTATAATGAGTCTTAAGAGTCATGGTTCTTGTAATCTGTCATATACTTCATAACACAGCATGATTCATGGCTCTTGTACTTTATCATCAACTCCATAACACATTGAAGTCATGGCTCTTGTACTCTAACATTGCCTCATTAACACAAGAAAGTCATGGTTCTTGTACTCTAACAATGTCACAGATGTGATTTAGTACCAACACATGATAATTTCAAATTTTGAAAAGACAGTTCACAGATCATGAAATTGGGCTGATAGAAAACATGAAAAACTGAGATGTCATTCCAATGGCTCTGATTAATGAGATGAAACAAAATTCCTGTCTCTGTCTCCTCTCATTTGAATTCACCTCACAACATGAAAATTATTTGATCAACTGACTGTTTTATGGCCAAAATCTCATGAATTTATTTCACTGTGATCCCATTATCTAGGTTGTTTATAATTATTTCTTTAAATTTAATTTATTCACTAAGATACGGAACATGTTGCCACCTGGGAATGTCTGCGAGAGCTATGTAATGTTTGCATAACCTGGACGAACTTTAGCTTCAGTTCCAGCCATGTGAGAAGGGGATAAGGAAGGTATATCCATTCTTGTTGAGTTCTTTCCCTGTTGTCATACACTGCTTCCAAACAAAGTCTGAAAAATGGAGTTTTAAATATATCTGATGTGAGAGCAACAAAGAAAGAACTTTAAAGCAAAATATCAAACCAGACTTAGGAATAACACTTTTCTGACATAATCCACTTCATTAGTCAATATGGATACTTGTCCTCATTTTAATTTTTTTTCCCTACTAGTGATACTTTTTAACAGTGAAAATGCTTTTCTAGAAATATATGGGGTGAGAGGGGAGCAGCAGTATATGTCATTAACTGTTTTGCTGTCCCTGAATGATTAATGTTGATATGGTGCTTGCAGTATGTGAAAAAAAATAAAGTCCTGGACTAAGTACATCAGTAGAGAGAAAACAACAGCAAATGTTACTAACAGCATATGGGGTTGAAGAGTTGTCTATAGATGTGGTAGTGGTAGCTAAAGGGTTAATAAAGATGGCAAAAAAACATTCTTACTCAAGGCAGTTAAGTGTACTAATTTTAGTTTCTTCCACATGTATGATTTACAAAACTTCAAATGAATTGGGTTGTTCCACTTTGTGTACTTTACCCATGCAAATTAGCATAATGGACTCTTCCAAAACAGAGCCAAAAGGAGAAAATCAACACAGATATTGTCAGTCAAGTAAGTAATCAGTGCATTGATGGTTGTTTATATCTTTATGCCTTTTATTTTCTTCTATGGCAATTAAATGTATAAACTGCACCATCAAGATATTTTCACATGAGCAATGCGCACAAATTTATACTGGTTATACACAGTTATAAGCATATATTGCTGTGTCAAAAAAGTCTATCTTTTTTTCTAGAAAATATTTACAGAAAATTGTGTTTTTAAAAACCCAACCATATCAAGGTTGGGGAGTGTGACATGTTCTGGCAGGTAAGGTTACCATACTCATGCGACCATATGAAAACTGTTCGATGGACAATTGACTAATATTTATTGTAATAGTGTCTCTAAACTCTGCAGGTCAAATCATCACTAAATATCCTCTCCACACGAAATAAATCAAGGCAGCTTTGTCATAAGATTGACCAAACAAATGCAGTGAAAATAAGACATCTTTTTTCTATCCTGTTCCTAGAGAAATGAAAAATAACTTTGATTTCTAACAAGTAATAAAATCTTATAATCACTTACCTGCCTAATGAATGGTGCTAAAGTTGAAAGACCTTAACATCTTTTAACCACTTACCTAATTAATGAATGAGACTGAACTTGAAAGACCATAACATCTTAAATATAACTTACCTGACTAATGAATGGGGCTGAACTTGTAAGACAATAACATCTTTTCTATGGATCTGAAACAAAAGTCAAATAACATGACTGTGTGAACAATACAATATGTTTTAGTCACAGAGGAATATTATTGAAAGGTAAGGATATCAGTTGATTATTAAGACCTTTGTGATACATGTTGTATAGTTATTCTGTAGGGTTTACAACATCTGGAGATTTTCACATAATTTATGGTGTGTCAGTCTTGCAGTATCAGTTGTACTTTATAGATTTCTCAACATGGATGTGACTGACCAACTTTGTGTTCTAAATTTGTTCATCAACTGACTGTAAAATCTGGTTAACAAAAAGATGGACACCACCATTTCAAGGTTTTGAGAAAAAGACTTTGTGTAAATATATAGTTTGAGATAAGGACTGCTTAAAAGTAACATCTGAGGTTCATAAGGCTCATTATATTTACTGCATTTGTACTACTGCTGTTAAGCAAAGCAATCAGGAGAAGGAACAATTTCAAATAGCATGTTTGCCCTCCAGACTATGGTATTGTAAAATCTGTTTGCCCAGTAAATTCACACCAGACATTACTGTAAAATCGGGTTGACCAGTAAATTCACACCAGACATTACTGTAAAATCTGTTTGCCCAGTAAATTCACACCAGACATTACTGTAAAATCTGTTTGCCCAGTAAATTCACACCAGACATTACTGTAAAATCGGGTTGACCAGTAAATTCACACCAGACATTACTGTAAAATCGGGTTGACCAGTAAATTCACACCAGACATTACTGTAAAATCGGGTTGACCAGTAAATTCACACCAGACATTACTGTAAAATCGGGTTGACCAGTAAATTCACACCAGACATTACTGTAAAATCGGGTTGACCAGTAAATTCACACCAGACATTACTGTAAAATCGGGTTGACCAGTAAATTCACACCAGACATTACTGTAAAATCGGGTTGACCAGTAAATTCACACCAGACATTACTGTAAAATCGGGTTGACCAGTAAATTCACACCAGACATTACTGTAAAATCGGGTTGACCAGTAAATTCACACCAGACATTACTGTAAAATCGGGTTGACCAGTAAAACTATTGGGTTGACAAATAGTCTTCAAGGAAATTCTGATTTAATTACCAGCATTGGAGTACTTGCAAAGTTTGTGAAAATGACTGCCAAAATATCTATTTTTCATCTGTCATTTCATTATGGAAAACATACTATACTACTGTCAAAAAAGGTTGTCTGGTTGAGGTTTAACCTTTTAATCATTTGATTGCCAGGCCCTAAATTTAATCTGTTCTGAGCTACTGGTCAATAGATATTTCTAGCTTTAAGTGATTATATCCAAAAATATTCTGTACTATCACTACTATATACTGTTATGTGTAGCCTCGTACAAAAATAACAAATAAAAAAGTGAAGTCAACAAGCTATGTAAATTTCAATAAAAAAATGTATTCCCCTAGAAAACAATGAAAAAATATAAAAAAAGGACTTATGGTTTGCGAAAATAAACCGAAAATTAATCCTAGAATGGAAAATTATAAGTCCTATCAGTAAACAGTTCTAATTGAATCAAAATTCCAATATGGAAGCTATGATGTCAGATGAAGTCTGTACTATAGGCAACAGTTCCTCCTTGAATTTTGTGACTCAAGAATAATATTCCGGCTTTAGAATTCCAAATAATTTCCAATGCATGTCTTTGTCCAAGACTTAGATGAAGAAGCACTTATTTTCCAGAGAATATAAATTATTTTTAAATAACAAATAACTCAAAATTGGAAAAACAGAAAATACCTCGGCTCCTAAAGTTATTTTTAATGACTAAAAAGATTTAATACCTAATGGATGTTTTAAGCCTGATTTTAGATCAAATGGTATTTCATGTAACACATGATTTCTAACTTGAACACCACAACTAAAATATGTCATTTATCAATTAACTTAAAATAGATCTAAAATATCAGACTCTCATGCTAGAAATGAAAAAAGAAATGTGTACACATGGGTAAGACATGGGATGAAAAATGAACCAGGAAACATCCAATCATTTCCACTTAGTATTTACAAGTTTGTGAGCCAAGGACAGCTAAAAATATTGCTAATGTAATACCTTTTATATACAAAGAGAATTTAATTGAAAACATATCAAATCCCATGAAAATAATCAAAATAATAAAATGTAATGAAACAAAATAAAAAAATGAATTTTAACACTAACACACAAGCAATTTAATTACATATAATTAACAATACACTCACAAAATAAGTTTGATCCAACTGCAAACAGCATTGACCCTGATCTGCCATCATATTATGTGCTGGAAGATCAGAGTTTTGTTTGTTCTGTTGATTAGTCCTACCAATCTGCATGTACCTATGTGCATAAGGTACTCACATGAACCCAGAAAGATGTTTGGAAAAAAAATATTTTGCTACAGAGAACACTTTATTACAATGAAATCTTTGTATGACCCCTAACATCTTAGCTATAGAATGGGCTCAAAGCTATCACTATGCACATCATTCTTTGGCTCAAAAAAATTATGTGGTCACTTGCAAAAAATCTTTTTAAAATTAGCTCAAAAATCTTATTTCTCTTTGTAAGTATGCCACCTGTTACTTTTATTTTAAATCTGTGTATTTGTTAAAAAGCCTAATGCAGTCATAAAACATTTCCTTCATTGTTTATTAACTCTTTCAATGGGATTAAAAAAAAAACATTTATGCACAGATCTCTAATTGGTTTTAATACTACACTGCATATACTGTTATTGTCCCTAGTGGGTGACTTGGCATAATAAAAAACTGTGGACCCAGTCAAATATTTGGGGTAAGACACTGAAATATTACCTAGAAACCTACAAACTCATGTCCAAATACTTTAGTAAATAATATTCCCAAGGCAGGTGTCATTATAAATGATGATATCATTGATGTACACATCACAATTAACTAGACCAGATGTAATCATGGTCATTAAATGTTGAAAAGAACAAGGCAAACCTTTCATTCCAAATGATATCACTTTATATTGATAAAGTCAATCTGTAGTTACCAATGTTAAAATCTCCTCTGCTCTATCCATCAGTGAAATTTGCCAAAATCTTTTCAAAAGGTCATATATGGTAACATATTTTGCATTTCCAGTTCTATTAACACAGTCACTGATTCATGGCAATGGAAATGAATCTGTTTAGTCACATTTACTTTTCTATAGTCTGTGCAATTGCAGGAATAAATTGTCTGATTTTGCCACAAGTATACATTTTTTAAAAATTCCTATCTGAGATGATTCACCTGTTTCACAAGTGTGGAATTTACAGTTTCAACATTATGGTAGATTTTATTTGTTCATGTTGGAAGAAATGGAAACTAGGTTGATGAAATCTTTCTAAAGCACTTGACTTTAAGGGTAATAGGCAGTAATAATTAAATTGCTGTATGCCTAATTTATGCATAACTTGCTGTAAAATTTCAGACATAACATCTGACCCCTGATCAGATTGGACATTTGTGTATAGGCCAAATTGTGTAATAAAAAACTGTATCAAAGCTTTCACATTCACAATGGTTTTCATTTTAACATTCCTCAAAAGAGTTGCCTCTGTAAATCTTGTGAATGCACACATTATGGTCAACAAGTATTGGTTACCTGACTTGGTCTTAGGTAAGGGTCCAACACAATCTAAGATTACTCTGCTAAATGGTTAGTCAACTGCAGGAACAGGATGCAGATGAACCTTGGATATCTTCTGATTGGGTTTTCCTACCATTCAACAAGTGTGACAAGATCTATGGTATTTCCAAACATCACTTTATGCTTCAGCCAATAAAAATGATTCAAGATCTTCTGAAGAGTCTTACATGTTCCTAAATGACCAGACCAATGAGTTTCATGGGCTAGACAAGAAGTTCTGTCTGTATGATTTAGGAGCAACAATCTGATAGGTCACTGAATGCACATCACCATACCAAACCTCAGGTGGTCTCCTTTTTCTCATAAGGACCCCATTTTAACAAAATAATGAACAGATACTTCTTTGGTTTCAGTTTTGCTAATAGCCATTTGAAATGAAGAAGATATCTCAGAATCTTGTTTCTGTTCAACAATGAGTGATTGCCAATTGTTACCCTGATCAGAATAAAGAGAATGAGTAGTAAGAGGATCATTGTGATCAGTACCATTTGACCATACAAACCTGGAGTAAAAGTGTCCTCATCAAAAGCCTGACCAATAAATGTGTCAACTAAAGTAGCTCTGATAACTGCAAAAGCTAGAGATATATGAGATTTTATTTTTAGCAGGATCAACTTTTTGATCCAAATAAGCTGGTCAGTGCATTAACCACAACATTATCTGCAGCTAGGCTAGTAATAAAATAATAGATTACACATCAATGTTCCAACTATCAATGGGTAAAGAATACACTGTTCTGACTGTCACAGGTACTGAGACTAAATCTGATGACAAATTTACACAATAGAGAGGAACATTAACAAAGCTGCACTCTCTGAATAAGAACTCCTTCAATAGAAGTTTTCTCAGAAAAAGACAAAGTACCTGATAATGAAAGATTCTGAGAAGTTCATGTGTCTCTTTTAGTAGGGACAGACTTGAAAGAGTCACCAATAAGTAATATAGAACCTTTCTACAAGAATGGTTCATAATTCCATAATAAAATCAGATGGGAGATAGATTGGCCCAACAAATATATTGTTTTCAATACCTGACTGTGACCTTGACCTCTCAAAAGTAAGAGAGTTTGGAATAACTCTGTCTTGATTCTGCAGCTTATTTTTCAATGTGTAGCAATCATAAATAACATACTCTTTTTTTTTGTTATAGATACATGTAGGATAAAATAAGGATTTCTGATCAGTCTTATCAGAAACTTGATTCCTAAAGGTTGTGTTAGACTGAAATATGCAAATGCTCATGTAAGACTGATATGTTCTTTTACCATAAAAGTGCTGAAAGAAAGACTTATTGAAGAAAGAAAATATGTGAATCAAGGAATAATGGTCAGCTGTACAATCATCATTTTCTAAAGTTTTGACCTTTTGCTCATTAAGCATTATTATGGATGCTATTCTTGAACTCTTCAACTAATGAGTTGTCAGGTTATTGTAGTCATTGCAAATCTTCTTGGCTGAGCAAGAACTATCAAATAATGTTTCTTTTTTTCTATCAAGTTTCATTCAGATAGTTTTCCTTTTTCTAGACTTTTGTTGATATGCCTCAGATATCAGCTCTGCCATAAATACACTTTGTAATAATAAGTCCAATGCTGTCTTGTTCCAATTTTTCAGCAATATTTTCAAAATGAGAAAAATATGTACTACTTGTGTATAAAGAAGGCGTTTTCCTCTTAACAATCTAATTCTTTTAATCTAAACTGAAATTCCCTTTCTTCCTTTACTCTTTCTCTTTAATTGCCTGTTTTCTCTTTCTCTCTCCCTTTGGGATCATCCATAAAGATGTCTGCAAAGATGGGAGGAGGGGGTTGTTCAAATGCAGACAACAAGGGGGAGAGGGTTTAAAGGACCTTTTGAATGCCCACAAGTTAGTATTTTTGTTATGATATTCTGAGTTGAATAGCTGCATTAGGACTAATGCATGTATTTCAGCATGTTTTGTGGACATCCTGAAAAAAAAGACATTTTTAAGAAAAAACTTTTTTTTTTGATTTTAGCTACATGTTGTGATTAAATCAGTGAGTGTTGTATCTTGAATGCACCAACACTGCCAGACCATAGAACAGTGTTTAATGTTAGATGGGGACATCCACAGTCGGGGACAGGGGTAAGCCACATAAAGCAGACAAGGGGAGGATGGTAGGAAAAAAGGTATTAACTGTGAACATCCTTTATGGACAACCCCTCTGCATTTCTCTATCTTTTCTCTTCCAAAGTTGAAACTTTTTTAATTTTATTCCCACCTGGTTTTTTAATTTCAATTCTATTACTTTCATTTCAGAGCCAGATAGACTTACTAATCAAACCCAAAGCACATTTATAAACAAATTCTTCTTCACCAAAAGTTGAACCAAAATATTGTTTTTCTTGCTTCATTAAAGTTCTATCAAGTCCAAATATATGAAGTTCCAATTGGAATCCATTGGTGTTCCTAATATATTCCAATATTGAATATATTGATGTGGCATTAGTCACAAATGTGTTAAGTCTTTTGATGTGTCAATAAAAATTGCCCTTCACTGAATTCACTATAATTCCAAATTAATTCATCTAATGGAATTTACCAGCATAATAATTTTAATATAGCCAATGAAATGTATCAGCATACTAATTTTAATACATCCAATGGAATTTACTAGCATAATAATTGTAATACATCCAATAGAATGTACAAGCCTTAATATCTAAATAATAAACTGTTTTAATTTAATGAACTGCCAAGTCTTTACTGAAACATCAAGTCTTTACTTAAGTGTCAAGTCAATTATTAACATTGCTCAAGGTGTTTCTTTTTATATAAGAAAGGCTTCCACTGAAAATACATGGATATGATATTTTCCAGTCCAAATATTTATGGACCTTGTCACCTACCTTGATTTAGTGAAGATATATTAATATATAAAATCTATCCAATCGAATCAAACATATAAATGTCACAGAATTGTATAAATTTATTATTTTTTATTAGTAAATGTACTCATTTTTCGTTTCTTGTGTACAAGCATACCTGAGAGTGATCAATGTATATTATACAATATTTGAAACAGTGAGTTCGGTCTATCTTGTGCTGCACGTTTGGAGTGCTTTAGAAGCTACATTTCCTGTGTATAAATGCTTTACATTACAACCAAATCCTTACATTACGAACCGTTTTGTCAATCAGAGGTCTACATTGAGACCCAGATATCTCCAGCTGTAGAGGTATGTAATTTATTTGTTTATATGCATTGTAAGTTATATCAATTGAATTATCATGCCTGAAAATCTAAATAGGTTTTGTGACCATAGTAAAATGTATTAAATTTAATCACTCCAAGTTTATTAGATTTCAGGCTAAAATTGATTTGGATGTACAGGTAGACTGGAGCAATACAAAATATACCCACTTCTACAATCACAATGGGGGCATACAAAATAATGCATTTTGCTAATTTATCAAACAGCCTCACTTGATTTACGAATAGTTTTCATATACCATTATAAGTTTTCCAAACCACTTCCCTTAAAATCACTATCCATTACCTGAAGAAGTCATCCTTCCATAACAAAATGTATAGAAAAAATGAATACTACTAAGAAGTGTGTAAACAAAGATAATGAAGATGCATCATGTATAAATAGCACAATTATTTAGCTTTTCCATATGACCAAAATTGACATTTTTAACACTGCTCATCATCTGATGTTTTGAGGATACAATTTTCCCCGATTTATTCATATTTTACAGGGAAAAGTATTTTACAACATATATAGGTCTTAGATATAAAACAAATTCAATTTTAAGGTCCTTGAAAATCTGAATAATTAAAGTTTGAACTGTTGAATCACTATATGCCTCCATTTTGACCAGCTTTGAATAATTTACTGTAAACAGTCAAGTCTTGAAAATCTTAATAATATTTTATCTGCACTGAATTCAGAGATTTGTTAATATTTTTTATGCACTTAATTCGAAGATTTGTTAATATTTTTTATGTACTTAATTCAAATATTTGTTAATATTTTTTATGCACTTAATTCAGAGATTTGTTAATAACGTTTATGCACTGAATTCAGAGATTTGTTGATATTTTTTATGCACTTAATTCAAAGATTTGTTAATAACATTTTTATCTGCACTTAATTCAAAGATTTGTTAATAATATTTTTATCTGCAATTAATTCAATGATTTATTAATAACATTTTTATTTGCACTTAATTAAAAAATTTACTAATAAAAAGTTTAATTTTTTATGCATAACTAAATTATATATATAATATGTTATATACTTTCCACAGCTTTAGCACTGTTTATGGCAATCAATTAGAATTTGAGGACAGTGGAATCATTTATAGTACCATATGTAAAGCCCATATGTAGATGACACATTATTGCATTCTATGTAACAACCACTTTGTGCTAAAACAGTTGTTATTTGGGTAAATTTTGCATAGTCAAATCTTATAAGTACACAGCACCGATGTTATTGTACATGCATAAATACCATATTTTATATACTTTTTCTGACCCTTTAATTTTTTTATACAATCCAGTTATCAAAATAATAATTATTTAAATGTATCATAATTTTTCGTACATATCATTTTTTATTTTTTGAAAAATTCATTAAATTATAAGACATAACATTTCCACTAAAAAGATTTAGGTTTGCAAAAAAGATCACAAATACCATATTCCCACTTTGTTTTTACAAAAATTAATTATTAAATGTTGGTGAGAAAATATAATGAATTGATGCATAAGCATGGGTGCCAGCAGCATAGGTTAAGAGGGGTCATGTGACACACACACCCCAAATCATACTGCAATATATATTTGGACAAGTTTAATCATGCAAATGAAGCTGAAAATATGTCACAATCTTTTTTTCAAAATGCTTAGTAAATATTAGCTTTAGTTTCAGACTGCTTATTATACTAACTCTCACCACTGTGACTGACTGACCTCCACCCACGTTTTGCAAAAAGATCCTACAGGCGCCCATGTGCAAAAAACTTTTATTGTCATTACAATATCTACTGGTGTTTTTTAACAAATGAACAAAGAACTTTACAAACCATACCTTTAAATATTATCATTAGTTTGTTCTCCTTATTAAGTCTGTTACTGCAACAAAACACCACATGCCTTTTAAAATGAGCTCAGAAGCCCTTTGATGTTGTCTTATCCAACAAAAATTACATCTCAGTACATGCTAAAGTGAAGACCACAAATCATTGGTCAAAATTGTCTTATTGTTTCATTAGTCATACAAACATAACAAATAACCTTGTCATTTTCCATCATAAATTTAAAAGTCACGGACTCAGTTAAATTGATTTGCATATATACATGTACTATCTTTTAAATGCTTGTTCTGTTTTGACTTGTTTATAATTAACATTTTATTGAAACTCTATTCTATGATATACCTCACTATTATCTTTACTGGCAAGTTCGAATAACAATCAATATGATCACTTTTCCTGACATCTGCTATATGGACAACTTCTTCAATAGCAAATTAACAAATTTTCATTTCCTTAAAGTGAGCCGAATTTCCTTACTGACAGCCTCGATGTTTTGACCTCTTCAGTCAATTCTTGCCCTCGATCTGGTTTTAACTAGACTAAATAAAGGGCTAAGCTTGTTTAATTACCGTGTAAATAACACTATAGCAATGAAGTTTTTATGACAATGTACATTGTAATTAAAACAGGAATGAACTGTTGATTTAGCCATGTTTATTCCCAAGGGAATATAGTAGGGTCGTAATACTTGAGGATCATCCCACTCGTCAGGTAACTGAAAATAGTCTTTTGTTTGCGTTTAAAATACAACTTGCACTTAATTTCCTGACAATGTTGGGTTGTATTGTTGTGTAGACCTACAAGTAGGTCTCTGCTTTTTTTTTCTGACAGTGGTAGAAAAATTCGGAGACCTGCTTGTTGGTCTAATTGTTGTGTACAATTTACCAATAAATGATACCCATCAATAAATGATACCCATAACTTACACATGTTCAAACCATCTTGATCATTTTGCACAACATATCAGGTACATATGTTCTAAATGCAGACAAGCTTGCACACTGAACATAATTCTCTCTCTCTCTCTCTCTCTCTCTCTCTCTCTCTCTCTCTCTCTCTCTCGTTCACTAATAATAAAACTACTTTTGATTTGAGACAGAAAATATATGTTTACTTTGTATCTTTGTACCGTTAGGTTGTCAAATAGTGTACTGTAGAACTTGTTTTAGTACAATCTCTTTATTTTTCTGTACACGTTCAGCACCACCAAATGATAATTATTTATTTTACAGAAATTTTCATACACTAAAATTAATAATTCTTTTTTTCGTGAACAAAAAATTACATAAAATTTGGTACATATACTAGAATAGTTTTCTCCCTTTAGCAATGTTGTGCAGTCATCACTTTCTTAAGGTGCATCCTCTTATTTTTTCCTTATTTATCCCTCAAAGGTAAAATGTAAGTTAAGAACATTATGATGTTCTAGGCAAGTTTAAGTAACTACTTATAATTTCCATGTGTCACTGAGGCATACTTGCACTGGAAGATGTGTGATTAATAGATATTTTTATGAATGCTTTCAGCAAAGAAAGACATGTGCACCTATTAAGGAACATGTAATCTTGAATATGGTAATATACCTAGTAATTAAAGTAATAAGGAAATGTAACTCAGTAAATTGCAAAGAGAGGTAAATCTGATTTATAACCGGAAAAGAAATGAAACCAGTCATATTGTTATGGTTTTACATACCGTAGGTTCCCTATAGTCAAGAATATTATTTGAACAGCCCCCATATACGATGACCTCACTATTACTATAGCTGCATGTGTGCCAAAGTCGTGGCTGATTGCTTGGAACATTCAATTTTGTCCACTGTATCACAGATATGTCAAACAACCAGGCATCACCTATGAAAAAAATTTAAATGTATGTGAGCATGAATAAATTTTAATACAATGTATACCTTTAACTGATCTGATAGTTTATCTTACCTGACTGCTTTAAAATAAATGTGCTTCTACAAGCATTCATAGAGTGGTACACAAATAGACCCTAGCCTGAGTACTTACTCACTTCATGTCCATCCAAAATATATGATGAAACTGAATGATGAAACTATTCATGATCCTAAACCTGCAGTCATGGATAGCATAATACCTAATTTCTCTCTGATGTAGTTGATATGTATCCACATGACATGTTTGGTTGATATGTACCTACATGACATGTTTGGTTAAAGAAACATTTCATACTACAGTGGTTTTCCACTTAAATGTCTCCACTCCATCCCCCACCCCCCAACAATCACATTGGCCAACAGCTTGCATATTGGTGCAAAACCTGACAAATTTACCTCTTATGAGTAGTGAAATTTGTTTATCGAATAATGTGTTGATGGATAAATGATTCTTTCTGGCTGGTAATTGAATTATTTATCATTAAATATTGTGGTATATTTTTTATTCATCTGGGGCATAGTGGAGATGCCTAACAAAATTAGAATTAAAGCATGTTTGACATAACACATTTCTGGCTGTTACTAAGTTTTCTGTAGTTGTTAAGAGAGTTGGGAGGCTAGAAAGTGTATAGGTTTATAGACTAAGTGCATGGGTAGGCATTTTATTTTAAAGTTCATTTAACACAGCATTGAGAATTTTATCCTATCTGTAGCACAGTCAGTTTTCATGTCAGTATCATTAAATGTAGCTAGCAGCATGCAATTTGTTTCATACAAAGTATTTCAAACTAGTTAAGTAGTTTTAGCTACATTTATGACACTGACCTGAAAATGTACTGAGATAGGCCTGCATATAGGATAAAATTGACCATGCTGTGTGGAATGAACTAGCATAACACCAAAAAGCTCAACATGTGCATGTTTGTCTTCCAAAGTGGTAAGAAACTCTGCCAATCACATGCATGACTACTCATTACTGAAATCTTGATGAAAAAAACTAGTATTTCAAGGTTGATCAAAACTAGGTCATAAATATGACTGTCACAGAAGTAACAAGCTCAGCCAATAAGATGCAAAACCACCTCTCTGGTATGTATAAATCTCATCAAGTCAAGATCTTAGAATAAGTATATATTCCAAGTCTGATACAAATAAAAAATCAGAAATATATTCTTGAGAAGCACACTCAAATGCAAAATTGCCTCATCAGAATGTATTAATTCATTATAGGAATCATTCAAGATTTTAATGCTGTATTTAATCAGTATATATTCCAGGTTTTATCAATACTGGATTTTAGATATTGCCTCCAGAATGGAAACAAGGTTGGTAGATCATTGGATCTCACTCATTATTCAAACTGTCCAAGATTTTGATAAAAATAACCCACACTCCAAGTTCAATTGAAATCAGATCAGAAATATGGACTTTAGAGTGATAACAAGAGATTGTTGGTGTATGGATTCGGATCCATATCAAATGCTCACTTAATGTTATGACCAGGTAAGCTAAAAAAAACCCATAAAAATAAACGATCAAATAAACTTTGAGGAACACTGACAGCCATGTTAGATGTCAGATACAGACCATTTCCATTTAGGATAAACTGTCTAGCATAAAAAAAGTTTTTGAATCTGTCTATATAACCATCCTTTCCCAAACAGTATGGCTTCTGTATGGCTGCCCATTTATTTATATGCCTGCCCATATTTTTAGAAATGAAAGTTTAATAAAGAACCAACATCAAAAGTTTTATCAAACACCATGCAACTATTGCATGAGTAATGATATGACTTACAAAATGGCTGCCAGATGGATTGCACCATCTTATCTATCTATCTAGATTAAAAGCAGTATATGAAAGATATAAGTTGATTATAAAGATGCAAACATTCACAAAAACATATTTGACATGCAAACAGTCTTGTGATATATGTTACCTGATTTAAAAACTTGAACATATAATATTGCCATTTGCTGAAAAGCATGACTCTACTGGTAAAAAAGTGTTACTCAATGTCTTGTTTTCTGTTAATAAAGGTAGATTGCTGGGTAGGTAGTGTGTTCAGCAGCACAATCAAGGCTACACAGTGCCAAGTAAAACATTAAGTAAAACTGGCAACAATAAAAAGATAATAAAATCTTTTAAAAGATACTTACTAAGAGGTTCCCTGTTTGATGTGAATCCACCATATAGAAAGGCACATTTATGTGACACAGCAGTGAAGGAATGCCAAGACCGGCCACAAGGAACCTCTCCTTGACCATAGATACTGAAAAAAAATAAACCACATGTCATGCCTCAAAACTTACATAAATCTATCTTGTAAGAAAATAAACCCCACATAATGCTAAATGTCATGTCAAAACATCATGTCATATAGTGACACTATTCAATGATGCTACACAGCAAAATCACTGAGTAACAGACCCTTGCAATTGCATGATAAATAAAATCTCATGATCATCAGATATGGAACTCAGGTGCAATACATTATACCAGAGCACTTCTGATGTTATTTAACTTATACATCAACACATCATACCAAGAGCTACTTCATATGATTTTATTCATTGGAGTAGCAGTTCTTTCAGGGATTTTTCCGCCAAAGATATACTTGATGCAATCTATAGCCTATCATGTGCTGAAAAATAGCATTAAACCCTAAAAATGCCCATCAGAAAGCACATATTTTCATGCAAAGGACTTATATTAACTCAAGACTAAATAATTACAAATCTTAGTTCCATTTCAGCAGAACTTATCTATAACATTTTATATGAAGAAGAAGCTAAACGTTAAATTTTCTTAAAATCATCTTCATCAGTTTTGGAGATGTTCAACCTTTCAAAGTGTTTAGCAAGTTTCTTATTCATGAAATTTTTATGAACTAAGGGCCAGCTTGACTAAAACTGAGTTCTCACTATAACAAAATCTCAAGTTCATAAGCATTCAAAAGTAACATCATTGGTGATGGTGATACCAAAATCTAAATTTCATAAGCATTCAAAAGTAACATCATTTGTGATTGGTCATAGCAAAATATCAAGTTCACAAGCTTTCAAAAGTAACATCATGTGTGATTGGTCATACTAAAATCTGAAATTCATAAGGATTCAAAATAACATGATTTGTGATTGGTCATACTAAAATCTGAAGTTAAAACTCAGGCTGAGTAGTTTCATTTATCTGCAGGACATGTTCTAAAGTAAAAATATTTAACTCTGATTCATTACTCTAAATCCAATACCAAACATTAAATCTGCTGATATAATTACTTCACTGATTTTAATTTAGATGCCACTCAAAACTTGTTGCCTTTTCAATTAAATTTTTAAAACTCATTCATTATAGGTTGCTCCCAAATTAAAGACATTTCCTTCTTAAAGCAAAATGAATAAAGTATAAAACATGAGAGGACTGTCCAAATCCTTGCAAAAAGTATTGACCATTTTACTATCACTGCTTGGAAC
Organism: Potamilus streckersoni; assembly: GCA_016746295.1. Taxonomy (NCBI): domain Eukaryota; kingdom Metazoa; phylum Mollusca; class Bivalvia; order Unionida; family Unionidae; genus Potamilus; species Potamilus streckersoni. Next base: position 808,434 of record JAEAOA010000176.1, read on the forward strand.
TTGTTGAAAACTGGGCATAACACAGTGCATTAGGATGATTTACCAATAAATGCAGATGAAACTTCTTTGAATTATAAAATATACTTTTAGAAAATGATGTTTGGCAATGGAACATTCAAGGAGTAAGACATTTTGAAGAAACATTGTTTAAAGTTTGTAAATCACCTGACAGTTTCTCACCATTGCTGATTATATGCAAGTCATGGTCAAATGAAAGTTATAATTAAACTTTACAAAACAGGAAATACACCATGAGTTAATTTGATTTTATTCAATATTTAAAAATAATGAAATAAGAGGGATTTTTTATATCTTGTTTAGTACAGGGCATCTTAGTATGAAATCAACTCCTTAATTATCACATAGACTAACCTAAAATCTGGCAAAATGTGCTTTTAACAAAGTATATATTCAGAAAGTTAAAATTAACTGATAATCACAAAACCTGTGTCACTTCAATGAAAAATAGATTTTAATAATATTTCTGATAAAGCTGAGATAATCTTTTTCTGAGTTAGTCAATAACTTGTCAAATAGGTATTGTTACAACAGTGTATGATAATGTAGTGATGGGAAATTTGGATGGAATTGTTTTGACATATTGAACAAAAAGAAAAATCTGATGGATAAATGAAACCCACAAAGAATAATGATCAATAACTTTTTTTTTGTGCTATTAAGAATGAATGAATATTATGTAGTCATTCACTTATTATCATTTTTAGCCCCTCAACAGTGGAACTTGATAACCTCAGAAAGTTGAAATCTCCAAAGTTGGTGTGCCCAATGTCAAAAACTACATTGAACAGAATAAATATGGTAAATCTGAACAATTAGTTTCAATTATGAATTATTGATAAACCTACTGTTATAATGTATGCTTTTAAATAGGTAACAAAAGGAACTGAGAGCAACAATTTAAGTAAAATCAACTAATAATTTATTTTTAGAAGTTATAAAGTGAACATTAAAGAGACAGGAATTATATTCCAAACAATCCTTAATGTCTTTATCACAAGTACAGGAGTGCAGAATGTTACGGATGAATTCCAATTGTCTTGAATATCCTGTCTACCACAATGATAAATCCAGAAGATGTTATCTATAATTCAGAAATAATTCGATAATCCTTAGTCAAACAGAACTTAGTAATTCCAATGAATAACTTAAATAATTTCTCTTGAACTATATCAGAATACAACTCTAAAAATATAGAAATGAATTGTTTATCAAAACCCTGTTTATGCACATTTTTAATTGATCTAAAATGCAACCAAATATAAAGATTTCCAATGGAAAAATGTCTAACTGTAAACAATCATGGGCAAAAATGAGCCATGTAAACATGTTGTTTACATTACCTACAGCTTATAACATGAACAAAAGTTAAACACAATTAAATATACATAACAATACTCCTATCATGCTTAAAAATCTTGAAAAGAAACTATTTTGAATTTTCAGTTCAAATTTTGTACTCATGAGCTTTTGTGGCCATTTGACCATGTGCCTAATCACAGAATGAGTCAGCAAGGCTGAGTGATATTATTTTGTCTATTGAGGTAAATGGCTAGAACAAAATAATGTGGACAATGATAAAAATTTATAATTTACACTATCTATTTACAAAAAACTTTATATGCTGAATTCATCAGCAGCCATTTTAATATTACAAAATAAGGAATGAATATTGCAAGAATTTACTGAATTTTAAAGAACTATTTTGTTGATATGGCATGCACTTGCTGAGTCCAGCAATATTCCCTCAATATAACACTGCCATCCCTCAATAAAAAACAGCTTTTCTCAATATAACACTGTCCATCATAGACATAAAGTACACTGCTTTATAATGACACCACCTTATCATAAATTGCACAATGTATATACTTTTATAGTTATGTAATAAAATGGAATCCATAACTATACATGCCACTGAACATGAAACATCTCATAATGATGACATAATGACACAATGAATGACATAATGACACACATAATGACACACATGATGACACAATGAATGACATAATGACACACATAATGACATAATTAATGACATAATGACACACATAATGACACAATGAATGGCATAATGACACTCATAATGACACACATAATGACATAATTAATGACATAATGACACACATAATGACATAATTAATGACATAATGACACACATAATGACAATGAATGACATAATAACACAATGAATGACATAATGAATGACATGACACACATAATGACACAATGAATGACATAATGACACACATAATGACACAATGAATGACATAATGAATGACATAATGAATGACATCTCATAATGAATGACATTTGAGTCAGTGAATATTTTCTTCTTTTCACAGATATTGTGTGATTCTAAACTTAGTCAAGGGAGATAAATCAAAAGACAAGAACAAAATTTCAAAAACAGAGCATTACACAAAAATTGAAAGCTTTTTCATTTCTTCTCCCATAACAATTAGTGTGAAATATTTTATGGTATACTTACTCTCCACTCCAGGTTAAAGATTCCAGGTCCAAACAGTGCAGATCATTCATCCTCTGATCTCTGTATCTCCCCCCAAACATGTACACTTTGTGTCCAAACCTACAGGCTGCATGTGCAGCCCGTGGTAGTGGAACTGGACCCTGTGAAAACATGACCAATTCACAATCAGATAAAAATGTAATTTTCAAAGGCATTAGTGATCAAAAAAATTTGTAGAGTTTACAATTGACATGAAAACATAAGATATGTAAGAAGTGAGAACAGCAAAGGTCGCATGTACACCATCTTGTTTATAAACAATGCTTTTTCCAAGCATGAACCCTGTGTCCAAACATGCCACATGTATAAAGTACAGCATATATTTTCAAATAAAGAATTATTGTAGGTCCTGTTTTTTAAAGGTGAGATTACCCCCCCCAAAAAAAAAACTTGACAGGGTCTGCTAATAAAATGGTTGTGTAATAGCAGACTACGGTGAGCAATAAATGAATACAAAAAGTATTTTTTAAACCTGAAACTAAACAAATATATATCCAAAGCCATATTAGTGTTTAAAGCTTGTTGCACAGCAATATAGCTAATTATATTAGTGTAAAGTAGGCTGAATATAGAGTAGTGTATAAAGTATGATGTATTTCAATACTGCTTAAATCATATTAAAATGTAAAAGCATGTTGCATTTTATATTATTGTATAAAGTGTGATACATTTCAATACAGCCAAAGTCATATTAAACTGTAAAGAGTTGCATTTCAGTAAAGCTACAATTAATGTGTAAAGTATAATAGTTAAAGTCACATTAGTGGGAAAAGTATGTTGCAATGCAACCTTAAATCACTTTGTGACTCCAAAAATGTATATCATTACCACTTCAAAATGGGCAAAGTTATAGATTTTGTTAGTACTCCTTGCATGTCAAAATGGCAAGCTTGATGAAACAGAACCAAAAAATAAGAGAACAAATCAGGTCCATGACAACTTACCTGACATTTTGGATTGGACCAAGTGTTAGAATCTAGATCAAATATTAACAGTTGATTATTCCATCCTCTGACTACCTGATGAAACTGCAACAAAGAATTAATTCATGAAGTAGTACATAGTGTCTTTAATAAATTGCCCACCACCATACACAATTATGCAATTCAAAATGGCTACCAATGCTTTAAGGCAGCTGCTCTAGACATTTGTGTATTTTTGTTTACAGAATTCTTCTACAATTGTGATTTCATCATGCACTGGCTGTTCTGTTGGAATGTGTTATTTCATATACTTGTTTTGAAAAAGAAAACAATTAGACTTTTTCTCAATTGTTTTGTCCCACTGGTATGTATATTTAATTTGCATTGTTTGTTAGTTTTTTTAATATTTGGTGCTATTGGTTATGTAAAAATTTATTTTGTGGCTTGCCTTGTTCAAAATCAAGTTAAATGTCCACCCGTCTAGACTCAATATTTGTTAATTCTGTAAACAATACACAGCTTATTTTTCTCCCAGTATCAGTTTAATATTAGGATTATTATCTAAATGAATAAACATTTATATTGGACTGAGTCAAGAACATCATGTTTTTTATTATAATTTTAGTAACAGACCTTCTAATTACAGCGAAGACTTTTCCATAAATTAAATTTTAGCTCTTATTCATATTATTCTTTTTCAGGACATTGGTACATTATTAGTACATTAGTTGTTGTTGTTGTTGTTGTTGTTGGGCTTAACGCCATTTTTCAGCACATGATTGGCTATTCATGGCGGCCAGTATTAATGTTGGAGGAAGAAACCAGGGAATCCATGGAAAGAACAACCGACCCATGATAAGCTACTGATAAGCTTTCTTACATAACCACATTCGCCGAATCCTAGACTCGAACCCACGCAGACAGAGGTGAGATGACAGTGATCCATAATTAACAGCGCTTTAGACCACTCGGCCACTCGGGGGCCCTATATTATTATTAGTACATTAGAAACTACCATCCAATAAAGGCACATCAACACCTTCAATGTTGGAAATTATTTGGAATACCATTAAAGAATATTCAGAACTTTATTCATTAGGATTTGCGCAAGTTATTCCAAGATTATTTGGGATTTAATTAAGTACTCTTTTAAATTTTCACTTTCCATTCTAGGAAAATAAATTATTTGTTGAATTTTACAAAGCTTGGTACTTCTCACCCTCTTTTACTACTTTTTTTAAGACCACAGAGTCATGATACCAATAATACTACCATCTTTTCTTTTGAATATGATGTCATCATGTTACAATGGACCCTTATTAATTGCATTAAAAAATTCCTTGGCACTAAATATTACACTTAAGAACCTGGGATGTAATTCGTCTTTACTTAAATGTCAATAATGCAAATGGCAGCCAAAAAATTGTTTCAAAGCTAGCGGAGATAAAACAGGAAGAAAAATTCCAGTTATCACCCTTTCCTTCACAGCAATTTGAAAACTCGGCCATGAATTTGGAAATATGAATTCAATTCCTCTTAAATCATCAACCCAGAAGTCTGATCAAACACTGTGCATTCAACATCTAATCAGTAGACCCACTGGAGAGGTGCACAGAAAATAGTTTACTTTATCAACTGTCAGAATATTGACATCTTTTTCCCAACAGATGCATGGCTTGAAAATTTCAGGCAATGAGTCAAAGTGTGTGGCTCTAACACCATCGGGTCATTTTATCACATCATCTCATGTTACTACCACAGATGTGAAATTGCCGTCATCAAAAAGAATTCCATTCTCAACTACAGTACAACTTTTAAATTTCACACACACATCATTTGAACTGGTCCAAAACTCACTAACAATGAATCAAAGGTCAGTCCATTTTTCTGCCCAAAAAACATCTAGTACAAAAAACAAGATGACGGAATTCATCTTTTCGAAGCAGTTTCCTGGAAGGTGGACATTGGATAGGTGGGTGGCAGCCTGATTATTCTTAGAAATTTCAACTTTAACTCTGGCTACCTTAGAAATCCATATGCATCAAAACTCTAGATTCTATTCATATTTTATCCTCAAACAGTTAGCCAACCTACCAATAAACATAGTTGCATTTTAGTATGGATTCTTCATAAACCTGATTCTATAGGTTTCATCCCATAAACTTGCATCAGATCACCTGTCATATACCATCTCAAAGTATCACTCTTTGTTTGCTATTAAAAGAAACCTCTGTATGATAAAGATAACCTAACACAAACCTAGCAATTTTTACCCCCTAGAGCAGGAAAAATTGACAAGTGCTTTCAGGCGAATCTGAATAACAAGTAATGCATATGATTGTTTGTCTTTATAACATATGTTGTATGGACAACAGCTTCAATGACCGATTTTCATTTCCCTAAAGAGAGCCTCATTTCCCTAATTGCAGCCTCACTGATTTGACATCTTCTGTAATTCTTGCCCTCAATCTGGTTTCAATTGGAATAACCAAAGCACTAAGCATGTTTAATTACCATACAAATAATACTGCTTGGCCATGTGGTTGTTGTGACAATGTACATTGTAATTAAAATTGTTGATTTAATGGTGCTTATTAAAATGGAATATATTAGGGTCACAATGCATGAGGATTATTACATTTGTCAGATAACTGAAATTACAGTATTTTTTTCCTTTTGCAAAAGCTACAAATAAAAACCACCTTGAATAAATATAGTCTTGTACACTGACCAAACATTTTTTCATCTCTCTCTCTCTCTCTCTCTCTCTCTCTCTCTCTCTCTCTCTCTCTCTCTCTCTCTCTCTCTCTCTCTCTCTCAGATGCATATGCAATCATGTGCATTAACTAAAACATGATTTCAAATTCTTTATTTTTTTTGCAATTTTATAATGAGATTATTGTTGCTGTAAAAAACAAGTTGCATTTAATTTCTTGACAATCTGAACTCATCCTTGCATACAATTTACCAATAAATAATATCCATAACTATTAATACATGTTCAAACCATCTCAGTCATTTTGCCAACATTAAACAACATAACAGCTACATTAATCAGGTATGATCCCTTTATTTTTCATACATTGTCAGTACCACAAAATGATAATTATTTATTTTACAAATAATTTTTTGTACACTGAAATTAATAATTATTTTGTCATGTACAAAAAGTTACATAAAATATGGTTGATACCAACAGAACAAGGTAAATAATTTATCATAATATTGACTAGATAGCAACAGAACATGGCATGTCATTTATCATAGTATTGAATAGATACCATTAGAACAAGGTGTAACATAATAATTTTGAGTAGATACCAATAGAACAAAGTATATCATTTATCATGATATTGAATAGATACCAATAGAACAAGGTATATCTTTTATCACAATATTGACTAGATACCAATAGAACAATTTATCATAATAGTGACATATACCAGATTAGAAGGAAATACTGTACCGATGCAGGGTCAGTGTCATCTTGCACAAATGTTCCATTTCCATTAAGGTAGTCATAAAGTGGAATTCCAAATCCTCCAAAGCAATATAACCTGAATGGAAAACAATACATTTGTAATAACTTTTACCACTGCATTAACAATTAAGGAATCAAAGTAGTGTAATTGATTTACATAGTGTACACATAATAGAGGTAAAGTAGAGATATCAGTTTCCATTGTATAAGGATATGGATACTTACATCATATGCTAAATAGGGGTAGATATAAATTTTGACTGTTGAATTGGGGCACAATACATATTTCTATTTTGATTATATGTTGAAAAATGTTAAGTTGAGATATCTTTTTACAATGGATGTTGAACAAGGGGAAAGTATGGATACCTATATATACTCTGTTGAATAAGGAACAGATATTTCGACTAAATTCAATAGGGGTAAATTAAAAATATCTATTTTGACTAGGTTGAATAGTTATGAACTAGAGATCTCAATTTAGACTGTATGTGGTAAAGAACAAATGTTGATTGTAGGTGATATAAGCTAGGCATACACACATAAGCACATGAACAATGAGCAATCCAGATTCTTTATGGTTTGGATGGGGTGGGTGGGATGTTAATCCACAGAACCTGTTATTGTAATTGCATTATAAAGTTGCCTGGCTATGCTCATGGTTACAGTATGTTAATATTGTTTTACCAAGGAAACAGAATCATTAATATAAATTGTATAGGATTCAATTCACAGAAACTCATCCTTAAATCCAAGAATTATACTAAAAGTCATTGCATGTGAATACCATTCATGCACATGCAAGTCAGATTCAACTGATAATTGCATAGACCAAGAACTGTTATCACATAATGCACTAAGTTTATGCAATTTATTAGGAGTAGTCAGTAAAACAAACAACTCAAACCCGGATTATCTATTTGTGCATTATGTGACAGCAGATGGGGGTCTATGCTGCCTGCAGTTGAAATTTACTGAGTATATATATATATATATATATATATATATATATATATATATATATATATATATATATATATATATATATATATATATATATATATATATATATATATATATATATACTGTGAATTCATCTGAATATGAATAAAAGTTACATTCTGTTCAATTTCCTGATGGCATTAATCTCAAAATGTTCATTGTAAGAACCTTAAAAATCAAAATTTTCAACCAATTTTCTGTTCTGCTACCTAGAAGTAAGAATGTTTGCCTTGCCATATTTTGGACAAAACGCAGGATAAAGCAAGATGTCATCAAATAGCAAAACATGCCATGTCATCACACTGCAATACATAGCATGATGTCATCAAAATGTAAAACATGTCAAAGTGCAAGATATATCATAATGTCATCTATGTGCATTGGCATCAATTCAATATTAATCATTTTTGAAAGTTCAAAGTAAAATTTAAAAAAAAACAAAAAAACACATTCCATGGAATGATTCATATGGCTATTTGAAACCAACTTTTTTTCTCAGTGAAGCCACTTCCAATTATATGAACATTACCAATGGCATACAATATCTCACAATATACACATTTTCATAGAGATAGGCAATACTGATTAAAACAATTTACATTATGTGTTACAAGTGAGGCTGTAATGTGCAACTACTTGCTCCTTTTTCTCACACTGAAAAAGCATTCAAGATCATGAAAAGCAACATTTGATAATTTCTCAACTGTCCAATTACCATCCTCTTGCATTTTAGACTGTCAGAATGAGACCAATCAATCCATTAAAACACAAACATAAGTGGACATATTCTTGGGAGATTGTACTTACACTAATGGTAATTCATTATTTTCCTATTAGTGTGCATTGTAAGTACTGAGTTTGATTTTTGAAAGGCAATAGAAGCATAAAACCAAAACAAACTTCAGGCAAACTTTGAAACTGGAAGATGCTTTATAAATAAATGCATATGGAATTGCCATGAACTAGTTTTGTATTGATTCAATCTTACTTCAACTAAAAATAACCCTGTCAATTCCAATCCACTGCCATTTCCAAAAATATTCACTTTGTCCCAACTTTTGAAAAGAGAAAGGTTTAACTGTATCTTCTATTCATTTATCATGATACAATGCAAAAAGGAGACCCAAGAACACCTGACATTGCTCATCTGGTTGAAATCTACCTCAAACTGAATCCAAGCACAATTGGTGAAGAAATCTGGGTTAGATCTGTTCATTGTTAAAAATTTCTTTAAATTATATTAAGGCTCTTATTTTTTTAATATTCATTTACATGTTTTTTCTATTGTTTTTTCTATCAAAATGGATTGCAGATCTGGATCATTTGTACAAATGCTTTTGTAAATATCCATCTTTCTCTAAAATTTGAATCAACTTTGTTGACTAATATTTTTTAAGAAATGCTCTTTTTTCCCCACTTCAGTAACAGTGATAATAACAGATGACAGGTCTTCAAGATTTGTGCACATTAATGCCTTTCAAACTAAAATGATTTCCTTCAAATTTAACATCAACAGGTGATTGGTTTTTGAAAAGTCATTTAATGCTTTTTTGTGTAATTTTATTAATAGCAGCCTTGTCTGAAGGTGGATTAGCATCAATTGTTAAAATCAAAATGACATGATCCTCTCTGTTAAATGTGAACTCTTTATGAAGTTTGATGAATGAACATTAAAAAAGCTGTATCAATTTATTTCACAAATAACTGAAAAATTATTGCAGCAATTTAAAAAAGTACTTTTTTCTTTATTTTTATGTATGCCATCAAGTTTATTCATAAAATATTTGAAATGCTGAATATCTGAGTACTCCAAAACATGTTTCCTGCACTTAGGCTAAAGCAAGTAGCCCTTGAAGAATTGTTTGTCTCATGAACAATTTTACTGCCCTGATGGGAAGTGGGAAGTGTTTTTAAAAAAATGAAAAAACAATTACACAAAAAAACATTTCTTTCGAGCAAGTCACTCTAAGAAGAGAATACAATGCAAAGTTAGATAACTTGAGTGTACAGCTATCTTCTTTTAGATAACTTGAGTGTACAGCTATCTTTTTTTAGATGACTTTTCAGAAGACAAAAATGCAACTCTTACAGGAAATCAGTATTTACACTGTCATCATGAAATTCTTCAATCACTGATTCATTATCCATACCAGCATCAAATTGAATAATAATAGGTCTTTATCAACGTTTTGTCATCCATACTGGCATCAAACTGATTAATATTAGGTCTACATCACTGTCATTCATACTGGCATAAAACAGATTAATAATAGGTCTACATCACTGTCATTCATACTGGCATCAAACTGATTAATATTAGGTCTACATCACTGTCATTCATACTGACATCAAAATGATTAATATTAGGTCTATATCACTGTCATTCATACTGGCATCAAACTGAATAATATTAGGTCTACATCACTGTCATTAATACTGGCATCAAACTGATTAATATTAGGTCTATTTCATTCATACTGGCATCAAACAGATTAATAATAGGTCTACATCACTGTCATTCATACTGGCATCAAACTGATTAATAATAGGTCTGTTTCATTTATACTGGCATCAAACTGATTAACAATAGGTCTACATCACTGTCATTCATACTGGCATCAAACTGATTAATAATAGGTCTACATCACTGTCATTCATACTGGCATCAAACTGATTAATAATAGGTCTACATCACTGACATTCATAAGGGCATCAAACTGATTAATATTAGGTCTATATCACTGTCATTCATACTGGCATCATCAAACAGATTAATAATAGGTCTACATCACTGTCATTCATATTGGCATCAAACTGATAATAATAGGTCTACATCACTGTCATTCATAATGGCATCAAACTAATTAATATTAGGTCTACATCACTGTCATTCATATTGGCATCAAACTGATTAATCATAAGTCTAATTCATATATACTGGCATCAAACTGATTAATATTAGGTCTACATCAATGTCATTCATAATGGCATCAAACAGATTAATAATAGGTCTACATCACTGTCATTCATACTGGCATCAAACTGATTAATATTAGGTCTACATCACTGTCATTCATACTGGCATCAAACTGATTAATATTAGGTCTACATCACTGTCATTCATATTGGCATCAAACTGATTAATCATAAGTCTAATTCATTTATACTGGCATCAAACTGATTAATATTAGGTCTACATCAATGTCATTCATAATGGCATCAAACAGATTAATAATAGGTCTACATCACTGTCATTCATACTGGCATCAAACTGATTAATATTAGGTCTACATCACTGTCATTCATAATGGCATCAAACTGATTAATATTAGGTCTATATCACTGTCATCCATACTGGCATCAAACTGATTAATATTAGGTCTACATTACTGTCATTCATACTGGCATCAAACTGATTAATATTAGGTCTACATCACTGTCATTCATACTGGCATCAAACTGATTAATATTAGGTCTACATCACTGTCATTCATACTGGTATCAAACTGATTAATATTAGGTCTACATCACTCCCATTCATAGTGGCATCAGATTGAGTAATAGGTCTTCATCAATGTTTTGTCATTCATACTGGCACCATGCTGAATAATAATTGGTCTAAATCAAAATTTGAAGAAATTTATTTTCCCTACTTTTGATCTGTAAAATAATGTAATAAAAGAGTTCCTGCTCACTTATTATTGTAAGACCAGTAAGCAAACTTGTCCCTGGGGCTTGGGAGAGGCTCAGTGACTGGTACCATGGACCATATCCAAGTTGTCAGATCCAGCTGATACAGGGTGTTAACATTTCCATTGGCTGAAGAACCAGCAAACACATACAGCTTTCGGTTGACGAGATACCCTCCAGCTCCTGACAGTCCTGGAAGTATCACACCTGATGTCTTTATCTTCAACCTACACAAACACAAAAACACTGGGAAATACAAAATAATTTTAATCTGCAAATCAATAGATAAATCAACCTTTTTGAGACAATAAAAGAGGCAGGCTTTCATTATGAAATTTTCATGCATGAGATTGAACTTTCTTATTTAATGATAGAAGCAGCTAGCACAATGACAACAGCACATAATGGGTTTGTGTACATCTGTAGCCTGGGAGAATGTCAGGAAGGAAGACAGAACCTTTAAGTCCAATGTATTGTCATGCAACTACAGTTGCAATTCTTTATGAAAAACTAGAAACAAAAGCCCAACCCTGATTTAAAAATGTTCTTGCATAATTCTTATGGACTGTATACCCATGCTAGTCATTGTGTTCTTGTTCATCACAAGGTCAGATACCAGCTGGTAACAGAATGTGAACTGATACTAAAGGGCTTATTCAGAATTAAACATGAAAATATGTGAGGAGGTATATGGATTGATATGATTGACAGGACTGGGTATGGAAAAAAAGATCAGCACATGTCTTGTTTGCCAAATGAAATTAAAGTTCTGATAAACTAGAATTCCTGTCCTATCCCTCTTTGTCTTTATTTTTAAACAGTGCTGCCACCTTCCATAATTTATGCTGCCTAATATTCTGCCATCTACTTGAAACCATCCTGATTTCAACATGTCTTTAGGCAGTAGAAGTCAATTTATGTTCATTTATTCCTATGAATATGATGCCTCATGTAGCATGCAGATTAATTATGTAACATTCTCTTATGACTTTGGCTCCATGGGGTTCAACACTATTTTTCAGAACATAATGTACCATACATGGTAACCAGTATTTTGGGCAGCAGAAGAACCCAGAAAACCCCAGGGAAAACTCTCTAACCAATGGGAAAGTACAATAAATTTTCTCACATATCCACATTGTTGAGTTGAGACTTGAACCCAAATGGAGAGAGGCGAGAAGTTAGTGATCTGTAACAGCAAGTGACACAGACAACTCACCCACCCAGAGCCCCCTCCAATCCCAATTACTGAATCCTGTTTGGTACACATTAATAAGGTTAACTATATGCATACCAGTACCTCAACTTTGTATGGTACACATTAATGAGATACAAATGCTTACCAGTTCTTGAGCTCTTAAAGGTCAACCTGAATATAGTACATTATACACTTACCAGTCTTTGAACTCTGTATGGTACACATTAATATGGTACATTATATACTTACAAGACCATGAACTCTGGTACAAATAAACAATGTACATAATGAACTCTGTATGGTATACATTAATATGGTACATTATATACTTACAAGACCATGAACTCTGGTACAAATAAACAATGTACATAATGAACTCTGTATGGTATACATTAATATGGTACATTATATACTTACTAGACCATGAACTTTGGTACAAATAAACAATGTACATAATGAACTCTGTATGGTATACATTAATATGGTACATTATATACTTACAAGACCATGAACTCTGGTACAAATAAACAATGTACATAATGAACTCTGTATGGTATACATTAATATGGTACATTATATACTTACTAGACCATGAACTCTGGTACAAATAAACAATGTACATAATGAACTCTGTATGGTATACATTAATATGGTACATTATATACTTACCAGACCATGAACTATGGTACACATAAACAATGTACATGATATAATTACATTTCCTTGAACTCAGTATGGTACACATTAGTAAGGTACATATTATACTTACCTTTCCTTTTGTTTGAACTCTTTTATGTAAACATTAGTAATGTACATTATAAAATTACCTTACCTTGAACTCTGTAAAGTAAACATTAGTAAGGTACATATACTTACTTTCCTTGAACTCTGTATGGTAAACATTAGCAAGGTACATAATATATTTACATTTCCTTGAACTCTGTATGGTAAACATTAGCAAGGTACATATTATACTTACCTTTCCTTTTCTTAGAACTCTTTATGTAAACATTAGTAATGTACATTATTAAATTACCTACCTTGAACTCTGTAAACATTAGTAAGGTACATATACTTACTTTCCTTGAACTCTGTATGGTAAACATTAGCAAGGTACATATTATACTTACCTTTCCTTGAACTCTGTATGGTAAACATTAGCAAGGTACATATTATACTTACCTTTCCTTTAACTCTGTATGGCAAAACATTAGTAAGGTACATATTATACTTACCTTTCCTTGAACTCTGTATGGCAAAACATTAGTAAGGTACATATTATATTTACCTTTCCTTGAACTCTGTATGGTAAACATTAGCAAGGTACATATTATACACCACTCCCTCGATAACTCGCTGACATTGGGGTCCAAAAACATCGACCGCAATATAAGCGAGGCTGCGAGTTATCGAGGGACCTATAACAAACAACAAATATAACAATGGGATCGACGCATAGAGAAAAGAGAGGGGGCTTGGCATGTTGAATACTCAATTAATAATCGCGCTAAGATTAACAGTGGATAAATATCTTTTCATATCGGTGTACTTTGTTTAGTTTTTCCTCACAGAGTAACATTCAAATGCACTTTATACGCTACAGTATTAACAAATTTTAACACATATATAACTAAATATTATTTAACTATTCAATTTGATAATCTTATAGTCTAATACTTATGTGTACCGTAAGTTTTCAGCAATTGGCTTGCCCGTATACCGGCAGATGCATTTCGCTAAAGCACAGCATCACTGCGCATCAGTCACAGTCATCAAAAAAATTTATTTATCGTATAAGTCTTTCCTGCATATAAGTCGCACACATCATTTTTAAGAAAAAAATATGAAAAAAAGTAGTGACTTATACCCCAGAAAATACGGTAATCACCATTTTTGATGATAAAAACGAACTATGTATCAAGGTGAAATTTGCCAATTTATAATTTCTTATCACAACTTTTTTTATGTTTAACACATTTTAAAATATATTGTCCTTGGAAAAAAATAGGGAGCCATGCCAGACACTGCATTATAAGCGGGTTTGTGAGTTATCCGGGCGCGAGTTATCGAGGTAGTGGTGTACTTACCTTGCTGTGAAATCTGTATCATAAACATTAGCAAGGTACATATTATACTTACCTTTCTGTGAAATCTGTATGGTAAACATTAGCAAGGTACATGATATATTTACCTTTCCTTGAACTCTTTATGGTAAACATTAGCAAGGTACATATTATACTTACCTTTCCTTGAACTCTGTATGGTAAACATTAGCAAGGTAAATATTATACTTATCTTTTCTTGAACTCTGTATGGTAAACATTAGCAAGGTAAATATTATACTTACCTTTTCTTGAACTCTGTATGGTAAACATTAGCAAGGTAAATATTATACTTACCTTTTCTTGAACTCTGTATGGTAAACATTAGCAAGGTAAATATTATACTTACCTTTTCTTGAACTCTGTATTGTAAACATTAGCAAGGTACATATACTTACCTTTCATTGAATTCTGTATTGTAAACATTAGCAAGGTAAATATTATACTTACCTTTTCTTGAACCCTGTATGGTAAACATTAGCAAGGTAAATATTATACTTACCTTTTCTTGAACTCTGTATGGTAAACATTAGCAAGGTACATATACTTACCTTTCATTGAATTCTGTATTGTAAACATTAGCAAGGTAAATATTATACTTACCTTTTCTTGAACTCTGTATGGTAAACATTAGCAAGGTACATATACTTACCTTTCATTGAATTCTGTATTGTAAACATTAGCAAGGTAAATATTATACTTACCTTTTCTTGAACCCTGTATGGTATTTATCAATCTAGTGCATTATATACTTACCAGTATTTGAACTCTGTATGGTACATATGTACTTCTCTGGCTGGAATATATACTTCATTAAAATCTGGATTTTCCTGAAACAAAAACTCAAATCATTGATCTGATTTAATATGAAAAGTGATTTGTATCATCTAATCTATTATAAATAAAACCCTCCTCACGCAATTTAAGTTTTTGATTTCTTTGGCTTGTATTCACATCCAATCATTTTAGTGACAGATTGATAAGAATATTTTTATTGTACAAGATAAATACCTCTAGTTGCTTGAGTTAAAGCCATAAATACTATTTTTCATCTTTCCTGCATTTGCACTTTTCAATCATATTATAAAGTATGTGTAGATATATGTTTATGTATGAAAAATAAATTAGAAAATTTTGTTCTCTTTAAAAACAACCTAAACAAGATTTGTGTCATATAGTTATTCTACTTTTTGCATAAATTATAGAACTGTACTGGTTCATTTCTGTTAGTCAGCGATGTAAGTTCATCTTAAATTTCCAACTCAAAGGATGTAAGACAACATAAACTGCATTATCAATATATCATACAAAAATACCAATGAGTTATAGACCTATCCAAATCTCTTTTACAAAGAAATTAATTGATACAATGCTACAAATATATGATAACTGACTACTACATTACCTACCAATGGTTCAAGAAAATAACACATGGATATATCCTCATGTGCATTTGAAGCCTTACTCCATTTAACTATTTACCATAATTAGCCCGAACAATCAGACCCTCCAATTTTCAGAAAACCATATTTTCTAAATTTGCCATGATTTTAACTATGACAAAAATTATCCAGACACCAAGAAAGGTTTTTTTTTTTTTAATGCCAATGATAAAAAAGAAAACCCATTCCAGCAAGAATATAAACTAAGTGTTCTGAAAAATTAGTCATTGAATAGTTGACCCAAAGTCCATTTTTATTGTCTTCACAAAATGGTCATTGAATTGCTGACCCAAAGTCCAATTTCAATGTCTTCAAGAAATGGTCATTGAATAGATAAGCAAAGCTAGCTCTAAAAGTCAACTTTGGATTCTTTTAGTGTTTTGATTCTTTTTAACATACAAAGTAGACTGACCAAGGAAGCAGAACTTGGTTTTCTATATGGTATTCACAATAATTATGAAAATAATTAAAACAACCAGTTGGGGATTTGTAGGTGACACTTCTGATGATATATTCTGTGAAATCTATTCAGACATGATTGTATTATTCTGAATATATACATTATTGTGGTGATATATTCTGTTGACCTTAAAACTGGGTCATGCTCAAAGACAAAGTTTCTGCCAAGACTTACCACCAATGGTAGTACATGTATGTGATGAATAGATGGTCATACTTTTACAAACAAAAAGCAATACAAACATAAATGTATCTAGAATTCTTTATTTGTTAAAGAACATAGAAACATTATCAAAGTGCTATTTATAGGCAAAATATGATATAAAGTACCTTGGTGTACTTTTCTAAAGCATGTATCTCCTGAGCTCAATGATACAAATATGAAAAGATATTAATTTTCTGGACAATATTCAGGAAAGTGTTAAGGTTCATAAGTTC
This sequence comes from Potamilus streckersoni, assembly GCA_016746295.1. Classification (NCBI taxonomy): domain Eukaryota; kingdom Metazoa; phylum Mollusca; class Bivalvia; order Unionida; family Unionidae; genus Potamilus; species Potamilus streckersoni. The sequence goes on from JAEAOA010000176.1 coordinate 825,720, forward strand.
ATTTTGTATGATCTGAGTATTTGGATCAATGACAATATTCATTCTATCTATCTATCTGTCTGTCTCTGTCTCTGTCTGTCTATCTGTCTGTCTGTCTGTCTATCTGTCTATCTATCTATCTATCTATCTATCTATCTATCTATCTATCTATCTATCTATCTATCTATCTATCTGTCTGTATATCTATCTATCTATTGTGCAGTGTGAGACACAAACTTTGTACTTAAATTATGCTCATAGATACATCTTAAATCTTCTTGAACATTTTCAAAATAATGATTTTGTAGCTTCCATTAAACTTCCACATTTTTGCAATGATATTTCTGAAAAAAGACTTATTGTTATGTGCCCATCTTCACCATACCTTCTACCAGGACATCATCCAAGTCTTCTGTCAGAAAATGCCACTCAGTTGAGATGACCTCACTCCATAACAACAAGTAGACCTTCACATTCTTTTTCTAACAATAATGGTGGCAGAAACCAACAATACTTGTCACTATTTACTATTTGCATGAGTCAACAATGTAAACATTTTCAAATCAATAACTGACAATATGTTCTGACAGGGATTCATACTGAAAAAGTGAGTATTCCAAAGGATTTAAAGCCATTGGTCAAAAGAGAGATTTTACTTACCATATAAATACAAAGGTCAGTCAAAATATTTTACAGCCATTGGTCAAAAGACAGATTTTACTTAACCATCAACATACAAAGGTCAGTCGTAATATTTTACAGCCATTGGTCTAAAGAGAGATTTTACTTACCATCTACATACAAAGGTCAGTCGAAATATTTTACAGCATTAGTCAAAAGAGAGATTTTACTTACCATCTACATACAAAGGTCAGTCGAAATATTTTACAGCCATTGGTCAAAAGAGAGATTTTACTTACCATATACATACAAAGGTCAGTCGAAATATTTTAAAGCCATTGGTCAAAAGAGAGACTTTACTTACCATCTACATACATAGGTCAGTCGAAATATTTTACAGCCATTGGTCAAAAGAGATTTTACTTACCATCTACATACAAAGGTCAGTCAAAATATTTTAAAGCCATTGGTCAAAAGAGAGACTTTACTTACCATCTACATACATAGGTCAGACTAAATATTTAAAGCCATTGGTCAAAAGATAGATTTTACTTACCATCTACATACAAAGGTCAGTTGAAATATATTACTTACTAGCAACTGGCCTATAGTCTGATACTATCTAGGTGGCAAACTCCAGCACAAATAGTCTCTGCCTAGAGTAATGTCAAAATGAAAAGAAAAATGTTGAGATCTACTTGTTGGTCTAATCTCATGACAATAAGGACCCTCTGTACGGGATCCAATTTATGTTAAATTTTTAACATAGCTTTAAAAATTTTCCAGTCTTTTTGCTACTGTATCTTCAGTGTATAAGTTTATAGTTTATAGTGATTCCTAGCACTGGGGAATCATACCTCAGACATGTAGCTTTATGTTGTTGCAAGTCACATTCTCCTGACGCAGGCCAACCAGTACTAAAACAAACCTCTTAATGCTGAATGTCAAGCAAGGCAGCTGCAAATGACATTTTTATAAGCCTTCTGTATGATTCAGCCGGGGCACGATCCCGCGACCTCCCAAAAGAGGCGGACGCTCTAACCACTTATGCCACCGGATAGCTACAATGTCGTACCCTCAACTTGTTTTGTTTTGGGTAGGACTAAGGGTACTAATATTAGTACTAGCCACCAGAGTGGTCAGACGGTTTTGGGAAGGTTTGTTTAGGTATTACCTAATCTATGTCTTTCGGTTCTATGGATGTTGTAGGGTAAATCTGTTCTGACTACGTTGTTTCTTTCTTGTATTTAACGTACATCTAGGCTAGTACTGAGAGATACAGTGTAGCTTACTGGATGATGTAGTTGTTATTAGAGCCATTATAATAGAAATGACAAAACAATTTTCAAGCTGATTTTTGGTTTTCGAAAAAGAATTGTGTTAAAAAAAAAACAAAGAACCCTTCCCACTGTCTGTATAAGTTTTTGTATGTAGTATTATACTGTCATCGAAAATAGATAACATAGAAAACAAACCTGGTAACCGCCCCAGATCAATAAAAATTCGCCATTCGCAACTGCAATATGTCCACTTCTTGGATATGGATCAATAAATTTTGGTTCAGATATTGAATTTTCATCCATTACTTTGTCCATTTACACACAATTACCAATCAAGTAAATTTTTACTCCATGATCACTGGAGCACCTTGCTATTCTTTTGTGTGAAACGTCATTTGAAGTCGTGGTCGTAATATTTTTTTTTGCCGTTTCTTATTCCATTCTTGGAATAAAAAAAAAATCTGCATGCAACGGCTTATACTTTAACATTTTATTTTTTTTAAATATTCTTGTGTGATAGTGATGCTGTTGCATTTTGTTCTTTTTAATATAAAAACATATCGTGAACATTTTACATTATGTGTCTACAGATATAACTAGTTACAGATATAGGCCTAATAACGGAGTAGGCACAAAACAAAGTAGGCAGCAGCAGAGAGGCTGAACCCTACAACTTTCTATAGACCTTATTGTTGAAAATTAAGGGTTCCTACGAAGACTGAGAGAAAAAAAAACACATTTTTGTCTTCATAGTAAAACTTTCTCTAATTGACCAGATTTTTTTGCTCGATTTATTCACAATCTGGTCACTAAGCGTATGTCCTTCAGCCTCTCTGCTGCTATGAATTAACAAAGATTTTATCTAAACCTACACGATACCTTGATCCAGGATCATGTACATTTATCATTATAGATCCGAAATGAACAGCTCCAGCTCTAGAAAATAAATTTTAAATTTAATCATATCCATGTCCGCTGAACACCAAGTATAATAAATATTTTGCAAAGTATAATTATCTACGCCATTAAACACAACCAAAATATTACAGTTATCTCTGATCACCTTAGGTATCTGCGTGTATTTCTGAGTAACAAATCACGTCAGTATTTTTATGTCTTCCTCGTGAGAATATTCTAGCTGGATTAGATTGTTTGTCCAGCATCACATCATCGTACACTACGAGGTTATTAACGAATCCATCTAAGTCATCTACGGATGGAGCTTCATCAATATCTGTAATAAAACCAATGATATATTTTTGGCCAACAATTTCGCATTTTCATTAAAATCTTTAAATATTTCGTAACATCGTTGATCATCTACAGATGGCGCTACTAAATACAACTGATTCCACTTGAGCTATCGCATTATCAGATCAAGCAATAATTGCATCTTACCAGATCCAGATGGACCTATTATAATCATTCTGATATAATTAGGTAACGCTGACTGGTGCCTTACTGGCTCTTGTTTTCATGTCGCAGAAAAATCAATTATATCCATATAATAATAATATGAGTTTATATTGCGTTCGATGTAGAGCAACAACCCCCACAGTTGGAGTGATAACGATAACAATAAAAAATAAGAGATGCGCACTCACAGGCAAGTGTGTAAAATGTGGCACAAGCAAATATAAATTTATTTCCGTCTTGATGAATATCAAGGGTGGTGATATAGCCGCTTCGTTTGGGAAATTGCCAGGAACTCCATGGGCAAAATACCCTGGTGAGAAACACCTTCCCGGATATAATTAGTGTGGTCCTGGAACTCGTCTCGATATCAGACTCGATAACCAAGCTCGAACAAGACCAGGAGAATATCAAGTAAATAAGATTGATTAAGCGTGTCACATTCATGACGTTGCTTATAAAAATCCAGATTTGCAACAACGACGTCTCGCAGATGTGAAAATGATACACGCGTTAAATTCTATACCTAATAAATCTCTCAGAGAATCTCTCGCTAGTTTCCTAATAAAATCTGTCATGAAGGGTAAAATAATTATATGGGCTGGTAATTAATCAACTGATAATTATAATGGAATCTGTTTATTATTCCCTGAGAGGATATTGGAGAGGTAAAGAAGCGATTAGCAAACTTCCCGCTTCAGCAAAAGTTTCGCGTGATGTTGCTGCAGCGTGATTAGCACGACAGGCAATATGGCAAATCTTTCTAAATCCACCTAAAATAAATTCAATACGCACATTTTGATGTCAACATTCATAATGAAGTTCATCAAGCGGATATCTTGTTTTTGCCACACGATACCATTAAAACAGGTAGACGTCAACACACATACAGATACGCGTTAACTGTCGTTGACGTTGTCAGCAGATATAAAGAAGTAGAGCCGCTATCAACAAAGACAACATCTGAAGTTGCATCTGCGTTCGAACGATGTTATCAGCGAGGACCATTACAATGGCCAAAACTACTACAGGTTGATCCTAGCAAAGAATTTCTTGGTGCAGTATCATCTTTGATGAACAAGCACAACGTTAAAATCAGACAAGGACACATAGAGATTCATCGTGATCAGGCAATTGTTGAACGATTTAATCGAACACTTGCTGAGCGGTTGTTCGGTTATCAATATGCAAAGGAAGTATCCCTGAACAAAGTTCAGCATTTACAAGATTTCGTAAATGGGATGCGAGGTTACAGAGATTGATAGCTAAGCTGAATAAGAAAGTTACTCGTGCAACTTCTATGAAACCGTCTGATGCGATCAAAAAATATATATATATACCGATAAAACGGAAATCTATTTCTCAACCAGTACTAGGCAATATTACGGTTAAATAATTATACGAACCTGGCGAACTCGAAGGAGGCAGAAAAAGGGCAACTGATCCTATTTGAAGTGTGACTAAACACAAAATATCAAGCGTGGTAAGGTCCACAGGTAGACCTGCAATCTACATATTAGATTGAACTGCTCCTCATCGTGGATTTGTATGCGAACAATTACAAATAATTCCTGAGAATACGCAATTACCACCTAATACACTTTTATAAACTTTCAACCCCTCGACGTCGATTACACTCCAAACAGGTCAGCATCACATTTTCGCGCGTGTGACCAAGACTACTATTAATTCTATCAACGGTCAATTGTCTTGGGTTATTGGTATTATTGCGTTGCAATTTGCGCAATGATTATTTTGTCATTGTTTCAACATCATAATAATATCCACATCTATATCAAACTCGCAATTTTTTTTTTGTCACACTGCTTAAAACTGACTAATTTTGTATTAACATCGACGCTGTTAGTGATTTCTTCGGTTATTACGCAATCCATGATAATCCGTTTTAGTTGTGATAGTCTTCTAACTCTAGATGCTTCGAGATAAACTAGATTTGACCACTCAATACGATCATGATGATTCAAACTTTAGTATCAGTGTTAGTTAATCCCTGCGATGAATGAATCGTTATAGCATACCATAACGTCCATGGAGATTTATCCATGTTTAACGCGCTCTCGACAATATCAATAGCGACAAGGACAATATCATTTAACACAAGATTTTGTATTCCTCCACCAGGAATCTCAACATCAACATTTTGTTGTCTAGTATCTGCAGGGTGATAACACAACAGTACAGGTAACTTTGGGAATTTTTCCTTGTGTAACGCATATAATTTCTTTTGTAGTTCGTCACAAACTATTTTTCTACTGGCAACTATCAAATCAGCGGGTTTTCGTAGGGTCCAATAATCATTCATGGATGTTTTTGGAATAATCTCACGCATTACTTCACACTGTATTTTATCTGGTTGTAGTAGTATTAATCTTTTAAATTTTTCAGTGACTCATCAATAGCGCTATGATCATCAGATATTTCTTCGTAATAATCTAAAAATGTTTTCAGCCACTCATGTGGAGACTGTCCAGCAAAGGGTGGTGGTTGAACATGATCGCCACACATAATCACAGCAGTATTCTTTAGTAACAGCCAATCATGAAATATTTGTAATATCTCCAGAGGCAATGTGCATATCTCGTCCCATAAGATGATTTTAGGTATATATTTTTCACCCATTCGTGATGGGTCCATGTATCTCCGCACCATCTAAAGAAACTATGATATGTACACGATTTACACCTCGTTGCTTTATTTCCCTGGCGAGCTTGTGCTTTGGTGTCAAAACAATCACATCTAAACTCATGAATAAGTTAATCGCACGTTTTGTTTCACCTGAACCTCCACACCCATTTAGGCAAACGGTCTCATGTCTATATACAGGATCATACAAGGATGGCGCAGATAATTTTGATACTTGATTATTTCTGTAATATGTTTCCTCAAATTCCACACCGGCAGATTCGCAATAACTAAGTATATTTTCTTGTTTTATCCTCCACGTTCCCCATTCACCATTACCGAGATTTAATGAATCTTTATATTTTTGTGTACATAAAATGAATCTGTCGCAACTCCAACACCGTAACGAGGAAATCTGTTTATCATCGATAATAGAGTTATCGAAACATAAGCTAACATCAAAGATGAGTAAACTGCGGTGACTCGCCATCAGTATATATTCACAATGGTAACTAGTTTTGTTTTGTCTGATAAATAAGCATTACATTGATTTATAAATGTGTTTTTCTCCATCGTATCAGCAATTATGAAATCGAGTTCACCATCGTCCATGATCAATCTTGTAAAATTTCGTTTATGATCATGTGATTCTCCTTGTCTAAACTTACCGATTATTTTCTGCCGAGATCTTTTGCAAGTTTCTCGTCGTGTTTACCAGGTTCTGGCAACCAAACTTGCATTTGCACGCGATATGATATAATAGCTTCAGCTACTTTTAACGATACTAAAATATCAGCATCAAGCCTATATCTTAGCAGAACTATTGGAGTCCAACATTTTTCAGAAAAATGTTTTCTAAACCACGCATAAACAATCGGTTGGAGACCTTCTCTAAACTCGAATGATTCTACATGAGTAAATCATGTTAAGTCAAAATCTGGTAAGGGTCCATTTATCACAACTCTGGTCGTGTCATGTGTAGGATGTCCAAATCTATTAAAGTATTTAGAACACTCTCCATATCCAAGAAAACTCTAAGAATTACACGCTACCATATCAACTGAGATAACTTCTTTGTAATTATATTTAGTATTCCACAATCCACCGTATCCGTATTCGATACAACTTCTCACGACATCTTCAAGAAATTCTAATCGTGTCTGTTTCCGCGAGGTTTTCTCCTGAGCGAACTGAGCAGCAACCGATGGTACGGTAAAACAATTACTTGGTAATTGTCTACCTTTGACATCGTCAGAAGTATATTTCAGCGCAAGGTTTTCCATTTCTTTATAAAGAGATTCTGTCCTATAAATATCACCGTTAGACCGTACAAATTGATCATAATGATCACATTCAGAACTCTGAAACAACCACACAGAAACAGGGTCACGTTTGCTAATATCACCGATGGCATTGAATATATCATCGGGGTAAAATTTGACCATTCTTTCTCTTGTAAATACAGGTACAGCAGTAGTCCATGCATGTGCGTTAGGATCAATGATTGTTATAGGGTTTCAACTTTTTTAATATATTTTGATTTGTACAAAATCTCTCCGGTTAATGTCTTCACTGCTACTGGAAATCTTAATAACTTTTCTAGCTTAGCAACATCGCTGATGGACGTTCCAGTGTCTTTAACTTTTTCAGCCCACATATTATTTTTTTTACACCTTAAATCTGTTAAACCGTTTCCCGTATCAAGATTGTGAAGTGTTCTATAACTCGCTCCGCTACACAGTTTATTCTTGACGTAGTCAAGGATGATAATTTCATTTTCTTGAGATCCTTTACGTCAGGTTTATCAAGTAACGGATAGAGCGCGTACACAACAGCAGTTACTGGATAAGATCGCTCATAATACGGCTTGTCTATTCCAGTCAATATACCTGGTTTGGAATTTGCACCAAGGATAATATTATTCCTTAACTTCAGGGCGGATTCGCGTTTGTCTCGAATGATCCAAATATCATCCTCTGTATTTACAATAAATTTTACTAAAAAGATCTATTTCCGAACATCGAGGTAGTCAATGATTTCTCTTGCTAGTTTGTCATTCATCACATAGATAACATTTCAAATCCTGAATGTGGACCACACATGAACTGCACCATCGTGGCGACACTTCTTTCTTGGCTTCAAGGATGCGTTTCGTTATATCCGCATTCGTAAAAGATAGATCTTGCATCCAGAAAATAAATTTGTGTAGTCAGTCAAGATCAAATCTAGCGGCGGCAGGCTCAATTGCGAATAATTCCTGCATATTATAATTAAGGCAAATATGCATCTAAATTGAAGTATTAATCATTTATATATGACTCAACCAAATCACAATTTCCGCTGGCTTAAAATTGGTTATACACATCCGTGTAACAAAAAATAAAAATTGCGTAAACTAGTTCTGCAGTTATCACATGCAATGCGTCAGAAACGGGAGTCTAGGACCTAAACCGTCTATACGGTGTGGTGTTGGTGTGCGAGGAAAGACTTACCTTTTGTGCGCAATGTGGTGGTAAAAGATAAAGGGAGTTGAAAAGATATTACGATAAAAAATATAACTCTGAATCTATTATAAAGCGCGAAGAAGATTATCTAGCTAGATTTTCAAAACAATGATTTAAACAATCAGTATATACTATATAAATGGAGCCAAATGAGTTTGTGCCTCATCCAATCCTAACAAATTATGAAGCGAATCGTAATGGCATCATTAGAAATTGCAGAGTGACAAAAACAGTAGGTAGTGTTACCAATGCTGGTTATCTCGCGTTTGAAGGCAGCGGAAATAAACATTATTTATCACATAGATTTGTGGTCGAGTGTTTTTTGGGACCGATCAAGGACGGGTATATGGTTGACCACATAAACGGCGATAAACTTGACAACTCACTTCAAAATTTAAGTGTTATCACACAAAGTGAAAACGGCAGATCTGAAAACATAGGTTTTGCAAGATATACTGTAAAACCTGTTATACCAGTGATTGCATCGTCTGGAGAAGAAATTATGTTCAATTCAATTTATTATGCTAGTAAACATTTTAATATTGCACCACCTTCAGTAAAACGTTCAGCTGATGGCATCATTAGAACTACTTATTCCTTAAAATTTTCACAAAGTTCTATGTTTCAGTACCTAGATGATCAAGCGCGACAACCAGGACAAGCATAAAACTTTTCAGTATTGTAGTTATTGTTAGGAACATAATATTATTTAGTTTGCAATCATTCAGAAAATATTATAAGATGGTTCTCCACAAAGATACATAAGCTGCATTTGATATCATGAAACATTCTCTACTTAATCAGATTTAATTATTTTTTATAATGTTATTATTTTGTTCGATTTTTATCAAGTTTTTTTTTAACGCTACTTTTCAGGCAATTTAGTCGATTTTATCACTCTTTTGTGTTAAATTTGCTCGTTTTCGTTGGATGAAAACCCCAAGGATGTCAACGAGAATTAACATTAGGTTTTAAATTTGTTGACCAAATACTAGTTTTCTCCGGAGTTTTTTTTTATATCGTAAATCGCTCATAAAAATCTGAACAATACGAGCAAAAGAACTGGAAAGAACCAGTATTTGATCAACAAATTTAAAACTTAATGTTGATTCCCGTTAACATCCCTGGGGTCTTGACCCAACGAAAACGTGCAAACTAAACGAAAATCTTTGTTCACACTTCACGTATGGTCAGATATATCATGATTCTTTGATGGAGAATCATTATATACACATATGATTGATAACAGTAACGTTTTACAAACCTACCAGTGATCTTTTCAATGCTAATTTGGCAAATCATTCCCTACTGATAAAATTATACTTTGCCCATTCTTTATATTTAAATTCGCGTACTGCATTCTATGTTTTTACATAAAATACGCGTGCAGGATTGACAGAGTGCGTAATCAATAGTGATTGACTAGCTAAGCTGGCTGTATAATTAGATCCCTTAAATCGATTTTATCGTAGTACGAACAGAGAATTATTCGCTGTATGCATTTCACGATGAAAATGTGGCTTCTGTTTAAGAAAAATTGGCTGTATAATAAATACACATATTGTGTGCGACTCTATCATGATAAATATATATAGTGCTTGTACTACGCAAACCTTGTGACCAATTGCGCATGTGTAAAACTATTTTAAGAACACATAACATCCGCTTGACTAAATCAAACGTCTTATAACGCATGGATTCAGTATTATTTGTGTTATGCAGAATCATATATATTTTTGGCAACTAGAAAAATAAAATACCAGAGACTGTGGTTATTGTTACTTTTAGGACTACTGCGGTCTAGGTATGTATATATTAACTAATTTTATCTTAAGCACTTAAGTGTGGTATAGCTCGATTGGTAACGTGTAGAATCTATGATCCAGCCGGTCAGGGATCTAATCCTGCGAATGACAATGTCTACGGGAGGTGATTTTACGCCAAAAAATATAAATTATTGGGGCGGAGCCCTCTATCTTCATGTGCGCACACCTGCTCACAATGTCAACACATGGTGGGTTGACGTTTTGTCAACCCATTGGCTGATCATTGGAGGTGGGTGTGCAAATGTGAAGATGGCATTTGTTCATATCATATTATCATCATTATGTTAGGTGTTTTTGCCGTCTGTGCTGTCCAAAATACGCAGCAACTGATGAGATCGTGACCTGCTAACTGGTACATCAGCATTTGAGTTTCGATAACGGATGTCTAGGAATTTTTGCAAGGTATATCTGATTAGTCACTAAGTAAGACATGCACGTGTATAAACAACCCAATGAGTTTCTAGAGTTTCGGTTTTGAATATCCTAGGAACTTGTAGGGGTATACATGTGCATATGCGCAGACAAAACCCTTTGAGTTTCTAGAGTTTCGGTTTCGGATGTCCTAGGAAGTTGTAGGGGTACTCGTGCACAGAGAAAACCCTCTGAGTCTCTAAAGTTTTGATTTCAGATATTTAGGGGTTCTGGTGTGGTAAATGTCTGAACAGGAACCTAATTAGGTTAATCTGATTAACCAAGGAACGATAGATCGAGTGTCAGTTCGCGTTACTATTTTGCTAATTTTTTATTATATATATATATATATATATATATATATATATATATATATATATATATATATATATATATATATATATATTATATAATGAATACTGAAAATATAAATGCCATTGTTTCTGCTATTAAAAAATTACAACATAACGATATCAATGTATCTGTTAATCTTAATGCTGACAAAATTATATGTGATTTTGACTCATTACAACAACTCAAAAACCAAAACAGTTTTACGCAATCGTATGATTACAAATGTATGAAGGAAATCCAAGTGGGAATGTTAAAGTCACTGGCAACAGTCACTGATAAATCAGGTAAAATTGTTTGTGCCTCTCTCAAACGCTATTGACAAAATCAAATTAGAATTATCTCATGAATACGAACAGAAAAAGATTATGAACTCTTGTATAAGACAGTTGAGGGAATATTGTGAAAATATGGATGAAAGTGAAACTGAAAATGAAAGTGATAATGAGGGGCCATTGACAGTTATAATTGCTAAACCAAACCCTTGGGAAAACTAATGCATATTCTACCTAAGTATATATATATATATATATATATATATATATATATATATATATATATATATATATATATATATATATATATATATATATATATATATTGTACATGTCTTGTATACTGACCAATCATTATGTATCAGGTACCATAGACCATAGACAAGTACCAAAGATATTTTTTTTTGTTTTGTTTCGCATTTGGAGCATTACGATCTCACATACAGATTTATATTTATCTCTTCATTTCTTGTGTCTAAGATGTGATTATTTTGATCTGTAAGTTTAAAGTGTATTCTTGATAATAACGGATTATGAACACGCAAGTATACGGGATTGATAGGTTCTGATACAATAAGATACCCGAACGGATTGCACCGTGAAGATGTGTATAACAGACACCCTTGCTGGGCCTGGCTAGACTTTGAAAGATCTATCTGAAAACTTCCATCCACAACGTCGCATGTTAACCATGTCTACTACGATCAGTTGCAACGTTTATAATACTTTGATTGGCGATGTATAAATCGAATTATATACCATTTAAGCGTTTTATTGACTCAATTATTTGCTGCTTTACATTATGATTATAATGGTGTGATAATGAAATAAGTTAATTTCTTAAATCATTAAACTTTTTATCATATTCAGGCTAGAGAATATCTAAAACTCTTTTAATAAATGTTTCATCAACAATTTCTTTTTCTACAATCCTTGGTATCTTGGGGTTTATGATAACATTAAATACTGTTCTAGTTATCTTGGGGATCCTTTTACCGTCAAAATCGGTAGAGTAATGATTATTATTGTTTGGATCAGATTTAAATTTTATATAATGCCATGGATTTTTTTCTCGATATTCTAGATCTTTAATTATTTTTTCTTCACTTGTTTTAAACTCATTTTTAGTTGGTTCTGGTGGTCCTTGATAAACAGGTGCGACTTCAGGCCATCCTAACACTGATCTGATCGAACTCTGATAAATATCTACGAGGTAATCAGGGGAATTTACTTCAATTACCGCTGATGGTGTTGGTTCGTAATCAGTGATAGCTATTTTCGATTCTTTTCCTGTGATAGATTTTATTCTGCGTTGGAACTCGTCATTAATCTCTTCTATTTGAGGAGTTGGAATACTAGCTACTTGCCAATCAGGTGTTCCATCCGGTTTTTTCTTATCAGCAAATACCAGTGAATTATTTGCTGATAATCCACCGAATGGTTTCGACCTGATATTTGACCGTCTATTATAAACGCGCAGTTGAGCCTATGCAATTTCTTTTGCTGGAATTGCAGTTGGAAAGTTAACGCTAAATTCAGGACTGGTCGAACTGACCGATATCAGAGTTAATTTTTGATGGCGTCGTATTAGTGACGATCTGTTGCAATAATTCCCTTTACGATGTCAAGGTCTCTGACATTATTGTTATCTTTATTATTTAATTCTCCATCTTTCCGCTATTGTCACTAGAGAATGCGTTGTTTTGGTGTACAAATGCTTCCTCGTATGTTTTCATTATCGTAACGAACTCCTCATCAGATCTTTTACCATCACTGATGTACAAGGAAAGATGCGAGCATAATTTAGTATAGGCAGCTGTTGCTGTGTGTAATTTCAACATGTACTCGCGTAATTTATCGCTCGTGCATGTAGATATTTTCTTAGCTATAATACTGAGAATACCTGCACATGTTGTTGTCGTAGAAACAACGATCGTTAAAACTGCAGGAGCAGTCATATTTAACGTTGATAATAATAATCCAGTTCCAGCAACAACAGCAGAAACAGAGTAAACTACTACATCGATAACAACCATGCGTCTGCGATATTTTTTACTTTCAACGTGTATTCGTCAATGATATCTTTTAGTTCAGTCTGATACTTACACGCCCTGATTATATCTGTGACGTTGAACGTCAATGAGTGACCGTCATTTGATTCATTATACCTAATGACAGTGTCATTTAATTAAGTAATTAAAATGGGAGCTTTAGTTACAAATTCCAGACACCACCAGTAATTAGTGGAGGACAAACTTCTATCCGATGATTCCAACGTGAACGTTTCTTCAGAATCTTTATCCAACATCACAGATACGGTTCTAGACAATTTATTAGCTAATGGAGATTTGGTAAGTATGTTAAATTCTACACCGCTAAACACAGACAACCTATATATACCAGCAACCTCCGCGGAGTTTTGATGGTTTTATTTCGTTGTGTCCATGTAGCTGAGCCTGATCCGACGACGTAAACGATGTTGATGATCTATTTGTGAGGAATTTTAATAAGATTCGTTTTTTCAATGATATCAGGAATTCCACTAATAATATCGTTTATTTTCGTGTTAATGTCAACGAGTTTTAAGTCAACGGTTGGTGGACTTCGGAAAAATTCATTAATGGATCAGTTTATGTTTCTACGAAAACTTATAAACGTTTGGATGTGATTGGTAAAATCAGTTTTTATTGTGGCCATTTCATTGTTGATCGTTGTTATTGCTGTCACTTGATCGCTATTGCTATCGTCGACGTATTTTTTGTTGTTGCGTCGTTATCTGCAGTTGGGTTTCCGAGATAAGTAATTTTGTTTCCTGACATTATTATGTCACCAGATAATACGTCTCCGATTTTTGTAACATGGTCGTTAACAAACTTACCGGAATCCTGTATTTTACCTTGATGAGCAAATATAAAGATATTATTAGTAACCGCGGTAGAAACTCGTGTACATCGGGCAGTTGCATGTTGCTCGTTTTTAATCGTCCTTGTTTAGCCTGAAAAACGACGACTTCATTTTGATCCACACTCGTGATATTTGTGATATTTACTAAATCATCGAGTTCATTTCTAAGTTGATCAAGAGTTGCGTACTTAGATAAGTCGACAGTCTTATCTTTCTTCTGAGAAGATATTCCATAAATATCAACCATTATGTCATTAGTGTCTGTTCAAATGCGACATCGTGGTACATTCATGCACGACTTTATGAGGTGGCTTTCCTGGCGGTGCCATGGATACAGCATCAAGTACATTAAGTACTTCTCGACCACATATTAGAGGATCAGTTAATGTTTGTGTTGGTAGAGCTGAATACCAGATCGGAGCAATTTAATTGCTGACATAATGAAGAAACTCCTTTGGTGACGCCAACCCATACGTTTCGAAATAGAAAATTCCACGTGGATCAATTGCATATCCCACCCAATGCGTGCCAGGTCCAGAGTTTTTGTCAAGATTGATAATACCGGTTTCAGTATTGTTAGGTTGTTTTGGTAATTGATCGCGCATAAAAACTCCTCGGAAGTTTTTTATATTTAGTCGCGTAGCTGCATCGAGTAAATCAAAATTTGATAGTGAAACAGTCATCGAACTGTTCCTAGTCTTAGACCCTTTCCGTACCACAAAAGCGGAGTCCCTGGAAGTCTTAGACCTTTTCCGTACCACGAGGGCGGAATTCCCGGAAGTCTTAGACCTTTTTCCTTTTTTCTTTTTTTTGATTCCATGTCCGGTTGCTTTCTTTAACGCCATTCCAGTTGCAGTTCCAACAGCGCCTATCTCAGCAGCTTTTGCAACAGCAGAGGCTGCAGCGGCTATTAATGCTGGTATAGCTGCGAGAAGTGGAAATATACCACCCGATTTAGCAATGTCTTTAAGAACCGCTGCAGAAAGATTAAGGCGTACACAAGTGTTTGATCGTTTGGCTTCATTAAAGAGATTATACTGACGATCAGTCAACGATAGCTTATTCGGACCACCTGCGATTTGTTCTTTTTTTTAATGATATTTTTAACTCACGATTATTTGTTGATGATGATTGTAGTTTTTAAATCGGACCTGGAGTCAGACTCACATTAAAGTGATGATATTACATTATTAACATTATGAGCGATCTAATTACATGTTTAGAAAATATTTTACATATTTTCCACTGGAGCATCAATGACTCTCATTCGTCGACCAGCACCTTCGAGTAACATTGATTTATCGCTGAGTCTAACTGCGATTGCTCTATAATTAGGAATAGCTCCTCGATTTACACGAGCTCGAAAATGTATATCTACAATAGATTATCTAGTTAAATCTAAATGTTCTAGCGAAAGGTAATAAATCGGATACATTTTAAAATCTAGTTGTGATATTTGCAAACCAGTATCAACGTTTTGATCAACGTTTTTATAAACGACATAAGACGATGATATGCACGTGCTACATGATTTTGATCAAAATTTAACAAAATATCATCGGATGGTTCTTGATGTCCATTTATCCTTAATGAAACCTCAGAAACACCGAGCTTATCAAATATCATGATACTTTGTGTCTGATTATTTACTCGTGCAGTATTTTGAAGCGCAATAAATATATGTCGCGGTGCAGAAACACCTTGCTGAGAAGCTATTTGCCATGTGAATAAACCGTTGATATTACTTTGGATAACATCCGTAATCATTGTTAACCATGATAACGTTGATTTACCGCCTTGATTCATAAAAGATAGTAACCGATCTTCTTCAGATATCGATGGAGTCATTATTAGCATCCAGAGCGAAAGTTTGGTTAGTATAACTTTACCATGAAGTGCTCTTAGTTGCAGCATCATCAGCTCCTTCAGCGTGCCATATTGCATCATCATCGGTACTGTTTCGCACGAGTACAACTGTATGTTTAGCTCCAAAAATAACCTTTCGTACGTGTCTGCAGAATCCAAAGATATGTGCCAGTGGAATTGCACATGAAAATGTTCTCCTATTTCCTTTTAACATCGCTCGATGTGATCTAAATCCTAAGTTGAAATCTGGATCTACATTAATAATCATTCTAAGTCTGCTGCGGCGTTTCTGGCAGCATTCTGTGGTCGTCCAATTTCATATTGTTGGTATTCTGGTGAATTAGAAGTATCCTTTACAAACATCATTGATGGACCAGCTGATCTTGAGTAATCGTCACTGTATCTTGCAAGACCAAGTATTGTTGTAGCAACGTCAACGTCTTTCTGAATTGATTCAATATTTTTTCCGTCAATCATGTACATAGCGCTATCAAATAATGCCATAACACCATTATTAACAAAATCAGTTTTAACTTCAGCGACGTATTCAGTATTATCTGTTTTTAAAATTTCACCTTCGACTTCAATAAATGCTTCAGCGAATAGAAAATATCTACTTGTATCCTGAACCTGTAATTCGATTCGTCCACGCTGATCTGGAATTCTGGCATCATAAGAATAATACTGTTAATCGCGCACATACTCATCTTTGAGAACTGGTTTTTGTAGGGAGAGAGGTCTCTGAGGTGATTAGAATGGGTGGGGGTTTTGGCCTAGAATCCACTTTTCGTTTTTAAACTTAAACTATTTATACTACAGAGCTGTTTGAAACTGTTGTATCTGTACACATTGATCATCAGAGTGAACAGCAATTGGTATGGATACATTATGTTTTACTTCTATTATGAGAACTGTATTCAATATATATTTCCTAATTGATTCATCTGTAGGGTTATCTTCAGAACTTTTGCCATGAATAATATATTAGGATTAAATAAAGCAATAACATTTTTGCTCCATTGCCATCCATCAAATTACAGTCAAGCATCAAATGTGTCAATAGTTCTTTAGAATGCCAATTTGATGATTTCATTCCCTTATTTTCTAAGGCATAATTTTATATGTAATTTGATCATTCTTGTACTGTCTCCTGTATTACTGATGTTGTTTCTTCTGAATATTCGAGTAAATCAACATCCTTAGATTTCATTTGATGTGACCAATCAAATTTTCAACTGTTTTTCCCTAAGACTTCCTTGTTTCTATTTCTCTCTGCTTTTCTGACACTTTCCAATATGACTGAACCAATATTCGATCCTAAATTATTTTAACAGTATCTTTGTTGTTGGTTATTTGCTTACTAAATTATTTGTTCTATCAAGAAAAAAACCCTATAATGCATCAAGTACGTTTCCATTGATTTCGTACATTATTTGTATATCTTAAATTATTATTCACTGATGTGATATTAAGCTATAGCAAATATCCGAACCGGTGTGTGATATTTATTTAAATGGGATTCAAAACAAATGGGAATGAAAACTGGACGTACAAATGATTATTTTTCCATAAGTAGCATTTTGAATGCCAATTAAACAGTTTATGACTACATGTAATTTTAAAAATAACGTTTATATTAAGTTATATTTGTTTTATTTTCTAGGCATATCTATAATTTTGTTACCAATGCCTTTCTTTATTTTATAAGTATTAGCTTCAGTGTACCTTATAGATTTTTTTGTACTGTTTAATTTAAAGGTTAAAGGATCAGCAAACAATTCAGCTAGAAACAATACTGGAAGAATGTTGATTCAATACATAAGCATTTCTTAAGGTAGTGACAATATTTTTAATTTGAATGATTACAAAATATTCATCATGCTGAAAAATTTATGTCTGCCAAAATGTGCAATAAGGAAAACGTAGGGCTAGGTAACATGAGTGCAAAACTGAGAAATTAAAAATTTGGAACAGGTGATACACAAAACACGAATATAAAAGGCATTCAATTTATAGTTTTATTGTATATAGAATTTAATTCAGAACTCCGTTAATTTTTTTCCTTTTCCAGGATTTGAGATTACGTATTGCATAACATTTGTATCCAGTATAACACTATTACATTGAAACTAATGATATAAATGACAAGTACAGGAAAGTAATTATTTCTTTTCAAGATTATATCACATGAGAGATAATTAATGATACAGCTACAAATACTATCTAAACAAATGTTATCATTCATTCACCGATAATGAATCGAAATGTACTGGTAGTTTTGAAACTGTGAGCAAAGGAATAGAAACTGAACTGGAGAATATAAGAAAATGATTAGTGCAAAGAATTGCCAAGCAAGTTTTATTAAAAAATAGATTTGCTATAAAAGCAATTAAGAGAAATAAGTTGGAAATTTGGTGAAAAAGATGTATGGAAATTGGTTGCATTAATGCAAAAAGAATATCTAGATCACTACTCTTTAATGCTGGCCTTAAGAAGTGTACACTATAATACAATACATTGCATGGAACAGGATATAAATTAAACAATATCCAGCAGGTTATTCACCTACAGATAAAAAGGAAAAAAAGCATGGATACACACAAAATGTATATTTGTCATTTCTCAAATGCTTAGAGAAGCATTCAGAATAAACAGATAAAGCTATTCTCGTCTTAAGTGTTAGCTAATGTACATAAAAAGAACCCTCACAATACGATGTCATACCTAATAAATGTACCTCCTTAACGTGTTTTTGCTAATAAATGTATCTAAAAGAACCCAATAATATGATGTCTTAGCTAATACATGTACCTCCACAATATGATGTATCGGCTAATAAATGTACCTAAAAGAAACCCATAATATGATCTCTCAGCTAATATAGGTTCCATAAAGAACCCCATAATATAATTGTGTGTTGCATTACAAAATGTGGAAAGTTTGTATTAATTAGAAAGAAAATACTAAACCCTTTTTTACTTTATTGTAATAAGTAGTTATAGAGGATACATTAACCTTAATGGAAATCCCAGTCAAAAAGATCATGGGAAACTTTAGCCTTAAGGGGAATTTAACATGGGGAATATTGCATTTGTAAATATTGCGATTCTAAATATTGGTGTTGTATAGTCAAAACAATATTGAAACAGGTTGGGTGACGTCAAGGTATGGGACATTGGCAGCAATGTTGCAAATGGCTGACCTCAATCAGGTCAAACAGTGACAGCAGGACAAAAAAGCGATAGGCGAAGCAGGTAAATTCAGCTAGTTCAGCCTTGAACTATACTAATAATGTTTGGCAGGGACATATTACTGGATATAACGATTGGCTGTATGTGTAAGTCCAGCTAGATCAGAGGTGAAACTGTATGAATAGATTGGAAATTTCATAGTCAAGCTGAGAGATCCCACCAAAATAGGGGAAAAAATTTAAGTATATTACTAGAGAGACATAAACAATTAAACAAATACACAAAGAAACAAACAAATAAACAAAAACAAGTATGGTCAAGAGAGCAAATCTTTTTAAGATAAATGACTCAGAAAAGGGCATTTGGTTTATTCTTTTTTTTCTAATATATTTTTTTTGTGGACACATTGTTTGTTGAGTGTGCTGCCAAACATGACATCTCCTAAATCTTGATATCCAACAAATCTTATTATACAATGAAAACAATTGTCTATTAACATTTATATAATTGTCTTAATTATTATTATACATGTACTGTAAAACCTTTAAAAAAAATAACAGAACCCCCAAAATTGGTGTCTTACATTTCCGTCTTTTTCCATTCTTTCTTTCTGCAATGTAACATTGTCTATCCATCTCTCAAATCACTAGTCCCTGTTCTACTGTTACCCAATGCAGAAACACATGTGTTTTTGTATGCCTGTGTGCATTAGCGTACGTTTGTTAGCAAAAACTTAACAAAAATGTGTTTGCTTGCATTAGCGTTTGTTTTCTTCCCTTAGCAAAAAACTTATTCCTTTACCAAATTGTTTGTAGGTATTTGTGTGCTTTAGCATGTTTCTTACATGTGTATGTTTTCTTCCCTTAACAAAAAAAGCGTATCCCTTTACAAAAAGTGTTTACCTGTGTGTGTGCATTAGCGTGTTTGTTTCTGTGCATTTGTGTATGCATTGACGTACATTTGTATGTATTGGTCTTTTTCTCCTTAACACTAGTAGGTTTATATTCATCAATCTATGTTTGTGCATTTAATTATTTGTCTATGTCTATCCAGTGATATGTTCTGCCCTACTAGGAGATCTTTGTTTTTTCTATAAATGGTAAGAGTTCCCGCCCAGTCAAGCATTATATACATTCCTAGATTGGCTGTATCCCTCAGTATGTCTATGGAATCTTCCAATCTATTCTTATAATTTTATCGTTGAACTAGCTGGACTTGCATATTCAGCCAAACGTTATATCCAGTTATATGAACTAGCTAAACTTACCAGCCCAACCAAGTGTTATTATTCATATATTTTCACCTCTGAACTTACTTGCTCCACCAAGCATTATCATTTGTAGTTTCATCACTAAACTTACCCGCCCTGCCAAGCATTATAGCTCCCCCACCCCTCCCACTCTGACCCAATTAAGGTCAGCCACTTGAATCATTGATGCCAATGTCCATTACCGTGACGTCACCCCACCTGTTCCATTACCGTTTTTGCTAAACAGACCCAATATATTTTTAATGCTATACAATCCCAATATTCCCCATCTCAAATTCACTTATTTGATCACCTCTTTAATAATCCTGCAATTTTTTTGTTAGCTAGTGACATTGATACTAGTGTTATCACTTTTCTAAACGTTTGTACCATCAAACTATAGATTTTATTTAATATCCTTGTATATAAGATGCTGGTTTCAATACTGCACATATTTTAGTCATTAAAAGTCTATTTGTATTGCTCTATTTGTACTTATAATTGATGCAGCTGAAGTCATATTTAAGCAACTTACTTTCATAACTTTAAGCCACCATAAATTGTTTTCATCACCTTTATTTTCTTCCTGGCTGAAATAACAAATTTCTTTGTCTTTATTTCAAATGAAATATCATCTAAGTTTAAAATATCTCTTTTCATCTGACAGTATGTCATTATACATCTATTCTTTCTTAAAATTTTATATCTGCTTTCTGAAGAAATCAATATTCAATAACTTAAAAGATAGTTGTTTTATCAAATATGTCTCGAGTTCTATGTATAGGTTAATTCATGACTATTGATCCAACCTTGCACATCTTTTGTTGTTTTCCATGCTGAATAAATTACAGTGACAACAACGAATAACATCTTTCTTTCCTTTGTAACATGCTGAATAATATTGCTACTATGTTTGGTGCCCATTTTATCATCTGTTTGTTTTGTAATGGAGATAAATCATCCTTACTATGAATTAGTTTTCTAAGGCAACGAGATAGCCTTTAAAATCGTTGTGCAAATACACTGGTATTATTTAATCTACCTCTAAAGTTTATCCAAATGCATGACTCATGGAAATACATATCTTCCCACATTAGTTTTATTAGTCCTTTGCCCATTTATAATTTCTTACATGCATTAGTTGGCACATGGATCAGCCACACAAACTATATCCAATATACACACATAATATATAAACTTGAACTCAATATTTCATCTTTTCCATTATTTGTGACTGTACAGAATGTTAGAACCGTTCTTCACAAGTGTTTTTCCCATTCCCCTCAAAAATTCTGACATATTTAAAAAACTACAATCAAAGTATTTTAAAGGCCAATATTAAAAATGTATAATATTATGTCAACTTTTTTCTATTAGTTTTTCTCAAACAAGCATGCTCAGATAGTCACAAAATGTGGATCTAGTTTGTACTTAACTATACACACTGATTAGAATTCTTCAAGAATATGATTGGCTAAGTATATAAATCTGACAAACATTTGCAACATAGAATTCTTCAAGAATATGGTTGGCTAAGTGAATAAATCTGACCAACATTTGCAACATAAAGGTAGATAGATCAGAGAGCAGCAGATGTATTGACTCATAAATTTAAAAGAATTACATATTGTTACAATGTTGTTTGAAACTTTCTCATCACAAGGGCATGTGCTGAGAAGTATTTGCTTACATTTTATATTCTTCTCACTGTTCAAATACAAAAAAACAACACTCTTGCTTTGAATTTCTTGTTTAAATATCCAAATAAATACTAAAATTCAGTCGTATGTTAGAAAAGCAGGAATTGTCTTTTTGCAAAACATATATTTAAATTATCATCTTTACATTCAATACATAAATATGCTTTATTAGATGAATTTATAAAAGTTGTAAAGTACTGTAAATGAGTGACCTTTTTCTCTAAAATTTATTGTATTTAATTACGCTTAGCCCGTGAAATATACCCCAAAATTCACTTTGAGAAGAATGTTTGTACTCGGTGAGTAAGGTGTAACAAAAAAAATTCAGTTACTTATCCAAAACCTATGTTCTATTTGAGAAGGAAAAAAAATCCATTTGCTTTTCACCGCAGTTATAATCTATTCATATGTCCTACATAACAATAAAAATATGAATTTAAAGAGTAAATCACCATATCTGCAATGCATACAGACATATGATGCAGCTGCACTTTGTTTATCTAGGCCTAGCCCCAGTTATGTACAATGTCATTTTTCAAATGGTTCTACAATATTTCATAAAATGCCAAATTTCTATTTCATTAGCATAAAGTATACATTAAGTATCAAAGTGCATTTTTTCATATTGTACTCATGAAGATCGCCAAAAGAATTTTTCAGAGTTCATGAATTGGCACTTGAGATATTCTCAAGGATAGTAAGTTTCACTATTACTTGCAATGAAATCACTGCAACAGTTTACTAACTGAAAAAAAATTTTCAATATAGACAATTGTCTCATGACATGTTGGTAGCTTTTGAAAGAAATGAATCTTGTTTGGTGGGATATCAACAGTTATTCTGGGACAATGCTTTGAAAACTCTTTGCTTCACACTACACAATAAAGCAAGCAACAAAGTTTCAGTTCAATACCAATTTTTATTGCAATTTTCTTCAAGTTCAACAAATTGGGATCAATTTTTGGGTATCGTCTGGTTTTTAAAAAATGGCATCCACGTCTGAAGCTGTTATAAGCATGGTCGCAAGTTATCAGGGCACAAGGTTTTAAAGGAGTGGTGGGTTTCTACCTTCTCAGGTAATAATTTATAGTCTGTATTAAACCAGTCCTGTATCTTTCCTGTTAAAAATCATTTTAAAGGAATATAACAATTCATTTGTCTTCTAGTTTTAAGACAGTTTAATGAATGCTGTAATTACCTTACTTCAAGCTTATTATTCTGCATTAACCATGTGTTCCTTTTACACCTTATTTACTTTCAATAAAAAAAATTTTGAAACATTTTTAGACTTTTTCTTTGAAGATTTCATTTTCATGTACAAAATAAGAGTGAAATCTTTATGACTTTACATTAGGCCTCTTTTACACATTCAAATGTAATATTTTTTCTGGTTGTATTAGTTTTTTTATTATTTCCCCATCTAGTGTATAGCATTATTATGACTTTACAACCAAATTCCTGTGTCACACTGACCCGATTCACTTGTATTGGTGTCAATGACAACTTACTTGGTCTGCATAAGAGTGTTCCACAAAATACTTTCAAAGCTATCCATTGTTTTTGAAGCAGGTCTCAGTTTTCCAGCACTGCTGTGACATCTGTGTATGACATGTTTTATTTATCTATGTGTCTGCATAATCAAGCAGTGTGAGTGGCAGGTTACTAGTAACCCGTTCCATGTTCAGGCAATTATGTTTGATAAATATTATATGTTCACATTCCATGGACATCAGTGACCTTCAATTGTCCACCAATACCTCAAAGCATCAGTGTTTTGTTAGACAATATCACTGCAATACATCTGTGTGCAACACTGTCAGGCAGTGCACCAGTGTGAGCTCAGAAATGCATATCCCATACTAAATAAAATTAATCCCAACATACCAGCAAAATGTAACAAATATGGTAATTAAATGCAACATCTCAAGAAATCTACAGTTCCTTGTTCCCACACCATGAAAAAAGACAATCTAAGTCATGCTCATAAAACATGTTCTGAAAGCAATACTTCAGTGATGTTAAGTTGGTTCAATGTCATCAGTTGTAGACTATTCTGCTGTGTATTCTGAAATGCTGTGAACGTGTTGTGGCAAAAAAACTTGTTTGGCACTGATATACCATGTAAACATACCCATCACATTCCCTGAACTATATCATTGGTCACAGATAACACTGAGCACATTATGACAGTAATTGTTCTTTTCTGAGTGATGGTGTGCATGGACATCCACAATGATAACATTGTCAGTTTAACTTGTGCATGCAATGCTTACGTCAAACCTGCCATCAGCATGCAAAATTGATTCATTATTACTATCATGCTATCTTAGCACACGTGTGTGATTGGTGTCAAAAATAGTTTTCGGCTGCCCCTTCAAAATCTGCAACTGTGGAATCAGGAATAAAAATTCATATGGGAGAGGGGTTTAAGTTGTAATTGATGTGTGGCAAATCCCAAATTATAATCCATTTTGGTGTCAATGAGTACAGGTCTGTGTCGATGATTCACATGCATTTGCTTTTCTAGGAACTGCACGAATATATGATTGGGACAATTCATAATTTCCTATGCCAAACATCAGTGAAGGATCTGCACTGTTATAATAATCGCTGTATCATGCCTTTATGAGTATCGCTGCGGTCACAATGATATTATTTAGGCACACCTCAAATTTCTTTTGAAGGGTTATCTTAAGCACTTGAAACAGGCTATTATTAAATTGTTGACATTGTTCTTTTGCCATGTTTGGATTACCATCAGTTTTCACAAGGGATTTCCCAACTTAAATGAAAGCTATGGCACCGAGAAAGTATCCACTTGTTTCTTGCATCTGCAGTTCTATTTGCCCATGGTTGTTTGCAAGTTGTAAAAATAATATTGGTAATCATGTACAGGCTGCTTTGAGCACTGGCTCATCAATGTCTGATGTGGGATCAGATACAAGTTTGAACATTATTATATTTACATCTGCGCTTGTCCAACTAATCCACTGTCTTCAGATTCATGGTTATGTTTCCAGCAGGACCTTTTCTACCATGACTGCTTGGGAAACACCATAAGTCACTGCTATGATACATTATTTTTTATCTGTGCTGGCATCTCTGCTGTGGATGTTAATTTCCTTTGGCACAAGGTACAAAAGCACTGAAGGTCTGTATGGTTTTATTAATCTTGCCAATTGTTCTTGAATTAATCAAAATGTGCTTCCAGTCGAATCTCCAATAGCAACAAGCTCTTTAACTTTCACCATGTTGATAGCTTTCCTGCCAAGTTGTTTATACAATTAAAAGTTCTTTTGGAGCCATTCTTCTAAAGAGCCCCACTGGAAGGTCACTAAGGCCATTGTTACTGAACTAATGGGTGTTGCCATGTATTAAATATACTAGTCATATTGAAGATCTGTTTGTTGTTGATGATCAATGCATTGTCAAAAATGATAGATTTTGTTGATTGTAACATGATCACAACATGTAAACCAAACAGATGTCCATCTTGATTGATACATCAATGAAAACCTCTGCTGGGATATTGTGTTGTTGTTGTACAGCAAATAAACTGGGTTGGTTGTCACAGCAGAAATAAGTTCACCATAAAATATAATAGGGGCAATTCTGTATAATAGGTTTCTTTGTACAGCTTGATGACCGTGCTACATTTCATAACAACCTTAAACATTATCAAGTTAGATTTACCACAACATAGAGGTACTATTGACAATCCCCAGGGCACAATGAAACCCAATGATGTTTTCAGAAGTATTGTGATGTAATAAAATGAGTATCACCTCTAAGAACCATTGCAGCACACCAGGATGCTCTGTATAGGATTCTTGGGGAGGTAACCCTAGCAAGATTCAGATCAAAGATGTGTCAATATCTACATAATAATCTATTGCTGATTTTCCCACTGAGTAATGGTTCATGCAAAGTATTCTATAATTTGAACTAATTCCCTGTTATATTCTTCATCCATTGTTAAAATTCTTCCTTGATGGCTTCTATCTTGTATGTGCCACTGGGAACACCAATCAGGTATTTCCTTTGCACCAATGATTTTAATTTGGCATAAATTAAGTCTTGTAAAGGGGAATGAGAATGTTACCAAATTAATTGAATAAAACTAGACAAGGAAAGCAGGAACACCAAAGGTGGACTTAGGGGTGGTTTGAAAATCAATGAAACTCCAATATTTTTTCATCACAAATAAAAGTAAAAATGTAAAATCTTCTATCAGAAGCAGATTTAGGTATATGGCTAGCATAGATATGAGCTCTGAGGGAAGCAATAAAAAAAAATCAACAAATATCAACAACACACACTATTAGTGTGTGTTTAATCAGATGAGTTGTTACTAATGTACAGACACTCCTCAGTTGATACATAGCATCACTGCATTAAACTAAAATGGAAACAATAAATATATCATTAGGATAAAGGTAATTCTTGCTGTAATACACAAAATATCACTATGTATATACTAAATCATAAGTAATAATTACAGTATGTCATAAGATTAACAGTCATTTGTTTTCTTGCAACAAGAAAATTTTACTGCATAAACTGTACAATGAACAACAAACAATAAAAACAGTTATGAATGGCACAAGATCTAAAGTAATTTTTTGCACCACAAAAAGTTTACCGTATAGATCAGGTGGTGAGCACTATATATATGCTGTAAGGTTACATGTAATTTTTTTCTGGGATGAAAGAAAAATCCACTACATAAGCTACAAAGCAAATTATGTGAATTTGTTAAACATTTGATAACATGGAGGCAAGCTCCTAAGATGGACAAGTTCACAGAATACCAAAGAAAAAGCTGACCACAAAAGAAATGGCTAAAAACACAAAACATTGGAAAAAACAATGAATAAATACTGATAATAAATCAAAGAGAAATTGCATGTGATTCTTTTGAAAATACAAATTAATTGCTCAACACAAAGCTTCAATAAAACATTTACAAATTTATTCTTCCTTTTTGATATCTCCCCATAACAAAATACTAATGACATCATTTTCTCTTCTGCCAATTTGAAAATTAAAGTTAAGGAAATATTTCTACTTAAATAAAAATATAAAAGTTAGCTATATAGCTATTTTGAAATAGTGTTACTTAATAAATAAAACTGAAGACTTCTATTTTGACAAACCAATACCAAAAAAAAATGAAAAAAGTCTGCCACAAAAAAAGAATTGATATCAGAAGTAAATTGAAAAATAATTATTATTCTTTTTAAAATAAACCTAGATTTACAAAAAATAAAATTAAAAGATCATAAATTTAATGAAGGGATCAATCAAGATTTGTACAAATTTTTCAATGGCACTGAACCATGTGTAAAGATCATTAAAAAATCTGGCAGTTTGACTGTGAACATACAATAAGACTTTATGATCAAACTTAGGAAATGACACACTAAAAAGAATGTGAACAAATTTTAGTATAGAAATATTTTACTACAAGGTCATCTCTCCAAGAATATTCAAAACAGTTGAAATGAATTACATAATTGAATGTCTGATGTTTAGATATCAAATTAAGACAGAAAATAAGTCAATGCAGAACACTGATGTTTAACAGGATATATTTAATATTGCACAAAAATACCTACTAACTCATTTGGAAAAATTCTTTCCATTTCGACAATGGATTTAAGAGTAAAAAGCTTATTTTAATGTAAAGTATGCATGGTTTTATGACCCCAAGAATACAAACAAACAAGCAGGCAAGGTGCCTACCTTTTCTTGACAAGGTTGGAGAACATTATCTAAAACATGGGCTTGATATTTCCAATTGACATTTTCAGATTTTCAGACTCTTGTTGAGTTCACTTGCATTCCTCCATATGCAGGCACGGATCTGTGGATATAGTTTACTCTTCCTGGGTGAAGTCTTATACAGATATCTACCAATTTCATTTTTCTGACATTTACTAAAGATCCTCAGGGACTTGGCAACATCCTTTGCTCTGGCTACACTTTTCTCTGATTCCTAAATATTAAAGAAAACAAATGTGATAAGCATATTACTCTATTATTGAGTAAGATTCATTTGTTAAACATGCATCTATTGATCACAACAGGGTTGTATGTAAGTTGGGGGTTTTACCACTAGAAAAAGGTGGCCAACATGGTGAGATAGCGTGGTTTTGTGTTCATTATATTATTATAAGGGTTTTAAAGCCATTTTTGAGCACAAGATAGGCTATACATGGTGGCCAGTATTAATAGTGGAGAAAGAAATCTGGAAAACCCCAGGAAGAACCACCGACCCACAAGAAGCTACCTGCAGGCTTTCTCACTTACCCACGTTAGCAGAGTCTGGACTCGAACTCACGCAGACAGAGGTGAGATGGCAGTGATCCGTAATGATCAGCGCTTTAGACCACTTGGCCACTCGGAGCCCAGATGTGTTCATTATGAGAGACTTACTGGATATGAAGTTTGTAATGAACAAATAAATCATTAGGTTGCCACATATATTTAACTCCACTGATATTGATTCCCCACGCTGTTTATCATCTCAACTACTTCCAAGTTAAAAAACTGCAACTAACAATCTTAATGTAACTTTGGTTTTGTTAATATTAATAATATCAACTTAACTGCATAAATCAATTCTCTGCCCCCAAAATAATAAAATAAACATCGTCTTTAAACCAAATATTGATATCTAAATCAACATTATTTCTCAAGTACAAATATGAAACTTGCAGTGACAGTCCAACTTGCCAGTAGAAATAGTTTCAGTCTTTGCAAGTAATATATCAGGTAAAAAAATAAAATAAATTTGGTTGGTACACAAACTCAATACTTTTTTCAATCATCTTCCTGGTCAGCAAAATGCTTAGTTTAACAGGACTTTACAATAATATTCAATATTTTAATATCAATGGGCTTTGTGGCATGAACAACTAATAAAAAGTTAAATACATCACCTTAACTAATACATATAAACATGCGAACGTGACCAGATAAGCCAATAATTTTTTAACAACATACTATTGGTGGTGGAAAGACAACAGATGTATAAAACTCAATCATAATGCAAATAAAATAAATTGAGAGCTGCATGAAAATTTATCATTATGATACAGCTCGATTAAATGGACTTTCAACTGGCAGTATGACCATGCTTTAAACTTTTCAACAGAGCCCATCCGGAATAGGCCAGAAGTGATGTGCTTGCATTGTATATGATTCATATCAACACAATATACATTCTCCACTCTGCAAGTGGACATGACTCTAATGAATGTTTATATGAATGATCAGACTAATAGGACATTCTAGCTGGCCTGTGCAAAACTTATTGTGCCATAATCTAGATAGGCATTCAATTTTATTTACTGTGAATCTTCTTAATGGGTAAGGAAAACTTTAGTAAGAGAGAAACTAAGGATTACATTTGGATTTTTAATGAGTAGTTAATAAACCAATGCATACAACTCCATGAAGAATCAGTATGATGCCTCGAGTGCCCATATAGACCACCATCAGAACAATTTGACAAAAAATATGCTTCATATTGCCTGTTCTGTCATGGCATAATCTAAATGCCTAAAATTCACTTAAGAAAATTAGGTAATAGTGATCTTTCTTTGAAAAATGCAATTATTAGATTGATTTCAAGAAAAAAAATTAACATGATCAAAAGATTGTTAAACATAGGTCATCATGTCAAGATGAATGTGCCAATCAAGTTTCATGACTACATCCGAGAAATTATGTTAAATGCCAACTTGATTTGTGTATCGGACATTCCAGACCAAAAAAGTCTACTTTCAAGAAGTTCAAAACCGAAAAATATTATAAAATTATTTAATGGC
This sequence comes from Potamilus streckersoni, assembly GCA_016746295.1. Lineage (NCBI taxonomy): Eukaryota > Metazoa > Mollusca > Bivalvia > Unionida > Unionidae > Potamilus > Potamilus streckersoni. Next base: position 855,768 of record JAEAOA010000176.1, read on the forward strand.
CTAAACATCTAATCATGTCACATACATATCCAGGAAAATACAATCTAGCAGCAATCTGCTCAAAAGAGATAGCATCAAATCAAAATGCTGATATTTTCAAACCTAAATGACTCCACTGCCAGTGAAACACCGTATAGTACCCAAGCTAGAAAGAATGTGGGACCAACTGTTTTGGAGGGAGATTACTGCCATAATTCTATGCTTGTATTTTCTAATCTTCCTTGATGCATTATTGTAAATGGCTGCTTGCAAGTACTACTTTCTTAATTCTATCCGTGTATATTGTATTCTTCACTGATGCAAATTATACACTGCAGTTTGCAATAACTACTTTCCTTCTGCATTATTGTAAATGACTGTTTGCAAGTGCTACATTCATAATTCTAATCATAAATTTTGTATTCTTCTTTGGTGCAAGCTGTAAATGGCTGCGTGCAAGTGATTATATCGACCTTCCTTCTGCATCATTGTATCTTGCAGTTTTCCAATTACTGAACTGATTCTGTAGTTTGTCATATGGCAAACAGTTATTACAAGTTTTGTATATTCTGTTTGTAAACTTGCCATATTACAATTACATCATTCCAACTGCTGTTTTTGGCCTTGCAACAATGTAAATACTAAAGTTTTATCAGTATAGTCTCTGTTGTCTAACTTGTCCAGACTTGTTGTCATAACGGCATATTAGATATTAGCATGTCATTGTGACAGCAGATAGCGCTCTAAATTTCTAAAGAATTTCCTTTACCAGAAGTAATTTATGCTCCCCTCTGATACCATTGTACAGAAGCTTGAGTGAAAATAATATATTTCTAAGCAACATCAATAGCACATAAAAAAAAGTTTATAGGTAAAATAACATTGAAAAAATAAGCATTCCTAAAGGATTTCTTATTCTTATCACAATCTTCTTTTTTAATCAAATTGTGAAAAATCATGTTCATATAAAAATAAAAATGTTTATATGCAATTCGAAGTATTAGGTTTAGTGTACAATAGTTTTCCAGTCCTTAATCTGCATTGTTATGTACAGAACCACAACATTTGAATATAAATAAATATATATATATATATATATATTTATTTATATTCAAATATATAAATTTGAATATATATTCAAATTTATATATATAAATATATATATATATTTATATATATATAAATATCTATAAAATATATATATATATATATATATATATATATATATATATATATATATATATATATATATATATATATGTATATATGTATATGTATATATATAAAACAAATTAAAATTTTAATTTAAAAAAACAGCTTTAAAACTGGTTTTTAATCAGAGACAAAAGACAATGTTACATATTTTACTTTTATTTCTTGTAATTCTTATCATTATTAAACCAATCAAAATAATAAATTAGTTCACGAATTTGAAAATTATAAATAAAGCACCCTTAGGTACTAATTATTTAGCTGCTCTCTGTTACATTAAAGATTTATTAAAAAAAAAACTTTAAAAGAATGTTTGAAGTAGGAATGTAGTGACACATGATTCTGGCTTATTAAGTGTGTTGCTCTTTGCAATATAACAGTAGTTTAGTGAATTATCTCTCTGTGTGTGTGTGTGTGTGTGTGTGTGTGTGTGTATGTGAGAGAGAGAGAGAGAGAGAGAGAGAGAGAGAGAGAGAGAGAGAGAGAGAGAGAGAGAGAGAGAGAGCACCACAACTGCATATTTCACAAATTTTTTGTAATTGTATACATGAATCCTAGGTCAATGAGCATGTTATAAGCAGTCTTAGGGTCTTTCCTTCAACAAGAGAATATTTACTGATCTTAATAATTATACAGAGTATAAATTTACTGATCAGTCTTTTTGGTTTGATTTTATTTAATTGCCAACATTTATCCTGTGTAGTTGTGGCAGTCTTTTGCTGTTTTAGGGTAGTCTTGGGGTCTTTCATTGGTGATTATTACTAGCATGGGAAAAAAAAACTCTCCTGATCGTACTCAATAATTTTACAAAGCAGGATTTTTATTAGTCACTGTCTCTTTAAAGGTTTCATTCAATATAACTTCATACATATATTCTGGGTAGGTGAGAGTATTTTTGAACAGTCTTGCAACAGGATAAACAATGAAGCAGTTGTTGGTTATGGAGATATTATTCCTGCTAGAATCCTTTATTGTTGAATTTAGTGGCTTTTTAGCATAAGGACAATATATTTAGGCATTCCAAAACAACACACAGCATCCACATCTCTCAAACCTATACTATATTCGGTACTAAGATTGACATGCACATTCACAGTCCACGATTCTGGGTCAGAAACTGTGAGACATAGGAGGGAAAGTTGTAGTTCCATCTTGCTGTAGAAGGTTGATTACTGGACATCCTCAAAGTGTACAAATCTTATGAAACCAAAGGAAAACCATTACATATTGATAACCTGACCCTTTTTGAAAAGAACATTGGTCAGTGGATGAAGGGACCATTATATATTAATAACCTGACCCTTTTTGGAAAGAACATTGGTCAGGGCATCAAGTTTACCAGGAATGTGTCTGATTTGTATGCTGATCTGAAGGTGGTAGAACAAAGGAACAAACTGTCTAACTAGCACACAACACTGGCAATTTCATGTCCCTGTTTGAGGATCACCATCATGGAAATGTCCAACATTCTCAAGACTGACTTCATTTCATGCAGAGTTGGTCCTTCTGGAAGTGAATGGCATTATGATGGCTTTCATTTTAAGGAGATGGATATGAAGAGGTTTTTTTCTTTTTGCCCCATTTTACATAGAGAATTATGGCAACAAGTGGGCTTCCCAAACATATGTACTGGTGTCTATACATACTGTTACTTCCGGTCAGAATTTCTCTAAAGAAATTATTGTTATGAGCAAACAGCTGTATTTATGCCACTGACACAGGAATTGTCATACCTCATTCATGATACTGACTTTTTGTTCGAGTGGACTGGTAGAGAGGTGCCAATGAGCAAGTAAAGCCATCTGTAATGGGTGCATATAAAGGCAGCCAAGCAAGATCAATTCTGCTGTCACACTGAAAAAGATTTTCGAGAATTCTCACACTGAAATCTACATCCAGTTGGAAATGTACTCTGTGTTCAATGAACAATATGATATGGACATGTGGAATTGAGGATGACTATAAACTCCTTACCCTGTGGTAGAAAACACTGTAAAGGCTGTAATTTTCCCAGTTCACAAGAAAAAAAAGGATTATGATAATTTACCATATGTTCTTGAAGGAGATTGTCCAGATACACCACTGTTGCTGTAAAGAAAGTCGACTGGAACAAAATGAGATGCATACATGCCAACCCCTGGCGAGGAAAAAGCATAATCCAAGTGGACAAAAGGAGTAATTTGAGCAGAAAAAGTGTAATCCACATATAACATAATAAAATTCAATGCGTATATGTACAAAACACATGCATACTTTCCGCAAATTTGGCGTAAGAAAGAATCCATTTGAACAATGGACAAAAACTTTTTTTATAGTTGTAGTCAGTATTCTATTATGAGTTCGGTAGATAATGCCCCTGCATTTATAAAATTTGTTTCCACAATTTAGCTCTGCTCTAAAAAAGAAGTTACCTTAGTATTGGAGTTAGCAAAATGAGCTAATTCAAAACATCTTTGTTTTACACGGACCAATATTAAAATCCTTTCCACACAGCCTGCAACGGGCATGAAGCTACCTTAGAATGGTACTGTATTGTGTTATTCATGTATTCATCTCCGAGTCATTATTTTCCATTTGGTTTTTTTTCTTCTTTCTAATCCTTCTGTAAAATCATTTGATAAACATTTTTATTGTAACATACACATCGACTAGAATAAATAAGATATTTACTGCCAAAATCTTACAGAATGGTTCCGTACCTTTTATTATAAACGAAGACTATGTGAACATAGATTAAAAATTAGAAAACCAGCTGCTATAAATAGAAACAGGTCTTCATGGAAATAGGTCAGCTAGTATAAATAGAACATAACACTAAAGAAATTCACTGCGTCTACAGACATGTACTTTTATGTCATAGTTACTCAGAAACTGTCTTTTCTTGAATATGTTTTGTGCAATTAGTGGGATGTTAATAAAAATGAGAAAACAAATTATTAATATTTCTGGGAGGGGGATATAGCGAAAAAGCGTAATTTAAGTACATTTACACATAAGACTAATTTAGTGAAAAAAAGCGTAAAGATTATGCCAAAAGCGTAATGGTTGGCATGTATGGAGATGCAATAGATAATTTGGTAAAAGCCCAGGGGCTAATCTTATGACCAAATAAAAGAAACTGAAAATGGTAAACTTTGTGGCATACCATAGAAACTTTCACAATGCCATGTTAATAGGATCATGAAAGTAGGCATCTGTGATTCGGAGACAGATGGCATACTTTTCCCTTCAGATGCTGATTCATATTGATCTGACATCTCCATTTTGAAGAATGAATTCACTGAGGCTAATCAGGCCCACTTGCCATTGGCTTTTTGATAAGGAACAGCTGTGAATAGAAAGAACCCTGGAGATTATGACACAATCTCCCTGACGATTTGTTGAATGGCAAATGTGTATTTTGCTGAAGACTATTGCATTTTTCCTTATCAGATAATTAGAAATGAATAGGAAGAGGATGAAGGATATAAAAAAAAAAATCAGCTCTTCTGAAATTACCTGGATCACCTATTTGTTTTGTGGAAATTGGCTGAACCGTGACTAAAATTGCAGGATTTAAGAACAGACTAGAAGACTGTTTGTGGGCAGTGGAGGGTAAATCAGTGCAAAGAGGAGGTTTGGGGGTGGAGAAACTTGGTTTCATACATTACCTATATGGGTGCCCCCTAGATTCTTTTGGCTGTTGTCTGCCAGCATAAGGTTGAAATGTGAACAGCATTTTGAACATAAACTATCCCTTTTGCTTGGCTTGCCTATCGCCATCTGTTGTGCTAGGGATGGCTTTGTTTTAAACAAAGATATGAAATTTTTCTTGACCTGTCTGATTCTTAATTTCTTTAATTTGTTCCCCCAAACTGCAATGGTAAGCTGAACAGAGTCTTTCCAAAGCTGTGTAGAGGGTGGTTCAGACATCTATCACTAAGATACCAGTCATAATATGATTATATAAGATCCCCATAACAGATCTGTATTGTAGAATAAACAGATCTAAGATCTCCATAACTGCTGAGAGATGAAGCCACAGGCCTGGCAAGATGGATGGATCTTACAAAGATCCCATTAATTGTAATTGTATATAGTTATATAGTTATATCATGGCAGAAAGATTCCTGGATGATATGCTGCACATATTGCATGGTACTGACATTCTGTACACACATTGCATGGTACTGACATTTTGTACACACATTGCATGGTACTGACATTTTGTACACACATTGCATGGTACTGACATTGTGTACACACATTGCATGGTACTGACATTCTGTACACATTGCATGGTGCTGACATTTTGTACACACATTGCATGGTACTGACATTTTGTACACACATTGCATGGTACTGACATTCTGTACACACATTGCATGGTACTGACATTTTGTACACACTTTGCATGGTACTGACATTTTGTACACACATTGCACAACTTATGCAAATCTTCCTTCGCTTTAAAAATGTCACATTTATTACATTTCATTGACAGTTTCACTGAAACAAAATAAAACACCAATAAAAAGTTTAACTTGACAATGCAGAATGTAATAAGTAGCTCAACAACAGCTCTTGTTAAATAGGTGAGCAACAAATAGGTAGTCGGTGTGAAACAGTGAATTACACAAAACATCACCTATTGAATGTTGAAGAAATTCCCATTGCCAACCAGAGATATTAGTAAATATTTGTGTTTCTATTAATAAGTATGTGACACTTGCCACAGCAAATAAAAATTCCATGTGGAAGCTAGAAGAATGATAAAATCATTTAAAATCATTACAAAACATGTCTGCAGTTGTATGACACTATTCATAGTGCACATCTTGGTGTATTCTTTGAATTGTCCTCCAAACTACTGGTCCTTTCAACTATGCCAAAGGATCCTTTTCCAAAATCATTTTCACACAGCAAAGGTCAGATTCCCATTTATCACATTGCATGGCTCAGATATCTGCTGTCAATTTTTTTAATGGATTTTTGTATCTTTAAAATGATGAATTTAATTAAATTTGATTCCAGAGTATTCAGGATGGGTTTAGAATCACTGTCAGACATTTTAAAGTCAAGGTACACATGAAAAGTTTATAGAATCACTGTCAGACATTTTAAAGTCAAGGTTCACAGGAAAAGTTTATAGAATCACTGTCAGACATTTTAAAGTCAAGGTTCACATGAAAAGTTTATAGAAACACTGCCAACTATAGTTTGTAGGGTAAACACAAATGCTGCAGAAATCAAATTTTTTAAATAAACAAACAAAACTGTACATCATGAAGAAAACACAATCAAGCGTAAAGAAGCATTCCCAATAATGGTCAGAAATTTTTCATATGATAAAAATTACCGGAAGAGACTGAGAAGAAACAAAACAAAATATTCTGATTATACTGGCACATTATATGCTGGAAACTAGACTTGTCATAAATTGCCATAAAGACAAGAAAGGAACAGAAACACTATAGCTGTATGCCGGAAACAGATGATACATTACAAATTACCATAAAAAAAACTTCAAAGGACTGAAAATATTTGCATATGGTTTCAACTTCTACCAAATTTGTCTTCTGGTTAATTTTTTAAATGTAAAATCGTGATTTTGTTTTATATTGGAGAATGAATTCATGAACAAGCTCGGCAACTCTGGACATTCATGTCAAATTTGGGACAAAGGGTATTCTGGTTGTACCTATACTATCTAATAAGTCAGAGAAAGTGACAAACTCAAAACAATATTTACAAATGTATAAAATATTATATACACTCTGTACAGGAATGATCAGTATACAATATAAGTACTTATTAAAAGATGAATGATTAAAAATCACATTGATATTGGCATGGATGGTCAGGGGTCCTTTTGTTTTACAATGTTTACTGTATGACAGTGAAGCTTACAAACTTGCACCTAGTGGTGGCATATTGAAATAATGGGCAAAAATTATTGCCCTTTGCTGAGCACAAAAAAACCCCCAAAAAAACAAACAACAAATTGTTATCTTTAAGTAGGGTTGGACTTGGGAGGTAGCAGGCTTATAAACCTAATGTTAATATGATTTGGGAATATATTCAAAGGAGAAACCAAGGACAGTCTTGGAGGTAGAAGTGATTTTTCCCAAAATTTCTAATGTAGCTTTCTCCCTGATAGCGTCATAAAAACCAATACCAATACAGCTAAAAATGCAACCTTTGCCTCTTCCATGCTTTATATGAGGCAACAAAGTAAAGATGATCAAATCTGCTTCTTTCGATAAACATAACTGCTGAAGAAACACTACCACCTTCTCCAAATTATTTCAGGATTGTTATGGAAACAGTAAATTACCTTGGTAATTTTTGACAGGGTGGCTGCCATACTCTGTGATGTTTTTTCAGTACTCTGTAAACTCACATGCACTTCCTCTTGGTTGTTACTGCTCTCTGTTCTTACTTTCAGATGCAACTGTAATAAGACAGAAATCTTTATACAGTTCTGGATAATGTTTCAGTCAAATGAGTCAAATACCCATCATCTTGAAACTTAATTGCTAACCTGGAAGTATACATGAGATTGTACACATTTATTTATACCATTTGTTTCAAAACTCTTGCTTATCCTGGTTTGCTTTTTTTTCAATGCACCTTCTGTAGGGGCTGTATTGATTTGCTATTTTCAATTCACCCTTTTGGACAGGTACAAATAATCAATTATTACTTTTATTTTTCATTTTATTAAAGGCTTCAAGAACAAGTCACAATTGTTTTTACTCTAGCTTAAATTTTCAGAGTGTTGTTTTGTTGCATCACACTTTTAGTAGTATACCACAAAAACTGAAAACTTGCATGTTCTTCATTTCTTTTATTAAAACATTAACCCTCTGATCCTGAATAAATCTGTTGCATGCAATCTAGTTTTGTAAGATGTCTGCATTCTAAACTATCTGATAAAAAAGCATGGGTCACTAATCAATACCTACAAATGAAGTACCATATTACCTGATGGTTCAGAATACTAGAAACAATGCCCAATATATTTTTTTTAAGAAAAGTTATTTAAACTGCCACTGTTGTAACAAAATTTTTTGGGAAATACCAAATTAAGAATCTGTAGTAAAAAAAAAGTGGTATTTAATTTGTACTGTAACAAGAGGCTTAGTAGGTGGTATATTGCTCGTCTGCAACTAACTTTTGACCTTTTCACTAAGCATGCTGATGGGGCTATGTAAGAACACAACCAATGTAAATAATCTGCCAATCATCATTTGACATATTTTACTACATCCTCAAATTCCTTTTCTAAAAATAAAGGGATGATTAACAGGCATAGTCTTTAGCTTATAATAACACTCATCCAAGATGTTAATCATACAAACTCATTTACCAAGCCTTACCGATTAAAAATAGTTACTGGAAATAGAGAAACAAGCTCAGCCACTTAGATGTAATGTATCTCATCAATATGTGCAGATCTAATTTATTACAGAACCTGTTATACAATGAAAATAGAGCCTTACTTAAAACCTGATTGGAATTTGAGTCAAACTAATGAGATACAAGGTTACCTCACTAATATTCATAGATCTTTTTTACAATCAAATTCTTCCACCATTTTGAAAATTTAAGACCATTTAGCAAAACTAATATAAAAAAAAATTATTAGAAATATATAGTAAAGTTTGTTTAGCATCTTCTTGGATACATTTCCTGTTTTAATATTCGAGTTTAAATACCTTGGCCAAATTTCTAATGTATTCCAATAGCTTTGTTATAATAGTCTTTTGTTTTTAATTGGGTATAGCATTAGCTCTGTGTGGGCCAGTGAAAATTAGCTCAATTATAACATTTTTATCAACTTAGGTGCTGAAGCCAGATAAACAATGACAGTCAGTGCTATAAGTATTCCATAGCTCTAAATAAGGCTTTTCCTGCATTTCAAGTGAATTGTGGATCACACTTGTCAAAATAAAGGTCTAATTTGCCAAAGAAAACTTATCATGCTGATAAAATGCAGGATTTTCTTTTCAAGCTTTTTAAAGATTAGTTTCCACATGTATGCCACTTAGCCTTATTATGATTGTCTGGCCATTTATCAAACTTCTGTCTAAGGCTGTAAATTTTATTTACAGTGGAGCTTGTTATATATGAAAGGGGAACAGATCACCTGGGATACCTATAATTAGTCCTAACTTGGCTTTTACATAAATGTGGTTCTAACTGCAGCATAATTATTACTTTAAAACTAATTATGGATGTTAAGAAATAGACATTGGTGTTATTGTCAAAAAGATAAGACAGTAGTGATATTGCATTCCAAATTTTGTCATGTTGGCTAAATAAAAAAAATTCAAAGTACTAAAATGTATCAAATAAAAGAAATCATAATGATGAATACCTTCAGACTTAGTATAGGAAAAAGTAGTAATCAAAATTCCGCAAAGTTACAATAGAAGCTCAATAGTTTTGACTTACTAAGTGGGAAAAATCATGTTTTATTCTTTTCTTAAGACCTGACTGTACTGATTTGGGACACCATTTACGCTTTCTGCTTGTCTCTACCATACAGGCATCAACCTTTTCTAGTAACACGTTGTTGATGTAGTCTTTTTTCTCCACATCCAAAGGTTCAAATTCTGTAATGACAACATGAAAACATTAAAATAATACTAACATGAAAACATTATAATCAAACTTGTAACTACAAAGCTAATCCATGTATTTTGAAGTGGTGCCTCTGTATTTGGTGGGACCAGTTTAGTCTAAACTCAATTTATGTTGGTTTACAGTGAATTTAGTTGGCAAAAGTGTGTTGTTAACATAAATACATTGACAAATTATTGGACTATTTATTTAATGAAGTTTGTCTGATTGGTTTTCATTTGAGTAAATTATTCAGCCAAGTCGATTAGCCTTTGAATACACAGACCTGTTTACCCATAAATTTTCCTGTCGGTATTTTAAGCAATGCCTGTCAGTATTTTCAGACCGCAGTCAGTATTTTCAGCACACAAATCGTAGATACTATCAATATACTATAATTATCATTATGTAGTATTACATGACATAATGACTATACAATATTGTGTAAATAACTCCTAGTTTGCAAAGATGCTGGTATTCAGTTAATTCTGTGTTTCAAGACACAAATATGCAGAAATTGAACACCACTGACTTAAACATCCTGTTCATATTAGTGATAAAAACCACAAAAAAATACAACATAACCAAATTTATTATGTTGTTTACCTCCGTTACTTTCTCTAGAAATTCTGTTTTCTCAGCTTCACACATATCCATAACATTGTAATTAAAGCCAATTCTCTATTTTACATGGTTAAGGACTTGATATAAAACATTATGACAGACATTGTTACCACCCATCCACTTAGAAAATAATAAATTTATCTAGATAGGTGAAGGCAATCTTATTTATCTGATAAAATCTAGTATCATCTTTGTCAATATTTACTAGAATGGAAATAAGGTTCATAAATTATTTTTCATTGCTTCCGTTAACTTGTCAGCTGTACTCAATGACAAATTCATATTTGCAATCAACTCACATAGAATCGCCTCAGCACGTGTTTTTTGTTTTTGAAGTATGTTTTGATCACTGACTTCCTTTCCTTTCATCATTGACAAAATGTTTCTATTTCCATTCACTAATGATTTCAATTTTGTATGATTTTCCGATATCACATGCCGTGAACAGTCATTCCGTCCACCATGTGCACAGGAAAAGTGTAAGTTGCAAACAGTGCAATGCACAAAATGTTCTCCTTTTGACGATGGTTTAAGGCATAGCCACAGAGTATAATAAACTGGTAGAAAATGCTGCTTTCTGTGTTAGACTTTCCATTTTCATCATCAGTTTCGTGCTGAAACTTTCTTGTCGGCGGCATTTTCCTTTGTTTAAACAACCGGATGTTGAGAATGTCAAAATAAGTGACGTGGCACAAAATGCGGACGTGGATGTGGACAGAAGAGACGATACAACGAAACAAAACGGAAAAAAAAACGGCTTAAAAAATTAATTTTGAAAAAGTAATAAATAAATGCAACCTCAAATCGTATTTTCAGTTTAATGACTGTATGACCGTACGGATGGGCTTTATTCCGTACAAATACAGTCGGGTAAACAGGTCTGAATACATCCTTAATCTGATAGGAGTTTGATATGGTAGTGATCATGCTTGCAAATAATGACCCTTGAGCACTGACCAAACCCTTTGATTATCTAGATATCTGAACAGACCTGTGTTGGTCAACTATATCCTTCTAAAGTACAAATCATACATATTTTGTAGGCATTGAGAACTGATTATTTCAGTAATGGGTGTCATTTGTTAGAATTTGATTGTACATACATATAAAAGGTAATTATTCACTTTATTTGGATCCTCGTACTTCCATATTCCTATATTGAAAAAAATCAAAATCAGGAGAAACACCATTAAAAATCAGGAGGCAGTGTAATAAATCAATAGGTACAAGAGTAAGTCGTATATAGCATTAAGATGTCTACTTTTGTTATTTCAGTCCATTATATGTTGCAGATTTGTACTTCTGCAAAATTTCATCATTTATTTGTCCTTGGGTGCCAAATTTGCTAACAAGAATAGCTTCCAAGGTTATGCTGACAGGCTGGCTCTTTGGCTAGTTGTTTTTTTCTGACCATTGAGAATGCTCTTTCAGCATTGCTGTTGCTGTGCCATATTGAAAGTATTGATAGCATTACTTTCCCAAGGATTGAAACAACAGTTGGCCAGAGCCATCTCTTTTTTCATGAGAGCAGCTCACTGATAATTGGCTCTTTCCAAATTTAATTCAGAGTCTAAATTGTAGCTTCAGTAAAGCTGAAACTATGGAGATCATTAGTGTTGATTTCTTGCATTCGGCTGGAGAAAAAGGCCAGGTCCTTAAACAATACTACAAATTGTTTTGACACATCTGCAATGCTTGCATGATTAAGTAAATCATCATATAGTGGAAATTTTTACTTCATGTATGACAGTGATTTGATCAGAAATGCCTTACAGTGCATTCTTGTCTGTAACTGTGCTTCGGTATTCATCTTCTCAAAAAGTTTGTTCATTGCCTCACCCAAGTACAAGTCCTGTGAATGAATGTACAAACTTTCATTTTTTACATCAATTTCTGTGATGTCTGTCTTTGCAACAATGTACTTTGGTTTAATAACAATAGAAAGGAATTCTCACCAGCATCTGGCCCTGCATTCTTACAAGCAGCTGCTGTAGCCTTCTGTGCTTTTGCCTTTTCTTCTACAACATTTTTATAATTCACATTAATGCTAATTCTGACAAAAAGTATGAAAACTATTTTGTTTGCTGTATACCAAAACTTCGACCTGTATTCAAGGTTTCAAGAACAGGACATATCGGGGAAAAATTAAACGTTGCTTGATATGTAAGCTGGTCATAATTAATTTTATTTACTTCACAAATACTAACTCTTGTAAAAACAGAATCTGCTCTGATCACTGACAAGTCATCCTTCTTTCACCATGGAAAATTGCAGTGGCCTCATGATCCTAATATCTTTCTCGCACCGTTTGTGGTTTGCAGTTGCACTGTGTTTATTAATGTTATATAGATCACTACATTGTATTGAGAGATGCTGTGAGCAACATTGGCAGAATGCTTGATAGACCATGCAAGTCGATGGACGAATGTATGCAAACTGCTTCTCCCAATCACTCCTATATTTTTGCTCCCATTTCTTTTTCTTGGCTAGTGAAAATTCATCCGTTACTTGCTTTTCTTCTTGTTTTTGCTTCTTGCTGAGGAACATATCTATTATATTGCTGAGATTTGCTGATATTGTCGGGTAAAGAGAACCACACAGTGTTAAAATCTCTGAATGGCAGATGAAAACCGAAAATCAAGCTGCATATGGTAAAGTACTAATAAACATACCAGACACAGAAAAACCAGATACAAAAACAGGGAAACAGAAAATGATGTTTTTGTATTTAAAAAATATGGCTTTTTTCTCCACGAGTCGAAAATCGGGATATTTTATTGAAAATCAGGGAATCTGGAAATAGGTCAAAAAATCGGGATTCTCCCGATTTTTTCAGTAGGGTTGGCAGGTCTGTATTTACATGTCCCAAAAAATACTTTGGGCAAAATCATGTTAACATTTTCAGATAAGATTAACCTAAAGGTGTGATCAAGTATAAACCAAAATGAATGTCATGTGCTATGATGTCACAAAGAAAGTAACATTTATGGAAAACAAATGCATACTACCCTGTTATTTGTTATAAGAGACAAGACATTCTCTGTTGTTGACCTGGTTCAGTACCTGGCTACCACTATAAAAGGTCCTACTGATCAATAATGTCCTTTTTTTTTTACGACATTCTTGGTGCAGAGCATGCAACATTCAGGACTGAACGAGCTTTGGTTAAACTATTTTAGTATTAAATCTTTGAACAATAATTAAAATTCATTAGTTTGAAAAAATGTGCCTACATCACATGTATGACTTCCACTTCAGGTGTTTACAATCTAAAACTGCCAGGCTCTACAACTTGATAAACATGAATAAAATAGGATAAAGCATAATATGGCAATAATTTTCAATATAAAATCCTCCCCAGTTATAATGTGCTTTACTTTAATGCAATTCAACACAGCAGCAATATGGACCCCAAAATAAAAATTACAAAAATCATTTAAAATTTTTTGGGAAACATTTTATCTGAAATCTTTCAGGGCCCCGAGTGGCCGAGTGGTCTAAAGCGCTGTCCGTTACGGATCACTGCCATCTCACCTCTGTCTGGGTGGGTTTGAGTCTAGGATTGTGGATATGTGAGAAAGCTTGCCAGTAGCTTCTCGTGGGTCGGTGGTTCTTTCCGGTGATTTCCCGGTTTCTTCCTCCACCATTAATACTGGCTGCCATGAATAGCCTATCGTGTGCTGAAAAATGGCATTAAGCACAACAACATCTGAAATCTTTACATAAAATACAACTGTACTTGATGTGGAAATTACCAGAATGTGTTTTTAGTCATAGTTTAATCAGCCTCTTTTGTATTCAGGCAAGGTAAGTTTTTGATTGTATTCCTAACACCTGAAATTATCCATGCCTCTAATAAACCATAACTGCCACTAGTCTATATCAACTACTCTATTTAGCTGAAATAGCATGACTATTTTATTTCTCTTTAGTACTAAAGCCACACCAGCTGACAGCAACTGTCTCTGTAAACACAGCTCACTGTATATAGACATTGTTTGTTGACACCTGGATTATCAGCAACATGTATTTGTCTGTAATCTATTGCAGTGCAGACCAGAAGAGATAGAAGTTTATTTGCATAGTGTAGCTAAAATATAAATGATGTCTATTCAAACATTTGTCACTTTCCAGTGAAATCGAATTTAAAAGCAAGTTTAGTTATAGCAGTATTTATGAGTGAAAACATTTAATCTCACAATGGATAAATCCAGGAAAAGGAACACTTATTTTGTCAGTAGGATTGTGGTTTTAACATATTCATGGAGAAGGATGTTTAAAACATTTGGGCAACAGCAACACTACAGCAACCTTTTGTTTGATGATATTCAGCACTGGATCAAAATTGATGGTCACTGTCCCACTGTTAGACTGATACCCAAATTGTCTAGTTCTTCAATGGAAGTGTTATCATTAGTTTCCCCCTGAATCAAATGACTGTGCTTCTGAGGCATCAACAGGAAGTAGGTTCTACTATTAATAGTGACCAGGAGGACCCACCCAAACTACAAAAACCATATTTACATTAGAATAAAGCCAGGATGTTGATCACTTGAAGATGAGAAATATCAGACTTTACTATTGGAAAACAAATAAATATAGCAAAAAATAATGAGACCTATTTAGTCTCAAACAAACTAAAATCATGAAATACAATATGAAATGCACGTTTATTCACGTGTTTATTCCATTTGGATTAGTACTTTTTTTGCAAACAAATGTGTTTCTTTCAGACATTAGTTGATTTTAAATGATTTACATGTGGATGTAAGCTTCTCATTTTCTTGTTATCCCATGTTTTGCAATTGCTAAAAGCATGCTACATATGTGATGTCACTTAGATATTTTGAAATGAAAATGAGATATTAATAAAAAAATGACTTGACAATATCCTGTGCACTTATTAATGATAGGTGTTCCTTTATCTAATTGCGGATGGGTGTAAAAATGGTAAATATGTGACAGTGACCTCCTAATTAACATCAGGCTGCAATGGTTTCAAGAGCAACCTAAATTTAATCATATTTTGCAAGTGATTACAATGTATTTAATCACTCTAGTGGCTGAAGTGGTTAGAGCACCTGCCTCAGATGTTGGAGGTTGTGAGTTTGAACACTAACTGAGGAATACCGAAAACTTATAAAAATGATACTTGGTGCTTAGCATTAAGAGGTTTGTATGAAGACTTGTCAGCCTGGTGTCAGGATGATGTGACTGAGTGGGATATGATGCTATATGTCTGCAGCAGGATGCCCAAGTGCTAGATAGCACTAAAAACTGTCACACTGCAGTTATTGTAGCAATATGACTGAAAAACTGTTAAAGCTACATTAAAAATCCAAATCACACACACTTAATCACCTTATGCAGCTGCAGATAAAAATTATAGCTAGTACTTAGATTTATTAAAATGAGGTGTTTATCTTAACTTGTTTTAATATTACTTGCATCCTTATCTATCATATGTACAACAATATGATTTGAAAGAAAACAATGTAAAGCTTGGAATATTTTTAATTACTTTCTAAAATGTTATTATCAGACAATTAAATGTGCAAATACCATGCTATGAAAAAAAAATTCAACATAATTTACATACACTAACAGCATTACTATACATCTGATTGTTTTGTTACCCCCACCCCCAAAAAAACGTGTACAATATGTCGACAGCTTTTATCAGTTTCACTACACTGCTATTTGGTACATAACACAGCAGTTATGGACTGCTACTACTGCCTTATAACAAGGGAGAGCTGTACATAGAAAAGTGTGCAGTAGTTAAAAATAATTATATAAGAATAAAAAGTTGTATATGAATCACAAAAATTCTCCTTTTATAGACACCTAACAAGTAGTTGTAGATTTTAATCTCTTCAAAAATTTTTTATATTACTGTGAATTGTCCATTTTTTGTGTGATCTAATGTTTTGAGATTTTGTGGCTGCTAAAAAACACAGATTTACAGACCCAAATGATTTATTTGTGAAAACAACATAACCCCTTTTCTATTCATGAACTGAAAGGAAAATAAACTGTTATTTTCAAATGTAACTTCCATAAATATACCAAGTGAATGAAAACATGTACAATGAGGTGACATTGGCTTTAAAAGAAGTGTCACCCAAAATATCACAAATCTCAATATTTTGTTGCCAATTTTCAAAACACCATAAACTGGTGTTTTGACTGTGTGTGGGTGTGTCTGTGTGTACAAAAAAAAAGTGAAATTGCATGCAAGTAATATTTTTAATAGGTGACAAATAATTATTGACTAGGATTTACATAGAGAAAATAAAAATAACCAAAGGAAATTTTGATGAAATGAAGACAAAACTAGTTGGAAATATATTTGTATATTGACAACTTGGATTTGAGTAGTAAACTCCAAAATGTGTTAAGTAATGTACATGTATATGAAAAATCCAGGAATTCAAATATTAGATGTCTGAAAATTCATGTATCAGTCATATCCTGTTAGAAAACAAAAATAATGTATATAAAAAATGGTAGTCCTTGCTCATAACTAAGCAAATCACTCAGATATTCATTGTCCCCAGTAGTTTGTGGCTGTACAGTTGTTTACATGCTACATGTACATGGACTGAAATTGACCTTGATTTTGGTCAGCCAAAGACAAGTATCACCTTGCTGAGGCTACCATGGGGACAAGACTATTCAAGGGAAAAGAAAACGCCAACAAATTAAAAAGTTTAACAAACATACATGCAAGATGTAACACCTTCAAGTAACTGTATGGCAAGATATCTATCATTTCAAACAACTGGAAATTTAACTTGTGTTTTACATTGCCTATGATGTTGATTGCAAACAGGAAACTTTTTTCTTGCAAACAGGAAACTTTTTTTTGCAAACATGAAACTTTTACAGCATGATAAATGTGCTCCAATCACTATGGAAAATCAGTTGGATTCCACTACTTTTATTTAAGCTGGGTGTTGACACCCTTGAAAGGTCCTTTGTATTTAATTTTTTTTACTGAAGATTGTAGTCAGCTTGCTTTGAAGGTGAATGTATTATTGATGGCACAACTAAAAGCCATCTTTGGTGGACCAATCAAATGCCCATGTTATTACAGTGGCAACACTAATTACAGAACAGTGATTGGGACAGAATTTTGTTTTCCATTTGCTAAGTAATTATACAGAATGATGAGTGCAATGATGAACCCCTGTGGCTCCATGCTACAGTATTACTGAAATCCACTGAGCATCAAAGCAGCACCAAAATTGATTGCATAGCAAAACACTTCTTTCAGCATTCATCTTTGAAAAGGGAACAGATACAACTTGACATTTTACTTTGATTAATAATGCAGTGTAGTGAAACAAATGTGAGTGGAAGGAATATCATGAAATCAAAGGCAAGTGAACTTCACTTTTGGGTTGCTGTCTCTCTAGCTCAAACACTAAGGTGATGCTCTTTTTCAAGCTGCAAAAGGGGCTGATACAACCAGGATGGATTGCAGCTCAACAGTATTCTACAGTGCACTAATCTTTTCTGCACATTTGTCTTAAGAAAATTAAACCTCTACCCTAGGTCAACATGTGCTATCTATGATAATTATCATAATCCAAAAACCTGTAGTGGTATCTTCTAAATCCAGATCTTCAACTGTCCGGCCATTCACTTGCAGATTATGGATAAATACAGTTCTGTAAATCTGAAAAAGTACAATACAAAATCTTCATGCTCTGATACAAAATATATGTTTTATACATTCAAAATATAACTGAGTCATAAAATACAACTTTGGTGGCTGACCTTTGCAAACCCAAATACTTTTCAAATACTGCCTTATTGTATATGCCTCTTTCATCTACTTATGTGATTCCTTCATTTATTTACTGTACATGTCTCTTTCATTACTATATGTGCCTCATTCATTCACTTACTGTACATGTTAACCCTGTGTTAAATTTTCACAAACCTTGATTGTTGTAGGGTCACAAAACAACAACTTATTTTCCCTTTTGTCTTAAACATGCATCTCTTGCTGGATGCCATTGTTAAAGAATTTTATAACCAACAGTTTGATCATGCAGACGCTTTGTATGAAATGGGGTAGTTTAAAGCGTCTGATGTGCTGCTGTAAAAAGTCTGGATCCCTAATTTCACTAATGTCAGTGAGTAAGACTAGTGTACTGCTGATGATATATGACATACTGTCAGTGGCATCGCTAGGATTGGTGTCACCCAGTGCTGTAAACTCACGGTGTCACCCCTCCAGATTTCTACCACAGATTTATTCTTATTTTTTCAGCAAATAACTCCAAATTTTGATCCTACCTGCATGAGCCCTAGATGCTCTGCAGACTGCATGATGGCACCCTGACCCAGTTCTGCCTTTTAGTCATGTATTTATTTAACTATGATAGGTTATCGCTTATGAAATATGACTGGACCAAGCAATGTCTGCTCTATACAATTTGCAATTTTTCATTTGGTGTCACCCCTCTGAGATGGTGTCACCCGGTTCGGCCCCGCCTAGCTATGCCACTGCATACAGTTAGTGTTGTCAACAAATTGTTTTTGTGAATGGGTACCAGGGGGTCAAGCTAGACTTAAATTGTAGGGAGAAGTGACTTCTTTTGGTCAGAACAGGGAGAAGTGGGAGCTAAACATGGAGTGGAAGCTAAACCGGAGAAGTAAGACCAAAGCATATATATGCATTATCTTATCTCCATTTCTCAGTATGCTTTTAACAGTTTTAAACAATGACTTTTTTTCAAGTTTAAAAATATGTTTTATGTTTATTATCAACCCATTTTGTACATGTATACAAATTATTGTATTCATACCCATTATATTCATCATACTTGTAGTATGTGTTTGGATTGAGATACAGGCAAATTGGAGACATGACTTAAAAGGCACAGCAGAAGCTATACATTGTAATTATTTTAACTGAAACCAGTAACAAGATTAGAGTCTTGTAATTTCAAGTTGGTAAAAATGCTTAAAAAGCTACCACTTAATTATTTTATTTTGTATAAATTTTGTGTAAAATTGCAGTAAAAAAAATTTTTGTAGCATTTTTTGAAATAACCTCATTTCATGTACATAGGATTAAATGCACTAGCGACTTCAAAACATACTCTTTGTCCTGATTTCCTTGCTCCCAATAAAATATTAATGTAGCTATTCATAGACAACACACAGAAGCATTAAAGTAAATAGATAACTAAACTGGACCCTTTTTTCCCCCCCAAAAAAACAAAACATTCAAGAACACATATTGCACCAAGTGAGTGCATCTATTTTTAGAAAGAGGATATTTCTAAATATAACTATTCACTAACTTGCTTTGTTACAACAAATTCATTAATAGGACTGCATATTTATGGTTGAATTATTTGTCTACCTACTGGTATTAACAATATAAATCGGTTATATAATATTTACTTCACAACTATATATCTCTTCTGTAATTTCGCAAAAATTAATTACTGTAGGTCAGGAAACAACCATGATCTTGCAGCATTGTATCAAATTCCACAAGAGATTGCCATGTGTTTTTGACCTACAATATTAAATATTTAGGCTAAATCTACTATGACATAATATTTATACTTTGTTATCATTATATTATTTATTTTCCTGAATCTATTTGCCCAATTATTTAGAATACAGACAGTTTGACGATGTGGTGTATCACATACATAGTGATGCCTGACATCACAAGTTCTTTAACGGTTTCAATCTGATTTTATCAAGAAAATATGCAAATACGGCTGTTAAAATCTCCATTTATAAAAACAAGAAATTCATTAGAAAACACTCCACCGATCACATTTTTTTAAAAGCAAATTACTATTTATAGATGCATTTCACCGAGGGGCATGTAAAATGTTATAATATGCAGCCATTTTATGTCCAAAAATCGAGGGCAAAGTTATTTTCTCTTTCAGAACAGAAGAAGGCAAAGTTTACAGTTTTCACTTTTGACTTTTTCACCCATTTCACCTGGTAGCGTGACCCCTGGGGTACTCATATTTAATTTTCAATGCCCGGATTTTTCACTACAGTCACGTACTCGATTGGTAGCCCTAGTACCTATCTAATATTGCAGTAACTATGCGAAACAGTTAAATACAAATATCATGAAAACTACTATAAAACATCCCCTCTTTTGAGATTAAACATCACGTTTTGCTTACGCTTTGATGGAAAAAAAGGAATCAATTTTGCCAACATAAAAAAATTGAACTGATAAAGCATAAATTTACTGTCCTTCAGTCTTAATTAGCCAATGAAGAACCTGAAGGAACTAAACTCTACCCTGAACAACTTTAAAATCTCATTCTAATGAACTAATTCCAAAACAGTAATATCTACATGTTATCACATTTAATTTTATGAAAGTCACTATCTCTGACAAAATCACTCAATATGGCTGGTTTTCAAATCACTCTCCCACTCATCAACCACAATGAGTGTTGGATTGAATGGGTACAGCTGGTTTCCTTAGGGTAGGCTGTACAAGGACATGCTTAGAGATCATATCCACATTTGGTGGCATAGATTGCATGCTGCTGTGAGACATGCTGGACTACAAAATGTTCCTGACTGGATAAATTGTCGATTTTGTGTCTGTATTAACTGGAAGCAGAAGTGCTCTTTATTTGCTGTACATGCATACATGCCAACCCCTGGCGAAGGAAATGTAATCTAAGTGGACAAAAAGAGTAATCTGAGAAGCATTTGAAAACACTTTGTACCAGCTGAGACTATGGATGTTTTGCACACCAGAAGAGCACTAAGTACTAGATTACTGAGCCTGTATCTGAATTCAGTTCAAATTTTGCTAACAATACAGAATAATGTCTTACTGCCAGCATTAGAATGTTAAAAAATCTATATTCTTTTAGTAACCTGACAAAGAAGTGTAAATTTATTTCTTCCAGCTATTGGGTCGTTTTACTCATTTAGCTAGGAAATAAGATTTTTAAAAAATTTTGTCTACATGAAGTATATCATCAGGTAGAATGCCAATTTGATACTTCAGTTATTCTCCTTCTAATTTATTGACAGCCTTACATGCAGCAAGGTGCATCAAATGACAGAAACAACCTCTATGTACACTGAGACATTTTTAAAAATAGAGAATGCAGCTCCTTTATGAATTCCAGTTGTCACAGATGCCTTATCAGCTGAAAACTCCATACAGTTCTGCCAATTTATATGTTTATTCAAAGCATTATCATGCAAATCAAAAATGTTTTCTACAATGGAAATTACTGTTAATTCAGGTAATGAAATAAGAGCAATTTAACTTTGTTGTTTTCATTGTCTCTTACACAAAGTACAACTTTTTGTCATCATAATTATGACTTCTGTCTGTGGCAATACTAAACAACCAAATTTTCATGGCTTCTGCAATCTTAACTGAAGTATCTTCAGCCAAACACCAAACAAGATATGATGATTTTGCACATGCAAGTATTTTGCAATTTTGGAATCAGGAAACATCTGTTTGACCAAAGGACCAATGTAGTCTTCTACCACTAGAGGCATGTTCTATTAAGAACTCAGTAAATGACATGTGCATTTATGACATTTGTGTCCACAATTAGGTTTTCTTGTAAAAATGAAGTTACATGAGTACTGGAGTTAGTATAATTCAAGCTTTCTTTAGTTCTCAAGTGTTGCACCATATCAAATTTACAAACATAAATAATATTAAAGTCCTTCCCACACAGCCTGCAATGGACACGATCCTGCCCTAAAATAGAACTCTGTTATGTATTCCTCACTAAATCGTTTTTTTCATCTTTTTTTAATCCATCTGTGAAATTATTTGAAAACATTATTGCTCTAGGACACACACTGACTTAAATACATCTGACTTTTTAGTGCCAAATATCCTACAAACTGGTTCTGTACCAAATATGAATTAAAGCAAAGAATCTGCGAGTAAAGATTAAAAATTTGAAAAACCAGTCAGTTCCTTCCTAAGCCATACAGCTGCTATAAATAGAATATGAGGTCAAATGTTTGACAGGAGAAATTAGCATGTTTCTTTTAAATAGGAGAGCTGCTATAAATAGAACATAAGACTGTTAGGAAAGAGCATGCAAGTCAATTGACAAGCATTCTCTAATATCATACATGTAGTTATATTGAAACCATCTTTTCTAGAATATGGTCTGTGGGATTAAGAGAAGTTAATAAAACTGAGAAAACAAATTATTTATTATTTTGGATGGAGGATATACCAAAATCGCATAATCCATATATGCTTACGCGTAAGTCGTAATTTAATGAAAAAAGTGTAATGATTATGAATAAAGCATAATGGCTGGTATGTTTGTACATGGATGCAATTACACGTGTAAATCCCTTGGGGAGTTTTTACCAAGTAAATTGTACGGTCTTCGTCATCTTGAATAACTATGCCCAGTGTTGAAAACTTATCATCTCCATGATGTTGGATTCTTACAGTGTCACCCTCAGCAATATATGATAAATTATGTGCAGAATGCCACCTGTCACAATTTAATTCAGTTCTTTTTTTGTCGTAGTCTCTTTGCCTAAAGATTTTGAGGTCTGGCCACTTGGGGTTTAGTTTCTTTAATGTAATACTAATAGGCAAGCAAGTCATCATCGATTGGCCCATCACAGCTGTTGGTGTGGAACTATAGGCCACGAAGGCAAGAAATTAACCATTCTGATTAAGTAGAGACTGCCATTTTGATTCCACTTTCACCTTCACCATTTGCTTGTGGGTTATGAGGACTAGTAAATACTTTTCTGAAGTTGTATTTCTCAGCAAACTTTGAAATCTGAAGTGAACTCAAGTCAACACAAATTCTGACTTTGCCATTTTTCTCTGGGATTGGTACCACTGGTGTACACCATTCTGTGGGCTTAGTTACTTCCTCAATAATACCTTCTTGCTGTATATGAAGTAATTCTTCTTTCACTTTAGACAACAAAGGGAATGGTATGTGCCTGAACACAACTATACTGTATTGCCTCACATTATCCTTGAGTACAATCTTCACTGGCTCACACTTCAACAGGCCCAAGCGCCCAAAGGCTGATTTGTTGATCCCACCAACTCTTTTCACACGACTCACTTCATATGCAACTAAACATCCATGGAAATTGTTGGTACATGGTTCCGTGATAACAAATACCATAATCTTTATCAGCTGTTTCACTTAAGTAAACCTTATTGACCTTTCTTAAATGAAATTTTATTTACTATTCTTAAGTGCCAGACAATTTCAATGTGGTCCAGTATGTTACAACCTCTTCACTGTTTTCCTTTCATGGGACATTTTCACCATGCTACCTATTACATTTATAACATTTTGTTGTGCTGTTACTTCTCCAGCTTGATTTGGTTTTCACCGCCTCGATAAAGAAGCTCCTTTGATTTGAAACAAGTCGACATTGTTTGGTACCCTCTGGCAACATTCAGGTTTGAAATTATAAATCAATGAATACAATGACGATGTGCGTTTTTCATATCCTTGATGCCTTCTGTTTTAAAATCAGCATTTGGTAAAAACAAAAGGGATGGTGTGAGAAAATTATAGTATTTTATATAATTTTATCCACTGAAGTTAATAACTTTTTTGTTTCTTTTAAAGCCCTAATATTTGGTTTAGATGCAAAAACCCCAGGCACTTGCTTCTGAGGGAATCTACAGATAACACCCTTTCCAATTAACTGTGGTGGGCTGGGATTATTAGTTTCCCCCTCAATCAAGTGCCCATGACAAAAACTCCTAAGTTTCCAAGTTATTTGTGTCCTTAGCCCTACAATGTTAAGACATATTATATGATATTTTTTTATGTACTATGTCTTAATGCCTAAATAAAGGCCTTGTGTAGCACGTTTCCAAACAGACTGACCAGAGAGAAAGAGGTCAAATTTTCAGAAATATCTCACATATTTGGTAGCCCATATCAACACTCTTCCACAAATTTAAATCTAATTTATCATACTTACTTTGCTAGTCTTTATCCTGATAGAATCAAAATCTTACAGTAGCAGATAGATGCATTTTCATGTGGTGTTCAGCTGTTTGGAATTTGAAGCTGGGAATGCTGAAATTGGGTTAGATCAAATGTTTCTTTAATGAAACAAATAAAAAGATACTAATATTGAAGAATGTGTTTTAATAAGTTTGTTTCTTTCAAGGTATTCATCATCCTTTTAAATAATCTGAGCATTCCTGGTTTCCATCACATTCCAACCAACTGATATGTAGATCAATAGAACTTATAAATATGTCCATTTGCTTGTGTGAGAATTTGAATTTATTCCCCCCAAAAAAAACCATACAAAAGTAGAGCGTCTAGATCTACATGCCCTTAAATGTGGAAGGTGTCAATATTTCTGCCAAGTGCACAATATATTATTGAAAATTTGGTCTCTTGTTCTGTCAGTCAACATTGGAACATACTATACAACACAATTGTTTATAGACAGTAAGACGTAGCACTAAAATTTAAATACCATATGATACATCTTACAAAGATCTTCAAAATGCTTAATTAAGCACATTTGGACACAAAGTTTTGATTTGGAAATCAGAAAATCACCCTCACAGGAGTCCTTCGTACGCACATTTTTTGTTGCAAGGAGAAAAGTTTTGTGGGAAAATAAATATGTTCACTATGAAAACTGAAGCAATGCTTTCTTTTTAATTTGTTGCTGACTTCTTTGATCAAAGGTCACAAGCTTGTTTTGATGAAGGTGCAGCTAATGGCTCCCTTTAAAGGACCAAAGAAATACCCATTTGTTATTACTGTAGCAACGTCAAATAATTGTAGATCATTCTTTTAAAAATTTCCTTAGTATATATCGGTACTTCAGAGGTAATCAGTTTTCATTGTAGTTGCAACAAAACTAATTGGGTTTTATTTTGTTTTTTATATTGCTATCGTGAGGCTGACTGTAGTCATTTTATGTTTCTGTCCTCAGAGATAATTGCTTGTTGAGAGTCAGTTGCATGGCTATTTTGATTATAATATAGCATACAGTATCAGGGACTAATATCAGCATAAGCGGATTAGGATATAACAATTAACTTTTAGGGTAGTTTGTCAATATGAACAAAGGATATGTTTATGTAACAATTAATTCCCACAGTACTGTCTGACATGGACCTGATAGCAGCCACTTAATATGCAAGAACAATATGCTGAATGCAATACTCCGTTCTCAATGGCCAACTGAAAATAAGTTATAAACAAATGCAGGACATCAGTCTTTTAACCAATGAGAGGTCAGTATTCCATTCAGCGGGATTTCAGTTGCATATTAAGCGGGTGCGATCAGATCCATGTCGGACAGTACTGTTCGAAAATGGTCTGGCATCCCTTAAAGGTATGATAGTAAACCAAACTTCGGATATGCAAACAAAGTCAAATGCCTGAGCTAAACTTCAGTACTAAATTTATTATGTTACACGAAATGTAGCTTGAAATATCAACGTTTATTCTTAAATAGGTCGCGCGAGCAAGGAGAGATGTGTGCTCCCTTGTTGTTATTATATAGTACATGTACGATGGCAAATTGTGAGCAATGATAGAGCCCCTGTGCTTTACATCTGTAAACAACACCTACTGGCATTTTCAAAATTAATCAGAATATCCAGTCTGCCAGGATAATAATGTCATTGGAATATACCTATAAATCATGTTTGCACTATATAAATGTACACACACACACACACATATATATAAATATAGTCCAACGATATATTATCACTGCAAATAGAATTTTCAGATTAATTTGGACACACATCGTCTAGTGGTTGTTTATGCATGTAAAGCTGTAGCCAGTAAGGACACAGATATCTTATAGTGCAATTTTATTTAAAATATTAACATTTTTATGTTTACAATGAGAAAGAACGAACATCACTTTTTTTGTAAAGTGCATGCAATTGCGTTCATCACTGTAAACAAAACTCCATTCAAACTTGCTATACCTGCATTTGTTTTATGAAATTTATTCAGTGTATGTCTGACTAATGTTTGTGCTAGTTGTTGTTGTTGGGCTTAATGACATTTTTCAGCACACGATAGGCTATTCATGGCAATGGGCTATTCATGGCGGCCAGTATTAATGGTGGAGGAAGAAACCGGGAAATCACCAGAAAGAACCACCGACCCACGAGAAGCTACTGGCAAGCTTTCTCACTTATCCACATTCAACTAATCCTAGACTAACTCACCCAGACAGAGGTGAGATGGCAGTGATCCATAATGGACAGCACTTTAGACCCCTGGGCCACTCAGCCTGAAGTTTGTGCTAGAAAGTTGTCTGTTCTTATGTCTACATAGATTATAGGTCATATCCTGATAGTGACATACGTCATAACAAGGTCAAGGTTGCAATTTGATTTCATGGTAGCCATTATGGACCCAAATTGACACAATGCTGCTAATAGCATACTTATCCACCATAAATAGGAAAGCAATAATAGTCAAACTACTTTTGAAATTAGCAACATTTCAATAATATTAATAATTGATTTATTCGTAAATATAGATTTCTCTGCCCACGTTGCACTTTATTCAATGTGATACATATTTTTTTTACTACTGTAGTTATCATGGATTTCAACTTAACTGACATTAGTGTATTCAATTTAGTCATTAAATCATTTATTTTCATGAAAATTTTCAGCCTGTGCAAGAGTGGACATTACATCTTATCACCAAGTTCAAATTTATGTTTATTATAATATGTGCGTGCTACCATACATAATTAAGGTAAATACCGCGATAATATAGAGTTGTTCCCCCATGGTACGGTAATCTAGGTCAGCCGGTATATGCGGTTTCATTTACATTTACGCGACTGGATTGACCGATATCTTTTATAGAAATAGATAGAGGGAAAATCAGAGAAACTTTACAATCTGTAATAATGCAGCAATAGCATATCGGTTTTATTGTGTACTGATAACATTACGCACCGCGATAATACAGCGTCCCAAGATATATATATATATATTACTTAGGATACTAATATATATCACCTATATTATTTATCGTTAAGCTCTAAGCAACGATAGAAATTCGTATTTTTTTTTACTCATTACACCCATTACTGAAACAGTCAAGTGTTGAATGCCTACATAACCCTTGAGATTTAGCAAATCCCACATCATTACCTCGATGAAACGCTCCTTGCACCTTGCTTTATCCTCATTAGATAAATTGCTATTGTTTCCAACAACATTGTCAACTTCTTTTTCAATTATTTCCAGCAATGATCTAATGGACCGCTCGCTTTTACAGTGTATTAGTGGCTTTGAATGGTCGAATTCCAACGATGAACTGCCTTGAGAGTCGGCCATTTTGAATAGCCCGCTCATATGTACGCATGCGCACATTCAACCTTGGTGCAATAACATAAAAACACGACTGAATGGAAGCGAAACTAACTTATATCTGCATCTAAAATCAAATTATACGTTCCTCTACTTTCTGTACGTAACTCGTAATGATATTAAGTAAATCACTTTAGACAGAAATCAAATTTTAATTAATTTAGGTCTTTAATTCTACCCTGGAATGGCAATGACTAACTTAAATGTAACACTTATACTTAACACTTATGGCCGATAGCTGCCGCCAAAATATAACATCAAAGTAACACGAATATAAACTCAGTGTGTGGTATTGTAGTTTACTTGCTAGTTCTAATTAATAAAATGCTCCCCTTAGCAGCTGTAATGTTAGACTGGGAGTGCACCCAGAGATAGGGAAGTCGCGCGATCCATCATGGAAGATATCTGGTTATGCGTTAGGACTTGATGTTTTTCTGAATAATTGTTTTCCTGGAGAACAACATTACTGGTTTGAAAAAAGACATTTTCTGAAAATATTCTAAATTGGAACGGAACAATAAAAATTGCTGTACTGTGTAAATTCTGGATTTTTGTTAGTTTACGTCTGACGTCATCATCCGCCATTTTGGACCGGAACTGAACTTCAGACAGTTTATAACTTTTTGCAGGACTTTTGTGTTTATCTTTAGAACAAACAATTTGGATCGTTTCCGTAAATCGTAAGTCTTGTTTAACATGTTCACATTATTTCATGTTTTCTAGGAAAATAAATTATTTTTGTTAAAATTTATAAAGCTTGTCGTCTTCACTCTTTCTTTGTGTTACTTTGAACGAGCTGATACGTAACATCACATACATGGGTAAGTCCCTACGAAACAGCATGGACAATACAAGATTAGAGGATTCAACGTCTGTCAACATCTTTGTGACTATAACAGGTGAAGAGAATGAAGTGAATCGCATTTATTTATAGTCGAAGAGCGGATTGAAATTGTTCACCAATTCCAACAAAATTATAAAATTCGGCCACTTCGCGTCTTATCTTCCAATCCGAAGAGAGCTGCCTGTGACGTTATATTCCCTATGTAAGTGCGCTAGCGTCTGTGCGTAGTGCGACATTGTTTTGTGAAACATGACGGGCCACTCACTTCTTTCAAAAAGAGACCATTAATGTTGCCAGAATTAATTAAAACTCAAAATCCCTTCTTTAATCCTACGATGTTGTGAGTAAATGAGGTAAATGAGTGTAGGTTATTATTATTATTATTATTATTATTATTATTATTATTATTATTATTATTATTATTATTCTAAACAATTAAAATCAAGAGAAACATTTTTCAGTCTATTCTGGTACAACTGTTTGGAATTCAATATCACAACATAACACAACAATTGTAAAAGGTTCAAAGACTTATTCTGTCTTTTTTCTGTCACTATCTGTATTTTGAACTTCTCCACTTTTACACTTTGTACTTGTTCTTTTTCTTCTTCTTCTTACTCTTGTTGTTGTTCTTCTTCTTCTTTCTTTATCAGTCCAGCAGAATTGCCACTTTTCAAAATCATCGACAAGATTGAACACTTGCAACAATCCAACGACAAGTTTCACATCACCAACGGAAAAGCGACACTGTTCATACCCCATGTGTCTCTTCCCCAAGGGACAGGACAACGCAAAAGATGTTATTGGTAGACAACCTTCGCAGGACAAGAAAAAGCATCGTCCAAATTTACAACTCTTAAGACATGATGTGTTTGGCCCGTGCCATCGTGGTGGGTAGAACGTATGCCGACAAGAACGACACGAAAGAATTGAAAAGAACATGGAAAAGTACTTGACGATTGGACTGAACCAAACAGCAAAGAGAAGCAGAGTCACTATTACAGAAAACGGGCAAATCCAAAGACTAACCCTGCGGAATTCCTGAAATGCAAATACTACCAAACGTCTTGGCTCCACGCTACACATTGAAAGCACACTATCAATAACTGCCAGGACCTCTGTTGTTTCGAGGCATAGATTTCAAAGACGGAAAATATATTGACGTCTATCATGATGATGTACATTTTGATGCCATTACCAGTATCACTGCATTCCTTGGATACGGTTATTATTGTGAGAAATGTGACTCTGACTAAAACAATCACGAGCAACATAAGCATTATTGATCGAAATGCTCTAGATGTTAGCTTCCGAACTCTGTCAGGACGAAGGACAACGAGTGCTTTGCTCTGCTTGGTAGCGAACGTTTGTCAGTCCAACTTGTTACCAACATCTAAATACGCAAGGTTCACATCAGAAATGTGCTTGTCAGCTCTTGCCATTGTTCCCTACTTGTTGACCACGCTTACGTAACAAGTGTCAAGGCGTACGTCTGTTCGGAAAAGAAGCAATGTCACATAAGTCGTCAAATTGTGGACTTGTAACACCAATGCTACATTCAAAAATATTATTCCGAACATGAAGAAGAAGAAAATGACCAGAAGAACGGCAATTTCATCTTTTTCTATTTCTAATACATGCAAGAAATTGGTATTCACATTCCTAATTATTGCGTAGCTCATTGAGCGTGTGAGAAATGCATCTAAGAATATATCATTACTCATTGGCCTTACTGCAGCAAGATTACTGGAGGACGTAAAATAAAAATCTTTCGTGAGCCAAACACAATGGCCGATTTTGCCCAATGGATTTTAAACCCAACTCACGACAAGTGGAGCCAAGAAGATATCGACCGTTACGGAGATTGCTATCGCAATGGTACGGTGATGACTCACAATTAATCGGAATGCGATGGACAGTTTCTTTTGAGACAGGTTATAAGGAACAAAGTACCGAATGTCCTAAAGTGACTGTGAATGGAGCCAAAATCATTTCTATGCAACTGGGACAAGTGCAGTTTAAAGATTCGATGAGTTGCCTGGCGATAACATTCAGTCCCATCCCTAAAAAGATTTGCATGATAGAAATGCCCAGTCTATTTTCCACTCTTTTCAATATTGAAGCCAATCAACACTCCTTTCGACCCCATTTGTCTGAAATTCACTACTATGAAGACTACAACATGCGTACCGAACAAAGAGAAGCTTTGTACGCTTGGTACCAGACTCAAAACCTAGGACCACTTCGACTTTCAGGAAGAAATCTTATTGTATTGTCATCCTGACCTGACGATTTTACGGCGTTGCTGTGCAAAATTGCTTGCACTATTGCCAAAGCGTGTTTCTTAGTGTACATCCAAAAATGCATGCCCGTAAACACCCTGGATGTCATCAGTCCTCAAAGAACCAATTTTCTTTAAATGCCATACTCGCTCAAAGCCCTATGTTGGTTACATTACTTGTGAGACAAAGAAGACACATGATCAAAAACGCTCGCAACGAAAGAAGCGAAAAAGCCATCGGAATATATTCACTGGATGGCTGGGACAAAGAAAACCCCAAGATCTTATGCGAGTTTAACTGGTGCTTATTTCTCTTTTGTACCATCTGCCACCCTCAACGTGACACTAAAAATGAGTTTTTACAACGTACCATGGAAGAGTTGTACCAGGCCACTTGTCAGCTACGCTTGAAGTTAGAAGAGCAAGGATAACAAGTGTTGGAAATGTAGGAACACGAGTACGATCACCGATTGAAAACCGACACCGAGTGTAAGCTGGTGGAACCAATGAACCCAAGGGACAGTTTGTACGGAGGACGGATGAATGCCACCTATTTGCAGCACCGCGCTAACGAGGAGAAAGAAAAAATCAAATACTTAGACGTGTGTTCGCAGTATCCTTACGTGTGCAGATATTGTCACTTCAATGCGGCGTACCCACAATTGCTGACGTAACGCATCTTCGTGGAAAACATTCGACAATACGAAGGATTGATTAAATGTAAAGTTTTGCCTCCCACAAACTTGCACCATCCCGTGTTACCACAATATTGCAGAGGAAAACGAATGTTTCCCTTGTGTCGCACTTGTGCTGAAACGTGCAACCAAGACCACCATTTTCAGTACACTCAGGAAGAACGCGCTTCGATGGGAACGTAGGTCAGGGTGGAATTGTTTAAAGCCCTGGATTTAGGATGCCAGCTGTTAAAAGTGTACGAAATTTGCCACTGTCTCAAGAGAGAAAAATACCACAAGAGCGAAGAGACTATAAAAGGCATTTTCTCAGACTGCGTGAAAGGCGATCGTTTGCCAAATTGATCTTGATCTGTATGTGGAGCAAAATGGCACATCATCAGAACCTTACCGCTACTTTCAGATTATTCAAAATAAAACTAAAAACATGAAACACGTGGACCTCGCTCTAAGCCAATTACGAAGAATAACGACTTTTTAGAAACAGAAAAATGTGTTATCATTGCGGCTTACTTGACAGCACATACTCGTTTAAAACTACAAAACTTTAGAACTGTTAAGAGATCTTGTGTGGCATTTTGACATGGACAGTTGCATCTTCATCGATCGTCTGGGTCAACAACAACCTAAAATCGAAAAAAAATCGTTAGGAGCATGGACAGACGAGCATCTTGAGGACAAGATTGTAAGTTTTGCAAGTGGCGGTCCCAAAAATAAAACGTATCCCCTAAGAAGAAGTGCACACGGAGTGCAAAGTGAAAGGATTGACTCTCAATTATCGCACCAGTCAAGTGGTAAACATTGGTGTACAAAAGGAAGCCTTGCAGTCTGGACAGGATAGAAACTTTAAAGTGACAACTTGCCAACCAAACAAGAGTGTACGTTTACCTACACATCAAATCGTCAGTCCACCCTTGGGAAAGGTCTAACAAATTGTGTACTAGAAGCTAATACAGCTTCCCAACCACTTCAATTTACCGTATGGACACGCTAATATTGGTCAGCATATAAAAAGGGATGACGTCCAAGACCAATAGTTCATTAGCACTACCAAGACCAAGAGAGAAAGATGAATCCTTTCAAACAGTAAGTATCAAGCAAGAACAAACTCGACTGCGATGCTGTGCCTTGAAGATATGCCGCACGCTCTGACCTCAGTGATTCAATACCAAATCATGGGAACTTTGCTATAACTACACCTACCATGAAACGTGGTTATGATGGTCTACGTGTCAAACCTAACTGATACAAGATGCCGCTCGTTATCGTACATCTTTTTACTTCACTGGTTTTTATGGTGGGTATTATATTTCACGGAAAACCATGCGGCTATCACCGTACGAATGTTATCCAAAACTGAGCAAACTCTTGCATATTTTACCGTACTCTCATCGAAATGAACCTGTGAAACACGAATATTCGTTCCCAGTGAGTTTGCCTAAACACTGTAATTCAGAGTCGATTGCAAATATTCCAAAGAAAATGGCCAAAATATCTTAACTTAGTTCAAGAGAGAACTTACGAACGACGTGTGATCTGCAAGTTATTGATTAAATATTTTGGTTATATCGACGGAATACGACCACTTCTTGCAAACAGTAGTTATTGCATCCGACAAGAGAGGTATAAAAACATTCTACCATGCCACGAGCTTTATCACGTGTGATACAACAGATTCCGTGGAAAGAAATCAATGACAATATCGAAACAGTGGGGGATTACCATTGCATTTTACGAGAGCTGTTCATTGAATTGGGGTCGACATGTAGTATCTTAGTGACTAGCTTTGTGGGATTTTGTTTACCAGTCAATTCTTTGTGGACACTTTACGAACAGTACCTACCACTAAATAAAACATGAACGTGATCCCTTTAAATGTCCATGAGAGACTCATTCTTCTCAAAGCTTTGCATTTTCATCTGGATACTTGACCTCAACGGGAAGACAAGATTCGTCAACTTTTATGTACTGAAGATGTGAATGACGATGTGTGTGCAGCTTGTGACTTACTGGACAGATGCAGATGACTGCAAAAGTTGGAGTTTCGATGCTTGGATGAGGCACACTATGGTCGAGGCTTGTAATCCTAAAATATTCAAACGTTCAGTAATAAAGGTCTCTTTCAAACTGGTATTAGTGACCGTACCAGAAGAGGATGAACAGCCTGTCAGCAAGGAAAGCCACTCTCTTCAGGACAGACTCGTTATCGACATCCACGAAAGGCTATTCCGGGAGAACTCTTGTGTAACGGTGCCAAGGAATGTTGTAACTCCCAGAAAATTACAGTGTCCTTTTTCATCACGAAAAATATTGTAGAGAGACTTGTTTATCGTCTACTATATTTGTTTTGATGTGTCTAATATTCTTATACTTAACGATCTGGCCTTTATATATTTTTGTCTTTGGTGTTGTTCACAATGAAAAATCACAATAAACGTGTCCTGAAAAAAGTATAAAAACAATTTTCTTGTCTGTCTCTTGTCAAAAATAACATTCCATACACTACTATGGCTACCTCTGCTGTCTCTGCTTCCACTTTCAAAGTCATTGACGAACATTTAGATCATGCTGCTTGGTAGGCCTTCTCTCTTCAACATCCCTTTAACATACTTAATGCTGGACCCAGCGGTTCAGGCAAAATCAAATTTGTCAAACGTTTGATCGAACATAAATATTATTTGATCGATCGTCCACCTAAACGAATCGTGTGGTGTTACAAAGAGTGACAATTGGCGTTCAGCCATCTACGAGAAAGTCAAGGCTATTCCATTGTGTTTGTGGACCCCAATGAAACCCATTTGGTCATCTTTGACGACATGTTAAAAGACGAAGGAAAATTAAACTGTTGTTTACATGCAAAGGGCATTATTGTAATGCCAGTGTCATTTACCTTACCCAAAATTTATATCAACAAAGTAAAGCCAATTGCACTATCAGTCTCAATGCTCATTACGTGGTCTTGTATAAAAGTCCTAGTGGTAAATTGTCAGTGCCAGTCTTAGCTCAACAGTTAGGAACACCTTGTCTGGCTCATTCTTACGAAGATCCCACTCAAACCGCACACGCCTATTTACTCGTGGATTTTAAACACTACCACCCCTGATTCTTGGAGATTTCGTACCCATATCTTTCACTACTGGTGCCAAGACAAATGACCTTTCGTGTACACGTTCCCTCTGTCGACTTAACAACCACTACCAAAAAATATATAAAAACCTTGGTCACTTTAACTCTCACACAGCGTCAACATGACGTGCCTTCAGTCTCATTTTCC
The DNA here is from genome assembly GCA_016746295.1 of Potamilus streckersoni. Taxonomy (NCBI): domain Eukaryota; kingdom Metazoa; phylum Mollusca; class Bivalvia; order Unionida; family Unionidae; genus Potamilus; species Potamilus streckersoni. The sequence goes on from JAEAOA010000176.1 coordinate 890,664, forward strand.
CATTAAATTGATTCGTGCCTTTTACGGCATTAGTCATGACAAAAATCCACATATACGTGCTGGTGTCTTAGAAGAGAGTCTGAAAGAAGTCTTACGATGGTATACTGTGACAGCGCGTCAATTACTGCAAGGCGTCATTCAGATTCCACATCAAACCAAACTTTATTTGACAGAAACAAAGTAGCATTGACGCAACTGGCCGATCCTCACATTGACACTCAAACCAAAAAGCAGTTCATTTTGAAACCTAGAGGTATAGGTTTTCTAGGAGGTGTCACCATTAATTCCCTCTTGAAATGGGATCCCAATGCTCCCAATGTTCTCTCCAAGAGAAAAGCCACTTCACTACGAACCCAGAAGAAAAAGAAAAAGAGCAACGGTGTCAAGACTAGGTCACAACCTCAGAAAAATAAAAAGAGCAACTGTATCAAGACCAGGTCAAGGCCTCAGAAAAAGAAGAAAAGCCTACATAAAACAGTTCCTTCACACAATAAAGCGTATAAAAACTTCTCCATTAGTGATACCGTCTTCCTCTTTAACGGCAGTGGCCACTGACCACCAAGTACATGCCCACAAAGTCAAAGTCCAAGAGAGATTCTGCATGTTGCAGAGGTTACAGGATATGTCCAAGCAAGAACTGTCCCGATTTAGTGCTTGCGAACTCCTTCATAACGTGTGATGCCTATCATCAAGTTGATACGAAGTAATGACAATCAGTGGCGACTCATTCCATCATAAAAAAAAGACCTGAAGCAAGCCTTACTGACCAGTGTTTTGTGCGCCTGAACGCCCAAAGATGGACCCACTAACAAGTGCACATCGTCGTTCTTCTGTCCGAAAAGAAAAAAGAAAGGGACTGCATCCTCGTTTAGCCAAATGTAGAGAAATGTCCGTCTTGTCCAATGTTTCTCCACTATACAATAAAAACTCATTCAAACTGTCTCCAGAGATATTATTGATACCGTGCGCGACTGTTGCCTGAATGTCTTGAAAAGCACGATACCTTTCTCTAAACACCAGAAAGAATGCTTTAGCCAAACATCGACACGTTCCTCATGAAATTGTCCAAAAGAAACTCCCCATTCGTCATGTTGATGCAACGCGGAAGAATTTTGCCTCTTATACCTATGTTGATGAAAGGAGTATTGGGAACAATTATGAGAGGAATCTTTGGAGCAGAATATAAAAGTTCAAGAAGATAAAAAAAAAGTTTGGAATCAAAAGACCTCAGCCGTGATCCTTAAAATCCAATGGAAGGACGTAAATTGACTTTAGTCCCTTGCAAACTATAGATGGAATACCATCATTGCCAAGAATAACGAACTCCGTATTTACCTCCCAATCTTGATTTCGCGGAGTTGTCCTAGTTACAAGACCAATGAAAAGATGGATTCCAGCGATTTGTCCGAAACAGAAAAATTTCAACGATACGATCAACTGTTTCAACAACTACAAATCTAGCCTTGATGATAATTCCATCACCACCACTACAACCACCACCACCCTCAGTGGTCAAGACAGAAAAAGAAGAAGAGCCTTAAACTCCACTAGAAAAAATACGCAGGTTAACAAGACCACCTTCCAGAATTGTTGGCTTAAAAAGATGATGGCCAACCCTTATTCGACAGAAGTGAAAAAGAAAGAGAAACCAAAAGTGAAACAAGAACCGATTACCCCTGTTCAGTCATCCTCCTCGTCGAAACCTATTGCTCGCCAAGAAAAAAAAAAACACAGAAAGATAAGATTATCATCAGTGAAGACCGGATCACTTATTAAAAATGGAGGTGATGGCCAACATTTATTTAGATCCATTCCATCCTGCCGGTTACGGAAGAGTTCAGAGATTGTATCGTGCTGTCAAAACAAGACTGGAAAATGTCCGTTTACATCAACAATGGTTACAAGTACACCTTACACAAACCCATTCGACGAAATGTTTCTAGACGTCGCACTCAAGTGGAAGGTATCGATCATCAATGGCAAGCTGACATTTATCGAAGTTTCATTTGGCCACCTACAAATGCAGCTACAAATATTTGTTTTGTGTCATCGACGTATTTTCTAAATTTACTCGGGTCGAGCCATTGACTTACAAATCGAGCAGTGAGTTAATGCGAGACCAGAAGCTGGTGTTGAAACAAAGTGGTCGCCACCCTCTTCGATGGCAAGCCGACAAAGGCACAGAATTTCTGAACCAGGATTTCCAAAAAGAATTGAATAAACGTGACATTCATTTTTTTTTTCACCAAAGAGAATCTCGAAACCAAAGCCAGCATCGTGGAACGTTGTTAACGCACCTTGTGGAAAATTTTATGAATCAACACACTCTTAAGTACATTGACGTCTTGTCGCACCTCGTCCAATCGTACAACCAATCTTACCATTGGAGCATTGGACGTGCCCCCCCCCCAAGAAGTGACTCCCGACAACGAAGTGACCGTCTTCGAACGCATGTGAGGCACGTCCCCTAAGGTACCTGTACCCAAGAAAGGTGGAGTATACACCACATGAGATTGGGTACGCACTGACTGGCAAAATCAAACGCACTTTCGAAAAGATTACTTACCCAATTGGACCACTGAATTGTTTCGAGTCACTGAACGAATGCATGTCTGTTATCCTCCCGTCTATAAATTGGAAGAAATGAACATGGAAGTGTTAAAAGAAACATTTTACTACCCGAGTTAAAATGTATGACTACAAATGAAGACGACGTGTACCAGATAGAAAACATTCTCGATCGAAGAACACGAAAAGTGGGGAAACACCGTGTCAAAGAAGTCAAAGTACATTGGAAAATATATTCGTCAAGTTTTGACTCTCGGATCGACGCTTCTCAAATTATCGACTATAAAAGGAAGTGACTATCATGCCCTTCAACACAACCTCGGCTACTACAGTGACCATTCCTCCCTGCCCCAGTTCTGCAAGGATCTACAAAAGCAACCCTTGCAGGTATAGTGTGGAAAACATGTGCCTAAAAATGTAAATCGTCTTTTTCTGCAAATCTTTGTGGTGCATCATGTCATTGGTGCTGCCATTGCTAATTTGAGCCTGCAGCAAGGAGACGAACAATTATGGACCATTTTACTCAGCATTTGCATTGGTTACATTTTTCCCAATCCACCTCTCTGAAATATTCCTCTGACGGAAACAACAACAACGGGAGTCTTTGTGTCCAACATTAGTTCCAACAGTCACCCTAGCCATCCTCTTTTATACACTCATCTGACTTCCAGTAACTCATCGGACACTAGAACTGTGGTATTGTTAACAACCATTTTTACTTAACGTTACCCAGTGGCAGTTCCATCGATATGTTTCTCAACAGCACTTTGTGTTATTACATGGCCACATTACCGCAGACCCTCCAATTGGATAAAGAAGCCCATTGTTAAGTGGCTTTGGTGGAAATGATTCACTTTTAGGAAGAACAAACTGGAATTCTTCGGTCATGTGATCAGCTCGGGTGGCATACTTCCAGGTCCAGCAAAAGTTGTTGCAGTTAAAAAGCTACCTGCTCCATTAAATATCAGTGAGCTTCGTCGTTCCATGGACATGATCAACTACCTTGGTAGATTTCTCCCAGATTTATCTACAATAATGCGACCATTATGAACATGCTGAAATCAGACAGCCTGGTATTGGGACCCTGACCAGAATTACGCCATCACGAACGTCAAGATGTGCTGACATCCACACCATTAAATTAGCATTTATGACCCTGGCAAGGTGACAGTTATCAGCGCTGATGCCAGCAGTTATGGGATTAGTGGGGCAATATTCCAACAACATGGAGAGAAACTTAAGCCAGTTGCACTTTGTTCCAGAACACTCACCCCTGCTGAGGATAGAAATGCACAGATAGAAAAGGAGTGCCTTGTATATGCGTGTGAGCCTGTGGGAAGTTTTTATGATATCTTGTTGGACTGGACTCTTTCAGATTGTATACTGACCATAAACCGTTAGTGCCACTGATCAACACAATGATTTAGATAAAGTTCCTTTGAAGTATCAACAACTGTTGATGTGGGTGAGATGCTTCAGCACAAAGGCAGAGTATTTAGGTGGGAAGCTTTTGGTAGTTCCAGACACCATTTATTGAAGCCCACTCTAAGCTAGGAAACAACACACGAAGAAATGGAAGTTTATATAGTGTCATTCGAGGTATGCAGGCCAATTTCTGACAGGAAATTAGAACAGATAAAGGTTACAGGATGACCACCATCTGCAGACTGCAATGACTTTCACCAGAAATGGATGGCCAGTTAAGAAAAATAGCTGTTCCCTAGTTGTGCATCCATACTTATCTGTATGCAGTGAACTATTTCACTTCGGGGATAGAGTTATCATACTTACAGTCTTAATGCTCTTATTTCTTGATAACATTCAATTTTGTCAGATTAGGAAGCCAGCACAGAGGAGTGAACCATTAAAGACAACCTCTCTACCAGACAGACCATGGTAGATAATTGCAATCGATATTTGTGAAGCCAAACAAGAAAAATACCTGGTAGTTATTGACTACTTTTCATGCTATTTGGAATATATGGATCTAACAAAAACAACCTCTCATCAGGTAATTGGAAAGCTAAAGAGCACATTTGCATGATGGGGAGTACCAGAAATCATAGTATTGAACAATAGGACACAGTTTATTTCCTAAGAATTCAGAGTTGGCCATGAAATACAACTTCAAACAAGTATTTACCAGTCCGCACTACCCACAAGTGAATGGTGGAGCTGAAAGTGATGTCAAAATAGCCAAGTCCATACTTACACAGGATGATGCATTCCTTGCCTTGATGGCTTATAGAACCACACTGACAGCTGCGACAGGTGCCAGTCCAACCCAATTGATGATGGGATGTGAGTTGAGGACCACCTTGCTCATTATTGAAAAGAAGTTAAACCCCAAGTAGCCAAACCTCAAAATCATCAGGCAGAGAGACTTTAAGACAAAAGAAAGATATTAATTCTTTTACAACTGGTGCCACACTACACGTAATTTAGCAAATATTACTGAGGAAGACAGCGTCAGAATAAAATGACATGGAAATGACAAGTGGTCAACACCAGGCATAGTTATTCAAGCCGACAAAGACTGAAAAAAAGTACTTGGTAAAAACTCCTCAAGGGATATACAGGTGCAATTGAATCCATGTACAGCTGGTGAAAAGCCCTGAGAATCTACTTCCAGTCAATACAAATATGTCTACAGACATTGTAACAAAGTCTTCACCTTGTCCAGTCAGAACCCATTTGGAGTATAGCACAAAGTCTCTCAATAGCATGGAGCCTGTCCCACCATCTGATGATTCAACAACCCCGAGTGACCCAGTGCAGCCAACCCCCAACAAACCAAACATTCCAGTATGGATGTTAAGTATGAGAGTCGTGCGAAAACCAGCCCGATTCAGTGATTTTGTTTAAGAAAGTGACTTTTATAAATGTGCCAAAGTGTAGTTTAGTATTCCATTTCTGTACTATTAGACTAGAGACTATCATGTGCAAGTTTACAGTAACAAAGTGTATTAATTCTTACTTGCTTAGACTTAGTTCCTTTTGCGCTATTAGGCGCATTAAGCAGTAAGTGCTTTCCCTTGAGGTTGATCTTTTGCAATGGTTTCAGCATCATCCAATGATATGTCCAGGGCTCTCAGATCTTCACCATGTAGTTGGGAGGAATGGCCTTGTTACCCATCTTCCCCATGGCGTCCAAGAGATGGCGTTTCTTCGGTGCCATGAGACTGTTTGATAGGGTATGTGGCCTGCAAAACGTAACTGGCACTGTCACAATGTAGTTAAGAGGGCAGGCACCTGTTAGCTGGTGGATTTCTTCATTTGTGATACGATTCTTGTACAAGACTTGCAGGATTCAATGCATCCATTACTGTTGGGTGACATTAATCCTTGCAATTAGGTCCAATGTCTTCCACGTTTCACATGCATAGGTTTCAATTCAATCAAATTCTTGCAGTGGACAGTTCACATAAAAAGACAGTAAATTTGTTGCTTACTTATTTAATGTTTTCATATTGGCAGAATTGATTTATTTTTTTCCCTATCTAGTCATAAGCAAAACATTTTGTTTGGATAATCTCAAAAGTTGGGAGATGTGTGGTGTCATAGTTTACTTGCTAGCTCTAACTGCTTCCCTTAGTACATGCAATATTAGATTGGGACTGCTCCCAGACATAGGAGGTGCTGCGATCCATCATGGAAAATATCTGATGTGTATTAGGAAACTGTTAATAAACCCTGTGTAATGACTCGGACTTCCTTGTTTTCATGACACCCACCCCAACCTAGTTTTCGGCTCTGATGATGCCCAACACATAAATATCAGGCTGTGGACATGAAATACATTGGACTGTTTCTGTCAGGATTTCAGTAGAGTAATTAGGTTTTTAGCTGGTTTTATAAAATTCAGTGTTTCAGTGCTAACAAATGGGAAGAGATACTAAAACTAAACACCTTGTGTAAAAATATTGGTAAAGTTCAACAGTTTATTAAAAAAAAGCTATTATGTTGAAGAAAACCAACAGTGAAAAGGATATAATGTTTTTACAATGTCTTGTTTATAGACAAAAAATGACCAAAGAATTTAGATACAAACTATACGCCAGGGAATTTCTTGAGAATCCCATTCTGGTGGCAAATTCACAATTTGGATAGCAGATGATTTCCTACATGTGAGACAGCTTGCAAAATTTGAAAACTTGGATTAAAATACAAAGTTGTTTTAAGGTATACATTTCCATCTTTTATATAATGTATTTATTTGTATGATTCTAAAAGATACATAATAAATAGGATTTTATGGGTTACAAGTTCAAGGTCATTGAGTGGGTCTTCATGTTGATATTTAAATATCACCTTTTCATATGCAATATGGGTAGAAATATTAGATATTTTTGCACACTTAATGAATATCACTTTCCTTAAATAAAGGAAGACCATTCTTGCTTGATACAAGTTAGATTTTTTACCAAAAGCAACAATCAAATGTTTGCAGGAATGTTGTATCATTGCACAGAAATACCCAGTGCAGAATTGGCCAACATGGTGGTATATGTTATGCTGTGTTTGTATCTCTTGCAAATCATATTAGTTTTAATGACTTATTTATTCTATGCAAAGTTATTAACAATCTCATAAAAGCTTTTGTTGAGTTGTTTTAAATCATGCCGACAAAAAATAAATCTCGATACTAAATAAGATGTATGAAAATAGTTAACTGTTATAAGTCTATACTCATAAAATAACAAGAAAAGACTGAAGACAACAAGCTTTGTAAATTTAACAAAATTATTTTCCTAGAATACAAAGTGAAAAATTCAAAAAAGAACTTATGGTTTTACAAATTAAATCCAGAAATAATCCAAGAATTAAAAATAGAAGTCTTGGTATAAAAAATGTCCTGAATGAAATTGAGTTTGAGCCCTGATGAAATCCAAAATGGAAGGCAATGAAGTCTGTTGTGGTCAGTGAAGTGCTGTTGTGTCAACAGTCTTTTGTTGAATCACAGAAAATATTATTCCAGTTTTGTATTCAGTATTACTTACAATAAATGTCTTTATCCAACAATTTTGTCGGAGCATTTATGTATTTCCAGAGAAAAGTATCACCTAAATTCAATAATTTGAAGAATATACAAATTCAACTCAAGCTGATCACAACATAATAACAATGTAATGTTGTTTGGAGCCCAACTGACAAACTGCTTTTAAAAACAACAGTTATATTGTAATTACGATGCAAAACAACCACAGATGAGGGTGAAAAGTTTATTCTTCTGGTACAAAAATAGAAGCCTGTAACAATAGATACATGCTATTTGTCATGTAATCCAGGTATGACTTTGACTTAATGATTCTTGCTCTGAGAAAGATAAAAAAATAAGTTGTTTACTAAAACTCGCATGATTTTAAAATGAGGTCAGAAACTAGATACAATGTTTCTATTATTATATGTTCACATCAATGAAAAAATAAATAAAAAGAAATATCAGGTCAAACAGAACTGAACTCAATTTTACATTACAATAGCATGCAATGGAATTAAAAAAACATTGAAATAGAAAGCACCTCATTATCCTTCTAACCATAAGAACTTGTGGTAAAACGAGATTTATTTATAGTTGGCATGATTAAAATAATAGTAGTATGTGGTAAAACGAGATTTATTTATAGTTGGCATGATTAAAATAATAGTAGTAAGTGCTTGAATTTGGTTACTGATTTAGGTCATGGCCTTCTATGACTTTGTGCCCATGTCACTGTATGCAGTTGAACATGTGGATTTTAGTCTTTGAAAGTTACCAACTCCTGGCACCAAATGGAAGAGGATATTCATGGAAGGAGAGCACCTGAAGGTCATGATCTATATTAACTGAATAAAACTGCAATATTTCATTACGACTATGGCACACACGCTGTTTAATATGATTGTGATTTGCATCAACACTCGGTATGTTAAGTTTTTTAGTCAAGCATATATTATATATTGTAGCTATACAACACTAAGCTAAGCAGGTGAGACAGCATTAAAATGTTTAATTAAAAGCTCAGAAAATATACATCTTTTATATCATAAAGAGGGAAGAAAGAAAAAGGATAAAAATGAAGCAAAAAAACCAAGATGGGATGAATTTCCAGTTTTTTATTTTTCTATTCTCTGGTACCACCTGAATGGAAACGTGCAAATCCCAATGCCCAACCATTATATTTTCTGACACCATATAGTCTAATCTTTCCTGACCATAACTGCAATATTTACTAAGGACTAATTTATCCAAACTCCCACCTTTGTTCTGTAATCACCTGGTTCCAGAACCATGCATGGACCTATTCTATGGGATCATTTGGTCTAAATGCAGTCCATTTGTTTGTGTTTCCATGGCTCCATATTAACAATCATTTCTTGCAGGGTCAGAATCACTGCCTAAAACTTATCCCTGATCCTTTGCGCTCCAACCTATCAAAGCTACTTGTCAGATGATAATAATTCAAACCAATTGCCTATGATCTCATTTAGGCTCTGAAACAATAACTGGACCTATTTTGAATATCAACTCTTTGTTGTCAATCAATTCAACTGTCTTTGACTCTAACTATTCTAGACTCTTTAATATACCTATACTTATTAGACTCCTGAACATACCTGTATCTGTTGAACTTCTTAACATACTTACACCTTCTGGACTCCTTACTATACCAATACATGTTGGACTTGTACCTGTTGGACTCCTTACTATACACACACACACACACATATATATATATATATATATATATATATATATATATATATATATATATATATATATATATATATATATATATATATATATATATACCTGTTGGATATACATACATATATACACACACACCTACTGGATTCCTTAATATATCTATACTGGTTGGACTCCTTCATATAACTATACTGGTTGGACTCCTTACTCTACCTATACATGTTGGAGTTCTTAACATACTTATACTTGTTGGAATCCATATTATACCTATATTTGTTGGAGTTCTTGACATACCTATACTTATTGGACTCCATACTATACTTGTTGGACTCCATACTATACCTATATCTGTTTAGCTACTTACTATACCTATACATGCTGAACTTCTTAATATACATATACTTGTTGGACACCTTATTATACTTATACCGGTTGTTGGAGTCTATAATATACCTATTCCTGTAGGATTCCTTAATACATCTATACCTGTTGGATTCCATAATATACCTATACCTGTTGGACTCCACAAGATATTTATATCTGTTGGAGTCTATAATATACCTATTCCTGTAAGATTCCTCAATACATCTATACCTGTTGGATTCCATAATGTACCTATCCTTGTAGGACTCTTCAATATAGCTACACCTGTTGGATCACTACCTTCAAATGTCAGTAATACTTTATGTCTAGCCCATGCATCAACATACCATATTCAGTCTGTACATTATCTTGATAAAACACAGAATGAATGGCTATTATTCATTCTACAAATGTTAAGACACTGGTAACTCACTTTTCATTATACAATAGTAACTCAAACATTTTCAGGTTTAATGTCATGAAAAAACTTATGCCCACCAGAATTATTCTACTTTCAAAATCAAACTGGATTATTTTCATATAATTCATGTCAAAACATACAAAGATGCATATTATTTCATTACATCTTCATACAATGAATGTCCTGTCACCAGTGTCACAGAGTAATGCAGTTTAACCCTTTAACTACTACAGCTGTTCTGCAGTTTCACTACTGCTGAGTGATAGCCTATCAGTTACTGAGACTACTGATACTGTTTGCTAGGCTGAATACTAGAGTATCGTCATGGCTGACTAAGGAAACTGACAATAAAAGCATGGTTACATTTATATTCATTATTTCATTAGTTTTTGCTGGATTTCAGTGAAATAAAAAGCAGCTTACCTTGTATAGTGTCTGTTATTCATATATTTCCATTTTATTTACTCCTACAACAATCAGACAAGCAATCCCCGTCGCGTAAACTGTTTTGAATCGCACAAAATAAATCATCGTCATTTGATTCAAAATCACATACATCTAGTGTTGAAAGGGGACTAATATCATTATCTGATCCATTTACTAAGAATGATCCATTAAACTCTTCGATATTGCTTGCACTGAACCCTTTAAAGTCACAAATATTTGACTAGGAATCCATTTTTGTTTTTCTCAACTACACGTGTTTTGTACATTGCCGGAAATTTCCTTCCCACGTCTAAATTTAGCCTCTCAGTTTTCCAACTGGTATCAAAATGTTCAGCAACCAGTCTTCTCATTGGTTATGATAATGAAAAATAAATAAATATCTGTACTTTCAACCAATCAACGTTTACTTAACATAGCAGTTACGTCCGCATAGATGCGACACTGGGGTTTTGAGTACAGCAGAACTACGCGCTCATAAGCGACACTGGGGTTTTAAACAAGGCTTATCAACACTGCATATATGTGTCAGTGGGGTTCAGAAGCTATTTACAAGTCATGCTCAGATGTGGTAGTCGTAAAGGGTTAAGGCAAGCTTTGTCATCATCAAAATCCTACACTTTATGTCTGGCAACTGCTCATAAATGTGGTATAAGTAATATGCACGAAATGATTCCACAATACCAAACTTTATGAAATCACAAAAATGACAACATAAAAACCAGAAATATCTCTCGAACAGTATTTATGAAGTCCAAAAAGCACAGAATATTTACAAAATGTTTACATATTGCAAAGTTTATCATATTACAGTTCACATCTTCATAAAGCTGAATTTTATGTACATAAATTCAATATACAGCCATAAAATAGAAAACAATTTTGAATGTTAAACACTGACAAATATAACCACCATAAGCTTCATTTCAAACACAGAATTATAATCAATTCAAAATTTCTCATCAATTCCCAATGTTTGTTAGACAATGTAAACTATTTGGAATAAACCTCAACATTTTATTTTAAGTTGCAGATAAAAAGCAAAATGAAAATATTTATAAAAATTATAAGCTGTAGCAAAAATCTTGCATGGCAGAACATGATATATATTATCACTAAAACATACAAAATTATTTTCTAGCACTCGACATGGCTATATCAACTGACAAATGCAAAATTATTTTATAGCGCTCTACATTGTCATGTCAGCTGAATGGATTCCAAGTACTATTCAGAGATTCAAGGAAAAATGAAAAATATTGCTAATTATGTTGTAATTTCACACAATATTGATAGCTATCATATTTTTATATTCAAGGAAATCAATTAGAGAACTGATGATTTATGACTAATTTAAATCAGTGAAATGCTTTGCCAAAGTAAATACCATAAATCTAATTTGTGAAAAAAAAATTATGCATAAAGATTTGTCTACCTGCTCTGAATTCCATTACAATGAGTAGTATTTATAGGTTACTGCATTTGTATGGGAAAATATGAATGAGTTTTTCGTATGGATATACTTGAGAGTGCAGTATATCCTTCCGACAAAACGAGTTCATATTTTCCCATACAAATACAGTAACCTTTTTATTATATGCTCATTTCTTATTCTTCCCAAGGCTTAAATATATAAACAAAAATACACTGAAAAAACAAAGTAAATACATGTACGCCATATTCCAAACTAAATACACAATGAGCGCATAACTCCGCCCAGATAAATATGAAGTTGGTCGCGCGCTAGACTTAAGTTTCGAAAGAAAATGGCGCTCGCTCTACTTATAATTGAAATTTGGAGTAATATTGTTGATGAATACGCATTGCAACAACTTTTGCACTTGATCTGGTATGAATACTTTTTGGTATATTTGTCGATTCAACACAATGTTTTGATTATGGTCTGGATTTATCTACATGAAGTGACTTGCATCGGTTTCCAGCAGCATCTGCCAATTTATTGTTTTGAATTGTGTTGACATCTGCATGTGTGTTTCTTTTCTGTCATTGAATGATTCAGATCACAATTTAGGAAAATTATGAAGCCTTTCCATTGCAATTATCAAAAACACTGTGGAATTTAATGTTTATTTAATTTTGAGTGCAGTAAGGAGGATGTAGCTACACTTGGAATATACTTGAAATTATAGTACAATTTCAAAATGTGTATTCAATCTTGAGAACCCATGACATGGCTCATCTAATTCAGATTTACAGACCTACAAAAATATATTTTTTGAGGAAATTCATGATGTAAAATTGTAAGTATATTTTTGGCCATTTTGATTAACAGCTAATGAAGCTTATGTGTATAACTTGCATTTTATTGTGAGGAACCTATATAGCATCAATATATAGTTAAATTTGAAACATTGTATCAAAAAAGTAAATGCGGAATGTGCCAAAGCAGTTTGTATGTGTCAGTCTATGAAACATTTGCTGGTATGTGGCCGTCCATGAAATATCTGCTTTAGTTCATTCATAAAAAAATTGTTTACGTTAGAAAATAGTTCCTTTGCAAGTGGGATACAGTATAAAGGTGTTCAATATCAGTGAATATTGCTTGATTCTGACAATGTAAAGTTAACGGAGAAAAAAAAGATGAGCATATAATAATATGAGATATTCAAATTATTGTCTACATTGAAGCACAGTGGTAAAGAGTAAAAAATAAATGCTAATTTCCATGCTAATAGGTGTACTAGCTTCACTAATTTAGAAAAGACAGCAGCTATTCACAAAAGGGGAGCACTCTGTAGTACAATCATAATTTCAAGATACACAAAACTATGCAGATATGTGTAATATCACTATGGACTATAACTGATGACTAGCTGTAACTTACCATATTTGAAGTTCAACAGTATAGTTCATGCAAAACAATTCAACTTGTCCAAAAAAAGTGTACTGTGAATAACACATAAATTGCACACAGGATGTTTTAATAGTTCTTCATTCTGACAACTGAAATTTTGGTGTAGAAACCTTTTTTTCCTGTCAGTCACAGTGACTTTGAACTTTGGCCTTTTGATCCCAAAATCAATAGGTTTCTTTATTAAACATTAAGTGCAAACCATCAACAAAGTTAGGTTAAGGTCTGTATTGAGGAACTATTATCAGGAAACCAGTTTTCCTTTTTTCAGCCAGTGACCTTAATCTTTTTGTTTTTGAACCTTACAAAGACAGAGTTCTTCTGCATCCAAAGTTTGGTAAATTTATAAATGGAATAATTCAAGTCTTTTTGCAGAAATGAAATTCACAACAGACAGATGGATGAATTTATGTATAGACAGCATGAAAACAATACAATCCACTTGGGACGGGTGTCAGTGGGATGGGAGGTAGCATATAATACAAATTAAAAATTTACTTTAATTACTGTAGTTAGTGGTAATATATTCCCTGAATATAAATTAATACTTATTTTCTAACTTGAGTAAGATAGAAATTAAAGTTGCAATTAAGAAACTATCTTTATTTCCAATAATTCAATATATCACAATGCAAAATTAATTCAAAGTTTAATTCAGTCAAATGAAACAAGAAAACTGATTTCCAAGATTGTTTTGTCAACAGTCAAAACACACAGGTTAAGATTTCTCAGGTAACATGACTTGCATCACAATAAATACAGAACTGAAATTTTTTTATATAAGGTTAAGGATATTTATTTTGTATGCTTGACCTTTTTGTGTTATTGAGGGTAGATTAGTTGCAGTGTACATGACATTTATCATTTATTTAAAGCTGTTTACTGATATTTGAGTTCAAGGTCAAGCCTGTTTACAAAATTCATAATGTTTTTGAAGCAAATTTTTGACCCACATCCATACCATTTTATTATAAAGTTCTAATAAACAAACTTATTCATTTTTTTTAAAGATTAGTCTCTGGAATCATTTTCATTCAGATATAAATTGAAAGGAGTCATTTACTTAAAAATTATTTGTAATTATAAATTGCTCATTGATATTTCTAATGAATCACTATTTTAGGATTATGGGGAATTAATTACAAAGAAAATAGTGGATTATAGCACTGAGATACTCCAAGGCTGTTGGCACATCAACCTATTCAAAGTTATTATTACAATACCAGCACACTCAGTATTGGATTTCTTTTGGAACACTCTACACTTCTGGACTTGTGGAAAAAAAACAGCATCATTATTTCAAAATTTTTAAGTTCCTTTTGATTTTTACTTGTAACTTTGAGAAATATATTTATTTCTTCATTTTACTAAAATAATTGATTTTGCTTTTTTATGTTGCTTAGTTTAACACCATACAGCCATAACAACACTTAGAGACTCATTATGGTGGGCATTGTTTACAATGAAAATTGAGCTGCTTTTCAGCAATTTCATACTTAATTCACTATTGTTTGTGTTGGAGACTGTATGTTCATAACTATATCTTAATGTTAGACTGATTCACCATCAGAAAATCGACATCCTCATGCAATATTCTCCATGTATTGTCTATCAGACACTAAACAATGGTAAGCTGTACTTGAAACTACATAGCAAATGTCATTTGACTGTATTCCATGTCTAAAAAGAAATCTTAAAGGAAAGATTTGATAAATAAACTAAGAGAGACCATACAGACAACTATACATTCCAGTTTCTCACAAAATGAGACTTAAACTGGAGAGAGGTGAGGTGTGAATGAGCTCTTTAAAAACAAGAGCCCTTAAAACCATGCGGCCACCAAAAGCCCTACATATCTATTATCTATGACTTCATGGAAGCTACAATGAATGACTGAGGGGTACCATAATTAGATATCACAAAATGCCTCTTGCTAAAAATCATGGCTATTGTATTTAAACAGGCCTCTAAAATGTCTGTTTATTCTGAATACCAATATACCATCAATTATCATTCCATGGAATTCATGAGGGAAACTGCTTTAAATTTATACAAACAAATGCACACAAACATATACATAATTATATGAACTCTTTTTCACAGGCACATTCACAAACAGCAGAAGTCGAACAGTCACCATGTCAGTTATAAGGGAATTCTGAATTAAAGCTGCTTCAGACTTAAAGATGTCACATTTTTGATGTTTGTACTTAGTCACATTTTTTCCCAAATTGTTTATCATCTGTCTCTTTATCACCATTTTCATTCTTTGAAACATTTGTTCTCCCTAGTAATGCTTGTGCATCATCTGAACTCTTGTTAACTGATTCTGTTTCCATGTCATGACCTGAAATGCATAAGGTACAATATTTACTTCAACACAGATTTGTAAGTGTTAAAACAAGTGATAATATGGTGGTGGTAGTGGAGTGTGTGGTTAATGGAGTAACCTAATAGAGGCAGCAGAACTGATAGTATTTGTGATGCTGATGGGTTTAGTAACTGCACTGTTATTATTATAAGTTCTGATTACTATTATCATCATGATCATGTGTACATATTATTTTTCCAATATATAGAGGTATCACATGTTGGGTCTTTCACTCCCTCCCCAAATTGGAGACAGTACCTTCTGAATTTTGAAGATGAAGTATTTTTCCCAAATAAACATAAGACAGTTTTTATGTGAATGCAATTTTGTATGAATTTTGTTGCATTTAATTTTCCTTAGTGAAGACTAAAAAATATGAAATTAGTTTTTCTATAAGAATAAGATTTGGATTAATAAATGACTAAAATAAAAGGTATTAAAGTTGATTTAGTGACCTATTTTTGACTGAAAATTTAAGGCAGTAAAACAAAATGCAACTATCACATTTAGCAATTTGATTACATATACTTAACACACGCTACCGTCAAATTTCTTCTTATGATGCACAACATAAAATGAGCTAGAAGTCTAATGACTGTCCATACTTTTTTCTTTTTCATTTTTTTTTATCTATGAGCACAAATACAAACCCTGCAACTTGGGTCTCAATCACTGCATAATATTACTTGGTTGGGATAAATCCTTTATCGCAGAATTAATTTAAAGATACATGGTCAAATCTGCTTTAATTATCAACTGCAAATCAAGACCACTGCACAAAAAGACCAAATTTCAAAAGTGCCATTGATACATAAAACAGTTTTGCTTGTATATAAAGACTGCCACTGTAAAAGGACCGAAATCCTAATGGTTCCATTTAACATAAAACACTTTTAACTTATTGTGTTCAAAGACCAAAATTTGAATGGTCCCATTCAGATATAGAGCATGTTTACCTGGAAGACCAAAATTCCAATGGTCCCATTCAGACACATAGCTTGTTTACCTGGAAGACCAAAATTCCAATGGTCCCATTCGCAAAACATGCATTTTGATCATATTAAGAGCACCTGTGCATAAAAACAAAATTTCATTTTCCCATAAAGCATTTTTACCTGTATCTAAAGACTAACTGTAAATAAAGACCAAATTACTTAGGTCTACCTCATAAACAAAACATTTTTATTTCTATAAAGACCACTTATTCAAAAAGACCAATTCAAGATGGTTCTTTAAGTGCTCTTTATACGCAGGTTGGACTGTCCATTCTACATAATCATACCTTCTGATTCAGAAGCTGTGACTTTTTCTTTCAGAACCACCTTCAGTCTTGAGTTTAGATTCGATTGAAGATTCTGTTTCCTTCATCTCCACATCACTGTTAGTCCCTTTTTTATCTGATAAAAGACAATAGTGTCTTTTTGTAAAACCAGTTTATTGACCCACTTGTAACACAAATGTGACAAGCTAGGACAATGACCTTCTGTTGTATAATGTGCAGCTGGTCATCGTCTATAATGTAGACTGGAAATCTTAAGTATAAAAAAAAGTGGAGACAAGCTTCAATGGCATGGCTAGGTATGCAATGTTTATACCTCTGAACAAGTTATGTATAGGCATGAAAAAATACAATAAGCAACTGTATTCTTGAAACATTATCTCTGGATAACTCACTAACCAACTTATATGTCAGGCATGGTTCCTATTATTTTAAGAAGACATTACCCACAAAATATGTCTCTATTTGTTGACATAAAGAAAATCACGATCAAAATTGATAAGTGAAACATTAATGTATCTTAATGCTTAGTACCTGAAAATTTGAATCCACTGAGGTTAGGTATCTTGAAAATAAAAGTTATTTATACAAAAAAGCAAATGACTAAATTTTATAATGACCTTTCTTGAGATATTCCCAATGTGATTTTAAAATGAGCAATTTCTTGACATCCAACAAGGATAGCATCCCTCAGTAACTTGCACCATCACATAAAGTGCAGTCTATATTTCTGGAACTTATTACGACTGAGTTATCAAGGTTTACCTGATAATGACTAATGACTGATACAATCACCACTGAGTTTTGCATTTTCTGCAACATAATAAGCAGCTGTCTATCAATTAAACTTTACTTTGTAACTTGTACAGAATATACAATGGCAGATACAATCACAACTGTGTGTTTTGTATTTTCTGCAGCACTTGTGAGCAAAGCAATGTACACCAAATTTAATTTTTAATCAAATTTAGAATAGAAAATATTACTTCTTTTTCTAGGCAAAAGCATCAATTCTGCATAATTTTCAATTCAATCTCACATCTTTTATTTGCCTACCACACATACAGAACAGAAGACATTTTCAAGTGATCAGAATTAAAAATGCACACAAACATGCACATTATATACACTCGTTAAACAATAAAAAAAATCAGAAACTGGTTCTTTCTTATTAGCAATCCTGTTTTTTACAACTCAAGAACTAGGACCAACCTTCTATTGCGGATTATGAAAATTAATTCCCTTATGTTTGAATGATGTCTGTGCTTTTCTACCTAGCAAAATTAGTCCTTACTGTCAGTCAATTGATCCTGAATGTATTATTAAATTAACAATAATCACTTGTGAGAATGCATATGAAAGTAACCAATCATATCATTAATCTTGGTTAATGCCTCAGTGGTCATCTGGGTCTATTAACATGAATAAGCCACGTTACTGAAACTCTTGTATGCAATCAGATATCAACCCAAATGTCTATTGTCAATGCAGCAGCAAATATTACACATAATGAATGAATTCTATTCATTGCTGCTACAATCAGTCAAATTTACCTTAGAGTACATTTATTTATGAGCATATGGCATGCAGTCTTATGGGCAACTATGAGGAAGTACAGCATCAGCTCAGACCTGGTACCAGTCATAGTGCACCCCTAACAAAACCAGCATTGCTCTCTTTATCAATGGCAGCATAGTATATTGTTTCTGAATAAAAGTTGAAGTCAGACTGGGATGTTTATTATCACCCAAACTCTTCAAAATTTTCCTTGAAAGGATCATGGAGTATGCCTTGGAAGACTATGAGGGCATCATCAGCACTGTAGAAAGAACAATCACCAACCTTCACTTTCCTGCTGATATTGATGGCTTGGCAGGAGATGACCAAGGACTGGCTGACTTGGTTAAACATCTTTACAGTACCTCCACAGCACATGGCTTTAATATTTGCATTGAAAAGAGCAAACTGATGACAAACAATATATATATATATATATATATATATATATATATATATATATATATATATATATATATATATATATATATATATATCAGCACGGAGATAAAGGTCACTTGACAGTAGTTGAAAATAGTCGCAAGCTTCAAATACATGGGATAAATTATCACAGACCAAAACTACTTTCCAAGATTGCCTAGACAAAGGCAACATTCACAAGGTTGAGATCAATATGGTAGAATGGCAACATTGCTTTTGGTTCCACAATAAAGTGGATGCATTTAAATATCATGCTCATTTTTCTGTATGATTGCAAAACATGGACACTAACAGTAGGTCTACAAAGGAAATGGAAAGACTACATTAAAGGACAGATGTAGTCTTGGAGATTCTCCAATGGAAGAACAGGGAAGGATGGAGAGAACTGGTGGCAGAATCACTGGTGGTGACCCAACAATCACTTGGGTTACTGGATTGATGATGATGATGAGTTATCATTACTTCTCTTGATCTATTAATCTCTCTCTCCAGCTGTTGGCATACATGGTATCTAATATGATATCCAATGACTTATCTATACCAAAAACATCATCCATCAATCAATCTATACATATCTCACTTTTTAAAATTCTGTTGTTGGTTGCATTAGATGTGTTTTTATCTGTTCATGTGTGTGTGTATATATATATATATATATATATATATATATATATATATATATATATATATATAGTGTTCATTTGTTTGTCGTATACATGTTTTGTATTTGCCTTTGAAAAAGACTCATTAAAAGTTGAAAGCGCTTAGGCTAGTTAGTTACTAGTTTGGTACTGTTCGTCGTGAGTTTACTGCATCTATTTTAATCAATCCCTGACACACGTGATCCCTTGGTGGATCCAGTACGCTTGAAAGGGTTGTTATTAGCCATATGATTTGTAATCTTTATATATATATATATATATATATATATATATATATATATATATATATATATATATATATATATATATATAAAATTTCTTTAAAAATCTTTGCTCAAATGCACAACATAAATGCAATTAGATGTAGTATTCACACTCCTTTTTGTTTCTAACACATTACTGATTTTAAAAACCAAAGGCATTCAATACATTTAGAAAAAAATGCACAAAACATATACATTTCATCAATTTATAATTTCTAACCTGATTGTTTACAGGAAGTCCCAAGCACTGTCAAATTGTTGTCCTTTCTAATCAAACTTCAGTTTCTTTAGTAACATAGTTCATCCATCAATTAATCTATACATATCTCTGCATGCTAGACAATGAATCCCAGTAATACACACCATTTCTAAAAGTCTGTCCATGTTTGCATCAGATCTTTTAGTGTGTGTGTGTGCACTGAACTGTATCAGATAAATGCAACCACTTATTCAAATATTGGTTTTAATTGGACAGCTGAAAAATATATCTGTGACATACAGACTATCCTTAATTTTCAGATCCATGACATGTATCTGACAAAAGGAGTAATCTTAATATTATAATCTTGTCTATAATTATACTTATTGTCTTGTGATCATACCTTTTGCTTTCAGAGATTCTGTGTTTTCTTTTGTCAAGGAACTGTCTTCACCCTTGGTCTTAGTCTTTGTTGTTTCTGTGGATTTCTCATTATCCACATCATTTCTGCTCTTTTCTTTACCTGATAAAAAAAAAACAGTTTTTATTTGAGTACTTTTGAGCATAAAGATCACCCCAGGCTGTGACATAATAATGTAGATGATGATGCAAAAATTTTAATTGTGTTCAAGTATAAATTTCTTGCAATAATTCAAATAATCAAAGCTGCTGCAAGCAATATAAATGAAAATAAATTTAATTATCATAATCAAACAATGATTTTGATATGTTTGTCAGAAACAAAAGGAATGAAAACATGTATACTTTTATCCATAGTGACCTTTATATATGGTACAAGTCATTTTGTAAAACAACTAGTACTGCATTCAATCATGCATTATAATACATACCAATCTAACCACCAACAGCACTGACACAGATCTGCCATTGTACAATCTGCTAGCAAAATTACTTTCATCATCAAATACATCATACTACTGATTATCTGCTAGCAAAATTACTTTCATCATCAAATATGTCATACTACTAATTATCTGCTAGCAAAATTACTTTCATCATCAAATACGTCATACTACTGATTATCTGGTAGCAAAATTACTTTCTTCATCAAATACATCATACTATTAATTATAACTGTCAACAATAATGTTAGGAGATTAGGCATGAGAAGGAAATGCCAGGCCAGGGAACCCTTCAAAGGAAATATGGCTGGAGCCCTTCTATGAATGGTAAACCGCATTCCCGATATGAAAACTTATTGTCACATAACAGATCTTGCCAATACACAGATAATATTAAAAAAAAATAATGTTTTATTACCCACCCACCCAAAACAATCTTGGTGAATCCAATGAAAGCATTTAAACCATGCTAATAAAGAGTTTGTGCATTCATCAACTCAGTCTGCTTCGTATATGGTCCACTACCTCCTGAAGGTATACAACTTCTATGGTTTAACAAGGTCTCAGAGTATGCTGATCATATCACCTGCATCACCCAAGACACCAAGGCTTTAGGGGTTACATACTATTTTCCAGCCTTCACCAGAAGAGACATTGGGCACCATGATCTTTATCCACGTGCTCTGAAGTAGAGCTTGAGAGCAAGGAACAGGCCTTGCATCGCTGCCCCTGCAATAAAACATTCATGCAGAGAGAGAGCAAATACCAGTTTCTGGTTTCCCACAGACAGTAACTGATTCTTAGCTGTGAAGCCTTTGTTTTATCATTAGGACTGTGTAGAATTTGGATACATCAGAAGGACTTGCAACTCATTCACCCTACATACCAAAGCTAGGACTATCAAAATACATTTTATTAAGAAGTTAGCTTCAGCAAGGTTTTTAGCCATGTAAAAATCTATGATACAAGATGGGTGATGTGGACCAATTCATGCCAAAACTGGCCAGCAATTCTGAAAGGAAATTATCATGCCCTACCGATGCTTAAATGTGTTAGAAATCAATGAATGATAGTCCTTAATAATAATATAATCTAACCTTTTCTCCTCAAAAAAACAGTTCTTCAAAACTCACAGCTTTCCCTCTTAAGCCATGAAAATGGAAGACCTAGTTCACAAAATTCCCTCAATGACTGGAACTTTGATTTTTTCCACAAATGATCATTTCTTGACACATCGATTTATTCTTGATGCAAATGCATCCTAATTTATATAGATATTATTTCTCCCCAATGACACAAATGCATCGAACCTGTTTGAGTGTATATAAATATCATTTCACTCCATTGACACAAATGCATCCTAATCTACTGGCCATATAAAAATATTAATTTACCACAATAACGTAACTGCATCCTAATCTATTGGGTGTATATAAATATTATTGTAGGTAATTTTTCTCTGAGAAATCTAATTCCTTAATAACCACATGCTGCCCCAAAACTTTAATGCCAAAGTCATCATCTAAGCATTCAATACTCTTTTTGATACAAAGTCAGCATAAGAAAGTCACACAAATATATATATATATATATATATATATATATATATATATATATATATATATATATACACACACACACACACTTACATACAAACACACACACAGTTAAACTCACCTAATGACCACACTCCTATAATAATAAAAAAATTAAATGAACTTACTGTTTCCTTCAGTATTCCTGTGTTGTATAACTTGAGAACTAGGAACAACCTACTATCCTAGATTATTAGCATTAATTTACATACATTTTAAAGATGTCAGTGCATTTCTACCCAGCAACACTGACCATTAAAGACAGTCAATATATCATGAATGTATTATTAAATTAATATGATCGCTTGTGAGAAAGCATATTACTCATCATGTGGTTAATGTCTCATTTGGGTCTCTTAATGAGCCAAGTTATTGAATCTCTCGTGCAATAAGAAATCAACCCAAAAGTCTATTGCCAATGCAACAGCAAGTATTAAATAAAAAGTATGAAATATATTCATTGCTGTTATGATAAGCAAAATTTAAGTTAGAGCTATTTAATAAATATTTCTCTTAAACAATTAATGTCTCTCCAGCTGTTGGCATCCATGGTTGTTTAATATGATATCTAATGACTTATCTAAACCAAAAACATCATCCATCAATCAGTCTTTATATATCTCTACATTCTAGATGCTGAAAGCTGAATCTCAGAATTGCACACGTTTTTTAAGTTTGTTGGTGATTGCATCAGAGATCGTGTGTGTGTGTGTGTGTGTGTGTGTGTGTGTTTGTGTGTTTGTGTATGTGATGGCTGAAAAATATATCTGTAACATAAAGACCATAAGGACCAATCTTAACATTATAATCTTGTTACATAATTTAACTCATTGCCTTGTGAACATCAGAACTACAAAATAAAATATAGTTTCAATGTGATCATACTTGCTGCTTTCAGTGATTCTGTGTTTTCTTTCTTTGGGGAACTGTCTTTACCCTTGGTTTTAGACTTTGTTGTTTTTGCCGATTTCTCATTATTGGTATCACTACTGGTCTTTTCTTTACCTGATAAAAAGAAATGTTTTTACTGGAAAACTTATAATCATAAAGGTCACCTCAGGTTGTGAAGTAATTACTTTGATATCACCCATTCACATTATTCTGACACCAGGCTGAACAGTCCTAACACTAACCTTTTGATGCTGAGTTTCAAGTGAGGCAGCTGTTAGTACCATTATTAAAAGTCTTTGGTAGGACTCTGCCAGGGGTCGAACCCACTACCTCCCACATCCGAGGCAAACACTTTAAACACTAGGCCCCAGGAGCGGTTGCAATATAAATGAATATTAAATATCATACATCAAGCAATGATTTTGATACATTTGTCATAAACAAAAGGAATGAGAACATTGATACTTTTATCCATAATGACTTTTAGATATGATATGAATCATTTTGTAAAGCAACTAGTACTGCATTTACCCACACATTATAATACACAATGATCAAACTACTAACACCATAGATTCAGATCTGCTGTTGTTCAATATACATACACCACAGGCAGATCTGTTGTTGTATGATCTACCCACACCATTGACATAGATCTGCTATTGTACAATCTACTCACACCATAGAGCCAGCTATGCTATTGTACAATATACCTACAGCAGATTCAATCTTCTGTTGTACAATATATCTACAGCATAGGGATAGATCAGCTGTTGTACAATCTACCTACAGCACAGACACAGATCTGCTGTATAAACTACCTAAAGCACAAACACAGATCTGCTATTGTACAATCTACTTACAGCATGGATCGGCTGTTCTATGATCTAGTGGCAAATCAGTATCTGCATGATTCACTTAAAATCCTGAGAACAGCATGACACTATGTGATGGCAGACCTTGATTCACTTAATATCATAACTACAAGAACAGCATGACACTATGTGATGGCAGATCTTGATTCACTTAATAGCATAACTACAAGAACAGTATGGTAATATTTAAAGGCAGACCTTGATTCACTTAAAATACTAAGAACAGCATGGCACTGTGTGACAGCAGTTTCACTTAACATCATACAAACAGCACAACTATATATGATGGTAGGTTCACATAAAATCATAAAAACAGCATGTTACTTGTGATGGTAGGTTCACAAAAAATCATAAAAACGGCATGTTACTATGTGATGGTAGGTTCACATAAAATCATAAAAACGGCATGTTACTATGTGATGGTAGGTTCACATAAGAATAGCATGGCACTATGTGATGGTAGATCTTGGTTTATGCTGTATGCACTTTTGCACAGGTTATACAGCATGTTCATAAATTTTATAAGTACAAAGGTTTTCAACAAACATAAGAGGGGTTTTTAATTTTTTTTTCACTTTAAAAACATTCATTGATTAAATGAATATAGATGAGTATAAGTGGAAAAGTTGGTGGGCTAAATCCCTGGACCCTTGCACCCAATGACACCATTGGTAAAATACACAATCAAACCCATCTTTCAATTATAAAGAATACATACACGACACCACTGCATACACAAGCAAAACATTTATTAAATTCCACAAAGATCACAAAATTAGATAAGTTAATGCACATATAAAAATGAAAGTTTCTTTTTTATCAGGTTTCTTTTATAAAGAAATGACAACAATTTAGACGGTTGTAATTTTATTCTTTCTCATATACTATACTCATGCAGAACAACAAGTATGAGATTTTTAAAATGTTCACCCAAACACATTTGCTAATATATTTCCAAGCCATTTATATGTTTGGAATTTGATATACATATCACATAACACAAATTTGCCCTTGCTTTATGGCAGAATAATGGCAACCTGTGATTTCTTTTAATGAAAATTCATTTTATTGTTACATTTTATATTAATCTTTTTTTTTTGATTGCAGGATGGTATTTTATAATTTAGATATGTTTATATGTTAATAGATGCCTGTGCGTGTGTTCCAGTCTTGATACTTAGTTTTTAAATCACTTAATTATTTAGTGTCAAGCCAGATTCTTCCCATCATGTTGTATTTGCTGTACATAATGTAACAAATAGAAGGCCTTAAGGTAGATTTGTTCAGTAACTGAGTTACCTTCTCTAAATAAAATCTTTATTATTTTGTATTTTTTGTTATTATTATTATTATTATTATTATTATTATTATTATTATTATTATTATTATTATTATTATTATTATTATTATTATTATTATTATTATTATTATTATTATCATCATCATCATTATTATTATTCAAAACTTTATTGTGACATGAATATGATGTCACTAATACTGCCCAGAAACATAAAATAACTCCAAAAACCTGCTCAGTACTTTTGAGAAGTTACTTATAGGCTTGCTTTTTTAAAGTGATGATGGATGAGCATCCTATGAAACAAGAGGCAAAAGTGTGTCTCATACTGCTCTCCTGGCTTTTATAATCATATAGCTGACCATCTTACTAAGCATGCTTGTGGAGTATTGTAAGAACTTGACCTAAATAAACTACCTCCTAAAGATGATATTAAGTTGCCTCATTAACCTGACCTAGCCTGATAAAAATTCTTACTCACTATAAAGGCATAATTAATAAGTATTGTTTACAGCTCACAACTTTAGTCATCCAAATTAATGATGATATAAACACATTGATCCAGCTTTACAGAAACTGTATGAGAAGTATAGTATGACACTGCTATAGCATGCTTTACAGAAACTATGAGAAGTGTGACAATGCTACAGCAAGATTTACAGAAACTGTATGAGAAGTAGTGTGACACTGCTATAGCATGCTTTACAGAAACTGTATGAGAAGTACAGTATGACACTGCTATAGCATACTTTACAGAAACTGTATGAGAAGTAGTGTGACACTGCTATAGTATAATTTACAGAAACTATGAGAAGTACAGTATGACACTGCTATAGCATGCTTTACAGAAACTATGAGAAGTACAGTATGACACTGCTATAGCATGCTTTACAGAAACTATGAGAAGTACAGTATGACACTACTATAGCATGCTTTACAGAAACTCTATGAGAAGTGGTGTGACACTGCTACAGCATGATTTGACATGCTATAGCATGCTTTACAGAAACTGTACGTGTAGTGTGACACCGCTATAGCATGCTTTACAGAAACTGTATGAGAAGTAGTGTGATACTGCTATAGTATAATTTACAGAAACTATGAGAAGTACAGTGTGACACTGCTATAGCATGCTTTACAGAAACTGTATGAGAAGTAGTGTGAGACCGCTATAGCATGCTCCATTAAAACATGAATTCAGATATAACATAATCATGGTATGGCTCCTGAAATTTTATATACATGTATTTTTCTCATACACAAAAGTTTATTTTCTTTCTTAAAAGGAGAAAAAATAACATGCATAAAGTTCATAAAGTTTATTATCATTTTTGGGAGAAGGTCACATACGAATTCTAATATAAGACAATCTTGACATTGATCCTGAAATTTCATTAACATGTATTTTTCTCCATACATAAAAAATATTTTTTTCTTTCTAAAAGTACAAACAATAACTTGTAAAATGTTTAAAGGGATCATGCTGGACTTGACCAATGCTGCAAATTGTATTTATTTTTTCCTTATTGGTGACAAAATATTATCATCATCATCATCATCATCATTCCCTTATCCCAGGAGTTATTAGGGCACCACAGTTGATGTTACAACCAATTCTCTCCATCTTTCCATGTTCTCTACTGCCCTTTGGAAATCTCCAAATCTCACTCCTTAATGTTGTCTTCCCACCATATTTTCTGTCTGCCTCTTCTACTGCATCCTTGTACTGTGACTTACAAGATAGTTTTTGTTAGTCTAGATGATCTTGAGACATGACTGTACCATTTCAGTTTGTGCATTTTACAGTGGTAAAGAGGTCTGATGGCTCATTGGATCTTGTTGTGGACTTCTTTGTTGGTTATATGGTCAATATATGACATGCCCAAGATCTTGAGGTAGCATCTCATTTTGAAGATTTGAATCCTTCTTTATAAATCTGATGTGAGTGTCCATGTTTCACAAGCATAAAGAAAGATGGATATTAGCCTTATTTTGGAGAAGAAAAAAAAACAGCAATATTGGTATCTTTCCATACTGGTCTCAGCCTTGTTATTGCTGATGTCAGGGCAATCCTGCAATGTAGTTCTGGTTTGGAGCCCTTATCTGTGATAATTGATCCCAAGTATTTAAAGCTTGTGACTCTTTCCAGTTTCTGTCCACTGACCTTTATTTCTACACTGATGCCATTGGTGTTGTTTGCCATCAGTTGTTTGTTTTTTTTGTGCTAATCTTCATACCGTATGCTGTGTAGTTTGTATCTAGGAATTCAACCAAGTCAGCCAGTTTTTTTTGACCTCCTACTAATCTGTGAAGCAAAGGTTGGTGATTGCTCTTCCTTTGATGCTGACAGTGCCTTTGTGGTCATGCAAGACATCTTCCATGATTCTTTCCAGGAAAATGTTGAAGAGAGTATGTGACTGCATAAATTCCTGTCTGACTTTAACTGTTGTTTGAAAACCTATCTCCTCAGCTGCCATTAATGAGACCAGTACTGATGGCTTTGTCATAGTGGTGTTCAACAACCTGCACCAGGTCTAAGCTGATGTTGTACTGCCTCATAAATGCCCGTAAGGCTGCATGCCATGTCCTATCAAAGGTGTTTCTGAAATCTATAAAGACATATAGATTCTGCTGAAGCTGAAGGTATTTCTTGCAAAGGAGCCTGAAATTGAAGATTTGTTCTTTGGTGCTCCTTCATGCTCAGAAGCTTGCATGCTCTACAGCAATAATTTTCTCTGCCTGAAGCTTTAGTCTGTTGAGAATTATCTTCAGCATGACTTTGCTGCGTGACTGATAAAATTGATGGTTCTTTTAGTTTTGGCAGAGCTGTGGGTTTCCTACCTTAGGGAGCATGATAACCAAGGATTGAGTCCATATGGATGAGCCATTTTCCTATCTGCCATATTTTGTTGCAAATTATTGTTAGGACTGTGACTATCTTTTCCCCTCCTGTCTAAATGTGACTGTCTTCTCCTCCTGTTTGAATGAGCCCTGCTGGTATGTTGTCAATGCCAGCCGACTTCTCTTTCACTAGTGACCTAACTGCAATTTTTTCTTTGTCATGACAAATAAAATGGTATTGTTATCAATTTCTTCTGCCTTAGGGCAATTTAGTACTGCTGGATCTCCCTGGGTCTTATGATTGTACAATTCTGGACAGTATTCTGTCCATCGCTTGAGGATCTCTTGATCTTCTGTTAGGCATATTCCCGAGTTGTCTTGGATGGTACTAGTTTTCTCTCATTTATGGGATGTGTGATCTTTTACCAGTTGACATGCCCTTCTGCAATCATTTCTACTCAGACTGCCTCGATTTTGCATCAATTTCTATCCATGGTTTCCTTTGCATTTTTCATGCTTATCCTGATCATGTTGTTTATCTCTCTGTATTTTCTAGCTCCTTCATTATCTCTTATTCTCCTTTTTAGGGATCTTCTATTCAATATTTGCCAATGAATGATCTTTCACCAGATGACATGCCCTTCTGCAATCATTTCTAGCTGTGCTAGTCACAGTTGTGTTGAATGTAGTTGTTATGGACTCCATGTCAGTGTCTTGGTTGTCCAGGGTTATCAAAGGTGCAAATTTAACACCTATCATTGCTAGGAAGACTTTTGAGACTTTTTTTAATGTCAAATCTGATTCTAGGCTATTTAGGCTTTTTGATCATTTTCAGGTGGAGGCAAAACATCCTCATTAATAAATCTTGGTCAATTCCAATGTTTGCTCCTGGAAAACTTCGTGATCTGGCAATATTCAGTCCTCTGCAGAATCATTTTTTCACCAAGATGTAGTCAATCTGATTGTGATTTTGTCCATCTGGACTTTGCTAAGTCCATTTTCTTGATGCTTTGTGCAGGCGAAATGTTGGCTAATACAAGATTGTTGTAGGTAGCAAACTCCAAGCCTCCGAGTCCTCTTTCATTTGTTGCTGCATTGCAGATGAGTCCACAGTTGCTTTGATATCTTGAATCAACTCCTACCTTTGCATTCCAGTCTCCTTGTACAAACAGAATGTCCTTCTTGGGTGAGTTGTCATTGATATCTTACAGTAAGATATAAAAGTTCTCCAGTTTGTCAATATCATAGTTTGATGTGCATGTGTCAGCCTGTATTAGAGTGATGCTGAAGGGAGTTCTCCTCAGGTGGATGGTAACGAGCCTGCTTCAGACTTGGTAGCAACTCATAATGCTGTTCAGAATGCCCTTGTGGACAAGTACTCCATTGTCTGTCCCCTCTTCCACTGAAGTAGAGCTTATGCCCTTCATCTGTCATTGTTTCTCCAAAGTTTATCCAGCACACTTAACAGAGACCAATGATGATCTAGTTGTGCCTCTCCAAAGTGTTAGTTCTTTCAACTTTCCCATGATGATGTTGTCTCTCCCACAGATCTTGGTAGTGGGAAATTAAGTAGCACACTTGTCATCTCTGTCCTTTGTGTGTAGCTACGACCAATCCAGTATGCAAGAATTATTTGTTGTCTTAATGTGGTGTGTCAAGGGCAAGATACAGCCATCCCTCTCCAGACTGGATGACCACAGCCGAAATTCACTGATATAATGAGTCATGCCTTGGCCCTGGGCACATGGCATTAGAGCCATTCCACAATGGCTGTTAACTTCATCTAGGAAGACTTCAGCCCAGTGATGCTGTGCCATCATCACACTATTTTATGCCTAGTTGTTAGACTCATGGGGGCAGAAGCATATGATTCCATCCCATATGGATCCAATGAACCTGGCAATACCATCCGGCAATTTTTGTGTGATACTGTTGGCTGTTTAAACTTGCATCTGTGGTTGGGCTTGGAGAAATTCAGAGGCACCATGAAAGGAAGCTGCAAACTTGATATAAAATGCCTGGTGTCTATCTCTTGTTACATAAACAAATTCTTTGTTCATACTGACAAACTATCTTAGCAGTGTGTTGTCATATCATAATCTACTTATGTAAACGTCAGGATTGAGACCTGTATGCCATGATACATTCCAACAGTTATGCTACAGGGTCTACTTACAATCGACCAACCTTAGTAGGCAGGAACAGTAACTGCTTCAATTGACCAAACGATGACTAATTTGTTCTTAATGAATGCAGGAAAAATAGTTTAGCTGAAACTTCAAAAAAAAACCGATTACCTTCAAAATACCAATGGTTCTGTATAAATACTCAGTAAATGAAATGAAAACAATTAGTCTCAATGTTTTGCAATTATGGGTATTTGTTTAGTCCTCCAAAGCAATCCTTTGGTAGTGACTTCAATAACAGCCGACTACAATCTTCAAGAAAAGATAGAACCATTCATCAAAGGAAGACAGCACTAAACTTTGAAAAAAGCATTGCAATCTGAATGATTGTTGCATTTTCCAATGTAACTGTAATATGTTTATTACACTGTGAAAGTTTCCTTTTCTCAGTAAAAAAGTTTATGCGTAAAATCGCTACCAATGGCCACATAAAATCAAATTAAATGTCCAATCTTTTGAAACCAGAGATATCTTGCCATCAAGTTAATTAAAGATGAAGTATATCAAAAAGATGTTTGTTAAACATAATTTGTTCATGTTTTTATTTCCCTATGGGTAGCCTCTGCAAAAAGATACCTGTCTTCAGTTCCCTATGGGTAGCCTCTGCAAAAAGATACCTGTCTTCAGGTGACCAAAATCTAATTCAGTTCAAGTACACAAACATGTTGCATGTAAATAACCATAGCCACATGCTATGGTGACAATATAACAGTGAATTGTTCAGTGTCAATCAAATGAGGATTACTACATTTTATTACATGTGTTATTTGATTTTCCAAACAGGATGTAAATACATGAATTTTATAACATGTACTCTACACTGAAACTCGGGAGAGGGGGGGTCATATACATGTACAGTACTTAAGGGATTATGGACTTATCCACACAAATATAAGCTGTCAATATACAAGTGTATTCTGGCTAGTTATTCTTTATTTAATCAAAAGCACACATTTATGCACTCGATTTTATCACACACCCCTCCTCTTCCTGGCAACTTTTTCATTACATGCATCATTTTCTTCAGCTAACTGACTTGGTTATAGCATGGTCAAGTCTATAGCATGATCAGGTTGTATGGACACTAACCATAATGTTATAGTGGGGTCACACTGTATAGACTCTACATATTTAGAAGTAACAAGCCCAATCAAATAAGCACTAGATAATATTATGAACACACCTCACTTATTAAAGAAACTCTATGACAAAAATGACAAAAGCTTATTTGCCACCAAGTTGGAGTAAAATTTGATTGGAATTGGGTCTCCAGAGTAGTAGCAAGCTCAGCCAATCAAAAACTACTTCATTGTTTGAGCAATCCAATATAAGAGTTTATGATCAAACTCGTCCAAATTGTCAATAATACTCTTTTGATCAAAATCTGTTCAGAAATATAGATGCTGTAGTGTTGACAAGCTCAGCCAATCAGATGCAAGATTAACATATGCATTTTGCTCACATTTAACCAAGATCTTTATCATATAGGCCTATAATCTAAGTTGGAATTATAAAATATACAGTCATAAGAGTGATAAAAATTACTCAGCAGATCAGATGCAAGACAACTTCATTAATATTAACTGCATACATGCCAACCCCTGGCATGGAAAAAGCTTGATCCACATATAACAATAAAATTCAATGCGCACATGTACAAATGCATATTTTCCGCAATTTTGGAGTCAGGAAGCATTTGTTTGAAGAAAGGACCAAAGTTGTATTCTACCACTAGTTGTAGTCAGTGATCTATTAAGAACTCGGTAAATAATGCCCCTGCATTTACAAAATTCATTTCCACAATTAATTTTTTTGTAATAAAAAAGAAGTTACCTTAGTATTGGAGTTAGCAAAACAAGTTAATTCAAGGCATTTTTGTTTTATGCTATGACCAATAATAAAATCCTTTCCACACAGTCTGCAATGGAAGTGAAGCTACCCTAGAATGGCACTGTACTGTGTTATTCATGTATTCATCTCAGAGATTTATTTTCTAATCCAACTGTGAAATAATTTGAGAAACATATTTGCTGTAACATACGCATTGACTAGAATAAATAAGATGACTTTTACTGTCAAATTCCTACAGAATGGTTCTGTACCTCACATTATTTTTAACAAAGAATATGTGAGCAAAGATTAAAAATTAGAAAACCAGCACTGAAAACTGTCTTAAGCCAGAGAGCTGCAATAAATAGAAACAGAGGTCAAACCAGCATGTTTCATGGAAATAGGGTAGCTGCTATAAATAGAACATAACACTTAGGAAAGTCACTGCTAGTCTACAGACAAGTGCACTTCATAGTTACACAGAAGCCATCTTTTCTAGAATATGTTCTATGCGATTAGTGGGATGTTAATAAAAATGAGAAAACAAATTATCAATTGTTTTGGGGAGGGGGATATATCGAAAATGCATAGTCCAAACACATTTACACATAAGGCATAATTTAGTGAAAAAAAGCGTAATGATTACCCCAAAAGCATAATGGTTGGCATGTATGTCACTGGTTTTTGCTCATAATAAAAATCATCTAGCATCAATAATAATAATAATAATAATAATAATAATAATAATAATAAGTTGCTGTGCTCATCCAAATAAATTCAAAGTCTGATAAAAACTGGATCAAAAATAGATCCTGCAGTTGTAACATGCCCAGCCCTGCAGATACAAAATCATATCCATAATCTGTAAGATCTCAATCATTATTGACCTTGTCCAAGATCATGGAGGCATAAGGCTTGATCTGAATTGGACAAAAAGTACCTGTAGGTTAAAACTACTTAGATCCAAGAGCACCCAATTAATATACATTAAATCCTGCTAATTAGTAAACTGATTTTTGAACTTGTGTGACTGAGATCGATCTTGATGATACAAACCTCTATTCCAAGTGTGACCAAAATAAGATCAAAAGCAGAAAATGTGGCATCCATTGTTATACCAAGCAAATGCTGATGGACGATGGGCAATCAACACAACACAATAATGGCATTCTGATCAGGTGAGTGAAATTCAAAAGGCCATGCTCTCTGTAAAATACTTTGCAGATTGGACATGCAGTTTCAAGAAGTTGTAAATA
The DNA here is from genome assembly GCA_016746295.1 of Potamilus streckersoni. Taxonomy (NCBI): domain Eukaryota; kingdom Metazoa; phylum Mollusca; class Bivalvia; order Unionida; family Unionidae; genus Potamilus; species Potamilus streckersoni. Next base: position 924,426 of record JAEAOA010000176.1, read on the forward strand.
ACAAAAGGCTGACAGTCGATGCATAATGAAGGACCTTTCCTGGTTGACCTCATGGCCAGGTGAGTTAAAATGCAAGTCATAATAAGTAACCTTACAATGACTAAAATCTTTGGTTTAACACATTGAATGCTGTTGAAACCAACCATTCTGTGATGCTACACCAACCCCAACAATGTACATGATAATCACTTCATGCCAGAAATGAGTTAACATAACTTAGTCTTTTTTAGTTTTTGAATAATTACATCAACTAGTTAAATAAAATACATTGTTTAAAGAATTAGATGTAGCAGAAACTTTTGTACACAGTTACTGTCCTAAATATTAAAATATTTCTGAGCTTCTTTTCATTAATAGCAGTAGTAATTCAGCTTCTGTAACTACCACAGTAACTGCATTGGTACTGACATAAAGCAAATGATGTTTCTCTGAGAATACTTATCTAATCACATTTGGAATATAAACCTGCCGTCTCCAGCCAGACTAAAAAATGAAAATTTGTCTTTTCTGTTAACATCATATACACAATCAAAATTCTGATAGGAACCAAATGTGAAGGGATGATATACCTCTGACCTTGGTAGTTAAAGAAGATTCCATTTAATCTTCCTGGGTAGTCTATCACTAGCTCATGTAGTTCACTGACCCAGGACTTGGTCCATTTGAGATGGGCTATCAGAATTATCTTGTGTTTCTAACTGTGTATTTTCTGTATTTATTTCAGTATTGAGACAGGGGCAGTGAAGGGTAAGCAAATGCCCATAACCCATCCCATATGACTGACTTAAATGCCCAAGTTTCTGGGACCAGGACCAGAAAGATAAGGTTGGAAGTTTTCGGTTCCATCTTGTGGCAAACAGGTCAATTAACCTCCCTATCACCCCTCCATGCACACAAATCTGATAAAAAAAAAACCAATAACTGATAAATAACATGATTCTTCCTGGACAGAACACTTAGTCTGTTAGAAATATGTCAGATTTGCATGTCAATCTGAAGTTGGTAACACTTATGAAGAAATTGCCAAACCGGGATGCACAAGACTGGTGATTTGGTATCCATGTTTGAGGAGGTAAGTCACTAGTACAGAGTTGTCTGTCATAAACAAAACTGACTTCCCAGATGTCTGTCCTTTCAGAGCTGAAAGGTTTGAAAAACGTTATTGTGAGGTGGACATTCACCTGGTTGAAATTTGCCATTGGTCCCCTCAAAGCCAGTTAGCAAGTGGTCTACCCAGCCATATCATCATGTCCAGTTGTGGACTCTCATGGGAAATGTCTCTCATGTGACAACCATAACTCTAATACAGTAATGATCACACTTTGTGATACTGATCTTCTTTTCACTACATAAAAAGTCCTGAACTACATTAAAGATAGATGGTGATATCTGCTCTACTGGTCATCTGCATATCAAGAACACTGAGTATAATGATCAAATTCCAAAGGTCACATTCATAAATAAAATATTGTTACCTGGATATAAAGACCACTTTCTGATGATCTTTTAATTGGTCTATATACAAAGGCTTGACTGTTTTTCCTACATAATCATACCTTCTGATTCAGAAGCTTTGACCTTTTCTTTCCCCACAGAACCATCTTTAGTCTTGAGTTTGGCTTCAATTGTTGACTTTGTTTCTTTCATCTCCACATCACTGCTAGTCGCTTTTGTATCTGATAAAAGATAAAAGTTTTTTTGTAAAGCCAGTTTATTCACTCATGTGAAACATATACACAAATGTGACAAGCCCAGACCATGACCTTCTATTGTATAATGTGCCAGCTGGTCATGATCTATAATGTGGACTGGAAGCAACTGTGGGGCGACATTGTGACGGCACATCTAGGTATTCAATGTTTACAAAGGTTACATACAAATGAATACAATAAGCATCTGTCTGTTTATGAAGCATTACCCCACATGTCACTCCCTTGATAACTTCCATCTGGATAACTTGTGAACCTGTGTACAAGTGGTCAGGTGTATTTCTCATTATTTTAACCAGATAACAGTCCACAAACTGGCCCACAATTGACAAATATGAATGAAACCATTATCAAAATTTGTAAATGAAACCTAAATGTATCACTTATTTTATCATCAAAAACAATGCTTAGTACCTGGAGTTCTGAATCAATGTAATGAAATTCTCAACTTTTGATAAAAAGTCATATGTTTTGTCAAAAAAAAAAATTTATTCTCTTTCTCAACAACATTTATAGTACAAAGCAAATAAAAATATTTAATGAATTCTGATCAATGAAAATGTCACTAATGCTTACTAGTGGCAAAACTTTTGGCAAGTAAATACCAATAAAACGAGTTTGTCAAGTGAAATTTATGTTTCAGTTCTAACCTTTAATCATCATAAATGCAAAATGCCCTCTTTTGTATATAAATGTAAATAATGTCAATCTAGTGCCATGTCTACAGGTATTTCTGTGAGAACCTAATTAAGTGCTGACTGTGTTTTATTCTCGGACTTTGTTGTATTGCTGCACTCAGTAGAAAGCAGACCCGATTTGTCTTATTAATCATATCATTTGAATTTAACCATAAAACAGTTGTAATTCATTATTCATGTCATTTGAATTGAACCAAATAACAGTTGTAATTCATTAATCATATCATTTGAATTTAACCATAAAACAGTTGTAATTCATTAATCATGCCATTTGAATTGAACCAAATAACAGTTGTAATTAATTAATCATGTCATTTGAATTTAACCATAAAACAGTTTTATTTTCATTAATCATGTCATTTGAATTTAACCATAAAACAGTTTTAATTCATTAATCATGTCATTTGAATTTAACCATAAAACAGTTTTAATTCATTAATCATGTCATTTGAATTTAACCATAAAACAGTTTTAATTAATTAATCATGTCATTTGAATTTAACCATAAAACAGTTTTAATTCATTAATCATATCATTTGAATTTAACCATAAAACAATTGTAATTCATTAATCATGCCATTTGAATTGAACCAAATAACATTTGTAATTAATTAATCATGTCATTTGAATTTAACCATAAAACAGTTTTAATTCATTAATCATGTCATTTGAATTTAACCATAAAACAGTTTTAATTCATTAATCATGTCATTTGAATTTAACCAAACAACAGTTGTAATTTGAGAGGCATGAAAATTCTACCTCATAAATATTATTATGCAAGTTATATAATAAAACTACTGTAACATGCTAGTATTCAATATTTGTCAGGTCAGGATGAATGGATGGAAGAGATGAATGAGGCATGAATAAATAGACAGTGGAGCTATTAAATGGGTGATGTATTTTAAAAGGAACTAATATTTAATGAATTCAATAATTATGGGGAAGGCGAGCAATGGCAAAGATGTCTCAGATTTCTACTGAATTGATTACCCTAAATATATTGGAGCATATTTGGTAGAATATCATTCCATCAGACCACCAGAAGCAAGTTCCCTTCACTAGTGCAATTTACTAATAATATCTAAAAAAAAGGACAAGTTAAGATTCATTAAAATGGTGAAACAGATTTTTCCCTGTACTTCACCCTCAAAATGCAAGGCAAACACCACTTTGCTTGTATTTTACAAAATTTTACAACATAAATACAAAGGAATTTTCTTATTTTTTTCTTTACATATTATTACCTAACATTATTCAATAAAAACTTTTGCATATGTATAATCCTTCATTTTTCATTTCCATTTACTCCTTCAACCCTTTCTTAGCTATACAATAAATTCATCAAACACTACTTTTCTGTCAACTTGCTTTATAACCTGTTCAAACTATTCCTCTTGATTTCTATCATCTTACCCAACACATTATTTAAATTATCCTTTTCTCACTACACAGCAATTAATTATATATTGATATGATGTACTTTGCATTAAACATCTTCAAAATTATATATTATCATCATTTCTAACAAGAATACAATTTTAACAGCCTGAAATAATGTATTAATTGCAGTACTAAGATGGGGGAGGGTGATAAGCAAAGGACCATAACCCATCCAACTGACTGACAAAAACATGCACTCCCCATGCATATGGGATCATGGCTGGTTAAGATAAAAGGTTGGCAGCTTGTGGTTCCACATTATGGCTAACAAGTCAATCATCGTCTATGCCTCCAATATGATGAAACATCAGCAACTATCATTCTGTATAAATAATCTGATCCTACATGGACAGAATATTGAATCTGTTGGGAATATGTTTGATTCACATCTCAATCTGAAGTTGGTAACACCTATGAAGAAACTGCCTATCCAACAAACACATGACTGACAATTAGGTGTCCATGTTTGAGGAGGAAGGTCAATGGTACAGAATTGTCTGTCATAAACAGAAATGTTTTCCCACAGGTCTGTCTTTCATTGCTGAAAGGTTTCTAGAAGGTTGATATGCAGAGGAAATTAACCTCGTTGCCATTTGCCGTTCTCAAAGCCTGACAGCAAGTGGTCTTCCTAACCATATGTACTAATGCCAGGAGATATCATGTCCAGTCATGGTTTCTTGAGGGAAATTTCTCTCATGAGACAACAGTAGCTGTGCCTCAGACACAGGAATGATCATACTTTGTGACTTCTGGTCAATAGGACTAAACAATGGTGCCACGCAGTCAGCAGCAAAGTCATCTGTATGGTGCAATCAATGTTACACTAGGCAACCAGAGAAGTTGCAAAACCTCTTTCTCACTGAAATCCATATTTTGTTGGAAATGGACTGTATGAGTTAACAATTTGTAGAAAGCAAACACGAAGAAGACATGAGATTCAGATTAGTTATAAACTACATACCCAAGTGGACAAAATGCAGGGATGGGTAAAGATTTTATCCAGTTCACTAGATAACTGAGATGATTCAAATGAGACAGGTCTAAATCTGCCCATGAGGTGGATACCACTTACCATATTACTTATAGTTTTGGAACATATTTACCTCACCAGTGTCATAGAGATGTCCATTGGCACAGTGTGATGATGCAATCCAAAATTTTGCTGAAGCTGATATTTCATCTGAGGATAAGGACTTGAAATTAATCAACTCTGTCATAGTATGCACACCAAAGAAACTTTCACACTGTCAGGTGATTAGAGACATGAATGAGGGCATCTGTGAGATCAAGACTGATAATATATTCATTTTTTCTGATAGAGAGACAAACCTTGCCGTCAAAATCTTGAACTTTGGTAAAAGAATGAATTCATTAAGGCAACTCAGGTCTATGATCAGCCTCTACTTGCTGTTGGAATTTGTATCTGGAATAGCAATAAACAGAAATCCAGTGACTGTTGTTTTCATACAAACTCCTCTACCCATTTGTCCATATGAGTGACTGTATCTCCTGCACAAGAATATGGTCCTTCTCTCAATTTGATAACATATCACATCTGTAACCAGGGAAGAGTAGGAAACAGGAGGGGGTTAAATAAACTATTCAAAGCTGTTTCAAAATTACTTGGGTCAGCCCACATTTAGACAGGAATATGTTGATCCAACATGATCAACATTGCAGGAGTCTGGCACTTACTGGTAGGCTGTCTACTGGAGGCAGGGGAGGAGTTTAAGGCTTCATCAGAAAGCAGAATTCTTGGGGTAGAAAAACTTGGTTTAAGATTACCTTCCAGACTGTTTCAGCCGTTGTCTGTTGGCATAAGGATGACATCTTAATGACCCTCGTGGTGTAAAAAATTCCTTTTGCCTGGCTTGGGTGTTGTCCCTACATTGCAGCATGTTGGGTGGGTTCCTAAATGGGGATACTGATGGAGTGAGCAGTTGGAGGAGCAATTCCTGAGCTTCCTGCCTTCAAAATTCTTCAATTGTATCCCAAAGCTGTAATGGTTAGCCAATGGGGTCATTTTTAAAGCCAGGGTATGATGTGCTTTTAGTGATGTGGTGTGCAATTATACATCACAAAGTATGAATCCAAGATTGGCCATTGTATGTTGACCTGCTCCATCAATGACCAGAGCGATTTGGGCCATCGACTTTCAGGCATCATGCTTACAGTCACAAACACCAAGCTCAGACTTTCAGAGAGACTTACACAAACTGGGTTGCCCTCACACTAGATAAACACTCCTCCATCAAATATAAATTCTCTGCAAAAGATGGAACAAGCGGTAAGTCAGGAACTGCATTGCCATTCCCTGTACTAGTAAATGCATATGTTGCTGAAATGCCTGCAAGACTTACAATCGAGTCTGTACTCAGTTGAATAATATATACATCCATACTTGTCTTGCATGGTTTTCCCCTCTTTTCTTTTGCCTTTTGCTACATTTTGTTGAATGGCTGACCAGGTGTCCTTAGACCACAAATTGCACATGCTGCAAAGGGAAAAAGAGGTACTTTTTCTACTTGCCAGTCAGAAATCTTGCTGTCTTCCCTTGTTTGTATTTTCTTGCATTCACTGCATTATAGAAGACATGGTTCTAAAATGATAACATATTAACACAATAGATAGATTAGCAGCATGTTAATAATTCATTAAATGATCTCCTAAATAATGACCATCATAAACCAAGTATGTGAACTAAAGACTGATAATGCAAATGAATCCAACTTTTGAATGGATGGCTTAAATTTCAGATACAAAGGCTCTAATTACTGTCCGGCTTTTTCCGTACACTGTTTGTGCTTGGAAGTGAAGCTTAAAAAATGGCAAGATTTTGTGGTTGAAAGTGAAGGTAATGGGCAACAGTTACTCCCCTGTGCATAAATGATAAAGAGAGAAAAAATAATTTTTGTCTTTTACTAGGACAATTTGGGAGGTAGGCTTGTATTCCTAATGTTAATGTGATTGGGGAATGTATTCAATGCAAATGGACATTTCCAGCCTTCAAATAGATATAATAAAACAATCTCTATTTTTCTGAGTAGATATGAAGAAGCATTTCATTCATAACACTGAGGACAATGTTTCCTTAAATCTATTCAAAACTGTCTTCAAAACCATGCTGGAATGAGTCCTAAAGTTCTGAACTACATTAAAGATGTATAATCATATCTGATCTTGTGATGACCTGCATATCAAGGTTACCTGTGCATAAAAACCAAATTTCAATGGTGCCATTCCTACAAAAAGCACTTTTAACTGTATGCAGAGATTACCTATATATAAAGACCAAACTGCAAAAGTTCCAGTCATAAATAAGATCTTGTTACCTGGATATAAAGACCACTTCATGATGATTTTTTAAGTGGTCTTTGTATACAGGCTTGACTGTATTTTCTACATGACCATACCTTCTGATTTAGAAGCTTTGACATTTTCTTTTCCCACAGAACCATCTTTAGTCTTGATTTTGGAAATGGTTTTGGATTCTGTTTCCTTCATCTCCACATCAATCTCTTCTTTATCTGATAAAAGGAAACAGTGTCATTTTGTAAAACCAGTTTATTCACCCATGAGTAACATGCATGCAAATGTGACAAGCTGAGACCATGACCTGCTGTTGTATAATGTGCCAGCTAGTCATGGTCTATACTGCAGACTGTAAACTTTAAGTAGAAGCAACTGAGGAGCATAGCATCATAGCACATCTAAAATACAATCTTTATAACCTTGCACAGGTTATATATACAAGTGAATATGGTGTTCTGTTATTAAATAAATACAATAACTTTGTTAAATTTTCTTTCCAAACAACTTTTGCAGTATTCAAAGAAATTCAGATCAATGCAAATGTACTACTGTATACTGGTGACAGCATTCTGTCAAACAAACACCCAGAAAATATGATTTTATCAAGCAAAATTCATGCTTTAGTTCTGTCCTTTAATTTGGTCACAGTGTAATCATCGTAAATGCATATGTGTGGTAGCTGTTGAAACCTCTGGAGTAATGCTGTTATTGATCTTTCTGAGGTTTAATATATCTGGAAAGCAATGCTTATGTACATAAAATAAGCCAACAGTTTTATTGACAATTAATCTCAATGCAATTATAAAAGTATTTAGACATTAAAAGCTTATTTACCCACCCACCCACCCCACCACCAACCCTGATGTGGGGATGGCAACACCTTTTCCTGAGGTCACTCTGTAACTAATGCACCCTAGCTTATAGTGCAGTCTATGTTTTTCAACAAAGTTGTACACAATATCAAATGATAGATCTACTTGATAGAGGACAAATAAATGTAATAGCTGATAAGATCACTAGTGTTATGCATTTTCTGAACACTAATTCTACACCAAATTTAATTTTTAATCAAATTTGGCACATAAAATATTCTTCCCATAATTTTTTCCTGGGAAAAAGCAGCAACCCAGCATATTTTTTAATTCAATCTCAAATCTGCTATTTGCCTACCACACATTCAGTATGAGACATTTTTAAACGATGAGAACAAATAAAACACACACACATGCAGACACACAAACACACACACACACACACACACACACATATATACACACACACACACAGTTCAACCCCACCTGATGGCTACACTTCTGTAATAAAAAAATAAAGAACTCGCTGTTTCCTTCAGTATTCATGTGTTTTGCAACCACAGAACTAGGACCAACCTTCTATTATGGATTACAAGCATTGTAACAGCAATGAATATATTTCATACATTTGTCAGCAAGTATTAAACAAGATATATGAAATATATTTAGTGCTGTTTCAATTAAACAAATCTAACAGCAGAGCCATTTCATCAATATGTCTCTTGAAGCACTCTGTCTCTCCAGTGTTGGCATACAATGGTATCTAATATGATATCCAATGACTTATCTATACCAAAAACATCATCCATCAATCAATCTATACATATCTCACACTTTTTAAAAGTCTGTTGTTGGTTGCATTAGATATGTTTTGATCTGTTTATGTGCATATATATAATTACTTTAAATTGTTGACCTTTCTAGTCAAACTGCAGTTTCATTACTCTTTTCAGGGCTGAGCAATTTTTTTTTAACCACTAGTCCAGGACAAGTGGTTTCACAAAATTCACTAGTCCCACCTTTCTATTCACTAGTCCCACCTTACTTTTCATTGGTCCCAATATGGTAAACTCTTAAGAAGATTTGATGAAATGTATGTGCTTAATCTATAGAAAAAACAAATGAAATAATAAACAACATAATTATTTCTTTAAAAAATTTTTTTTTCAAAAACATTGGTTGTTATACATTTGGCTTCTTCAGGTTCATGCATATATGTTTTAGCTGATGAATCTGAAAATATGTCCATATACATGTCTGCCACCTGCACCAGCAATAAGCCAGCAGTTGATAGCTGTGTCTGGGTTAAAGTCCTCAATCTCTGGTCCATTTGCAGAAATGTTCATCTGGGTGAATTTCCTACCTGTGCCAGTTTTGGATATTGTTTGCAGTAACTGCAAAACATCTTTCCTTCCGAGTCAATATATTCATGCCAGGGATAACAATCAACCCAAAACGGCTAAAAATTTCTGTCTCTTAGTAGTGTCACATTTGACATTTTTTGCCATCAAAGATTGTTGCTTATGTCTCTTTGAAGAAATAGCTACCACACACTCAGTGTCTATCTTACATTTTATCCAGCCATTTTCAAACATATTTACCTTCTCCAAATTGCCCTTATTACCTTCCTTATGAAAATAGATTAGCAAACTCATTTTATCCACAGAGTATCTATCAGCTTACTTGATAATTACTTGTAAAGTGATCATAACATCAATTTTCTCTTTTAAATACAAACTGAAACCGCTCATTAATGTGGAAGTTAATCATCTGTATAATCAATTATAATTTTAAGAATCATTACTGTCATTTAATCAGTTCATAAAGGAAACCAACATTGATGTCAGTAAAATATCAATCATTAATTTAATTACACTGACTCGATGACGCTGAATTAAAATTGTAGCGAGTCGCTCGTTATGATCTAGTCCGAGTTTCCTCTGACCCTTGCTACCCTCTTTTTGATATTTGAACATCTATGTTGGGGTGTAGGGTCAGAGTCCATTTCTTATTGAAAAGTTGGAATTCCACGCCATTTGGTATCAGCATAGGGTAGCAGCTTACTAACAGGCCTAGCAAACTTCAATGACCTTTCATCAAAATATACCTGCATGAAATGGATAGGAATATGATTTTTTTTCTCAGATATTGTGAGTATAGCATTCGTTATAGCTCTAATCCGCTGACACATGAGCCAAAAGCATAGTGTTGATGAAATTTGATCTGGAACACGCCATTTCCATTCCAAGTAACATGAATACACAAATCTCGCAACCCAGATAAATGACTTCAGGGTTCAAACTGTCACGTGATATCAACAATTAACCATTTCAAATGTTGCTGTGGGAAAACAAATCGAACATATAAATAAAAGTCTTATAATATTTACAATACTGCTAATTGATCATACTGACTTTCTTTTGTTTGATGTGTTTTGATTTGTCAATAATTTGGTTGCTTAGCCCAATATGCAGTCAAGCGGTAACAGGATGTAAATGTATACATGAAGAGGGGCTAGAATCAAGTATTCAGTATGCCAAGAGGGCTAGACCAACAAGTAGATCTCTGCTGTTTGTTTTCTTTTCTGACTGCTGTTTGTTGTCTACCCTGAGGGCATGATTGGCCAAATAAAGGTAGATAAAATGATTAAAGCATGAAAATAACGACTAGCCCAACATTTTTAAAAGCACTTGTCTTGGACTAGCAAGTTGGAAAATTTTACTTGCCTGACTTAAAAAACTACCAGTCCAGAACATCGGGCTATGGGATTTGCTCAGCCCTGCTTTTATAATATCCATAATTTCTTTTTATATATTCAAATTAGTAGAAATATTGAAACAAGACATTGCAGTTTCTGTAGAAATGGACTGTTCTAAAAAACCAGGACAGCAAGCTGCCTGTCTCCATGACAGCTTCTGTTTGGCTAGTAAGGTCACTAAGTTGACAACAGTCTTAGAAAGCCTCTAGCGACAATCACATTAGAAATTTTATATTGATGAATGAATGAATGACTAAGTCTTGTGCATTTTTATTACATTACAAAGTTAAAACATATCTGTGCTGTGACATCAAGACAAATATTAATATTCAAATATAAGGCCAGTTGACACATATATGTGACTTAAATATCGATATTAATATTCAGATATAAGCCCAGTTGACACACATATCCGTGGCATAAAGACTAATATTAATATTTGCATCTAAAGCCAGTTGACACACATATCTGTGGCATAAAGACTAATATTAATATTTGCATCTAAGGCCAGTTGACACACATATATGGCATAAAGATTATTAGTATTCAGATCTAAGGACAGTTGATACACATATCTGTGGCATAAAGACTAATATTAATATTTGCATCTAAGGCCAGTTGACACACATATATGGCATAAAGATTATTAGTATTCAGATCTAAGGACAGTTGATACACATATCTGTGGCATAAAGACTGATATTAATATTCAGATATAAGCCCAGTTGACACGAATATCTGTGGCATAAAGACTAATATTAATATTTGCATCTAAGGACAGTTGATACACATATCTGTGGCATAAACACTGATATTAATATTCAGATATAAGCCCAGTTGACACACATATATGGCATAAAGATTATTAGTATTCAGATCCAAGGACAGTTGACACATATATTTACTTTCTGATGTTGCAGATTCTTTATTTTGAACTGTTCTTATTCTTCATTTTATATTTTGTTTGTTTGTACAATTTCTTATTGTTGGAATTACTATTGTCTTCCTTTATCTGATAAAAGTAAATAATTTTATTGAATTCATGCAGAAAGATCACCTCAGGCTGTGCCATAGGTGATGATGCAAAACTGTTATCATAATTGTGTATATGTACAAATTTATTTTAATAATTCAAATAATCAATGCTACTGCAAGAAATATAAATTAAAATAGATTTAAAAAAAATCTAAATATTATACATCAAGATTTGATTTTGATAAATTTGTCATAATGAAAAAGGGATGAAAACACTTTCCTCCATAATGACCATTGCAAATGAAACAAGTCATTTTCTAACATTTACCCATACATTATTATATCAATCCAACCACCAATCATAGACACAGATCTGCTGTTGTATGATTGACCTAGACAATAGACACTGATCTGCTGTTTTACCTACATCACAGAGACAATAGACCTACAGCATAGACACATATCTGCTGTTGTACAATCTACCTACAGCATAGACAAAGATCTGCTGTACAAACTACCTGCATCACAGACACAATCGACCTACAGCATAGACAATGATCTGCTCTTGTCCAAACTAGCATATCACTGGCACAATCTACCTTATCTATAGACACAGATCTGCTGTTGTACAATCTACCTAAAGCACAGACAAAATCTGCTGTTATACAATCTTCCTACATCACAGACATAATCTACTGTTGTACAATCTACCTACATCACAGACACAATCTACCTACAGCACAGACAATCTGCTGTTGTACAATCTACCTACAGCACAGACAATCTGTTTTTATACAATCTACTTACATCAAAGACACAATCTACCTACACCACAGACAATCTGCTCTTCTATGATCTAGTGGCAAATCAGCATCTATGCAATTCACTTAAAATCCTAAGAACAGCATGACACTATGTGATGGCAGATCACTTAAAATCCTAAGAACAGCATGACACTATGTGATGGCAGATCACTTAAAATCCTAAGAACTGCATGACACTATGTGATGGCAGATCACTTAAAATCCTAAGAACAGCATGACACTATGTGATGGCAGATCACTTAAAATCCTAAGAACAGCATGACACTATGTGATGGCAGATCACTTAAAATCCTAAGAACAGCATGACACTATGTGATGGCAGATCACTTAAAATCCTAAGAACAGCATGACACTATGTGATGGCAGATCACTTAAAATCCTAAGAACAGCATGACACTATGTGATGGCAGATCACTTAAAATCCTAAGAACAGCATGACACTATATGATGGCAGATCACTTAAAATCCTAAGAACTGCATGACACTATGTGATGGCAGATCACTTAAAATCCTAAGAACAGCATGACACTATGCGATGGCAGATCACTTAAAATCCTAAGAACAGCATGACACTATGTGATGGCAGATCACTTAAAATCCTAAGAACAGCATGACACTATGTGATGGCAGATCACTTAAAATCCTAAGAACAGCATGACACTATGTGATGGCAGATCACTTAAAATCCTAAGAACAGCATGACACTATGTGATGGCAGATCACTTAAAATCCTAAGAACGGCATGACATTATGTGATGGCAGATCACTTAAAATCCTAAGAACTGCATGACACTATCTGATGGCAGATCACTTAAAATCCTAAGAACAGCATGACACTATGTGATGGCAGATCACTTAAAATCCTAAGAACTGCATGACACTATGTGATGGCAGATCACTTAAAATCCTAAGAACTGCATGACACTATGTGATGGCAGATCACTTAAAATCCTAAGAACAGCATGACACTATGTGATGGCAGATCACTTAAAATCCTAAGAACTGCATGACATTATGTGATGGCAGATCACTTAAAATCCTAAGAACTGCATGACACTATGTGATGGCAGATCACTTAAAATCCTAAGAACAGCATGACACTATGTGATGGCAGATCACTTAAAATCCTAAGAACAACATGACACTATGTGATGGCAGATCACTTAAAATCCTAAGAACAGCATGACTCTATGTGATGGCAGATCACTTAAAATCCTTAGACAATGTGACACTAAGTGATGGCAGATCACTTAAAATCCTAAGAACAGCATGACACTATGTGATGGCAGATCACTTAAAATCCTAAGAACAGCATGACACTATTTGATGGCAGATCACTTAAAATCCTAAGAACGGCATGACATTATGTGATGGCAGATCACTTAAAATCCTTAGACAACGTGACACTATGTGATGGCAGATCACTTAAAATCCTAAGAACTGCATGACACTATGTGATGGCAGATCACTTAAAATCCTAAGAATAGCATGACACTATGTGATGGCAGATCACTTAAAATCCTAGAACTGCATGACACTATGTGATGGCAGATCACTTAAAATCCTAAGAACTGCATGACACTATGTGATGGCAGATCACTTAAAATCCTAAGAACAGCATGACACTATGTGATGGCAGATCACTTAAAATCCTAAGAACTGCATGACATTATGTGATGGCAGATCACTTAAAATCCTAAGAACTGCATGACACTATGTGATGGCAGATCACTTAAAATTCCTAAGAACAGCATGACACTATGTGATGGCAGATCACTTAAAATCCTAAGAACAGCATGACACTATGTGATGGCAGATCACTTAAAATCCTAAGAACAGCATGACTCTATGTGATGGCAGATCACTTAAAATCCTTAGACAACGTGACACTATGTGATGGCAGATCACTTAAAATCCTAAGAACAGCATGACACTATGTGATGGCAGATCACTTAAAATCCTAAGAACAGCATGACACTATGTGATGGCAGATCACTTAAAATCCTAAGAACAGCATGACTCTATGTGATGGCAGATCACTTAAAATCCTTAGACAACGTGACACTATGTGATGGCAGATCACTTAAAATCCTAAGAACAGCATGACACTATGTGATGGCAGATCACTTAAAATCCTTAGACAACGTGACACTATGTGATGGCAGATCACTTAAAATCCTAAGAACAGCATGACACTATGTGATGGCAGATCACTTAAAATCCTAAGAACAGCATGACACTATGTGATGGCAGATCACTTAAAATCCTAAGAACAGCATGACACTATGTGATGGCAGATCACTTAAAATCCTAAGAACAGCATGACACTATGTGATGGCAGATCACTTAAAATCCTAAGAACAGCATGACATTATGTGATGGCAGATCACTTAAAATCCTAAGAACTGCATGACACTATGTGATGGCAGATCACTTAAAATCCTAAGAACAGCATGACACTATTTGATGGCAGATCACTTAAAATCCTAAGAACAGCATGACACTAAGTGAAGACAGATCACTTAAAATCCTTAGACAACGTGACACTATGTGATAGCAGATCAAGTAAAATCCTAAGAACTGCATGACACTGTGATGGCAGATCACGGTTCACTCAAAATCCTAAGAACTACATTGCTCTGTCATGGTAGATCTTGATTCACTGCTGTGTGCATGTTTGCATCCACATGTTATGTACAAACAAACCTATATTCTAATCAACATAGAATACAATAACCATCTATTCTATGATTATTTTTCACATTTTCAGGAACACCTTTTGTGGACAAAGAAATGTATTAATTTACATACATTACTGTAAAAACAAAAATTTATTTACAATCATATTTTTCTTTTGAAAGCAAAGGACAACAATTTTTAGACCTATATAATTTTATTATTTCTCACATACCATAAAACTGCTAAACAATAAGTATGACATACTTTAAACTGAATTATTAACTTTTTAAAAGGATATTTTATTTTAAAAGACATCTTGATATTCAAAATTCATCAGTTTATCTCACATAGCATTAAAGCTATAAAATTGAAACTAATATTTTCTTTAAATATTTTTTATTTGATAATACTTCACTCATCATGATAATGTTAGAAAATCAACTCCACTACATTTGCAATCCACCCTCTTTTGAAAAAAATAAGATCTTCCTATATATACATACTTATCTCCCTTTCCACCAATAGATTGCTACTCATCAACCACACATCTACTTGTTAAAGCTCATCAATGCATTCATGAGGATGATTGGTATGTATTCTCAGAGAAAAGTAATTTGATAACAAAATTACCTTCTTCAAATACATCACACTACTGATGTAACAATGGCGTAAGGAGAATAGGTATCAGAAGGAAATGCCAGGCCAGAGTACGCTTCAAGGGAAATTATAAATGGAGTCCCTAAATGAATGATAAACTACTTTCCCGATATGAAAACCAATTGTTACAGCCTGCCTATAAATGGATATTACAAAATTAATGTTTTCTTACCACCCCCCCAAAAAAAATCTGGACAAATTCAATGAAGGCTTTCAAACCATGCAAATAAGGAGGTTGTGCTGGACTCACCAACTCTTGGAGATATATAATTAAGACTAGGATTGCTACTCAACCTCTTGGATTGAAATTTTGTGTTTAAACATGAGGCTAAATGAGATTATTCAAATATCATGGGCTGAAATTGGTATGGTTTTACAAGATCTCAAAGCAGGCCAATCATATCAACTGCATCCCCCAAAACTCCAAGGCTTTAGGGGTTACATACCATTTTACAGCCAGCATGATGACCCAGTGCTAGACATCACTATAAACTGTCAAGTTAAAAATCAAATCACTCTCACACTCACAAATCCAAATTCTTTTAAAACTCCAATTAATTTCAAACTTACTGATCTTGGTAGTTTCAACTGGGAAGTAGATTTGCATGTTTGCTTCGTACAAGTCAACATCTTTTGGCATGAATAAGCAGAATATAACTCTATCAACCTGAAAATAGATAAAAAACAATCATGTGTCTAGCTACATATTCTAGTGAACTTTAGCATCAAACAAAAATCACTAGTATGCCTGGCTACTTTCTCTAATGATCTTTTAGACTCAAATAAAAAACATTGATATGTCTGGCTACATTTTCTAGTGATCTTTTTGAATCACATTAAAAACATTGATATGTCTGGCTACTTTTCTAGTGATCTTTTAGAATCACATTAAAAACATTGATATGTCTGGCTACTTTTCTTGTGATCATTTAGAATCACATAAAAACATTGATCTTTCTGGCTACTTTTCTAGTGATCTTTTAGAATCATATTGAAAACATTAATATGTCTGGCTACTTTTCTAGTGATATTTTAGTATCAGACAAAAGAAAACAAATAATATACCTGGATACTTTTCTAGTGATATTTTAGTATCAGACAAAAGAAAACCAATAATAAACCTGGATACTTTTCTAGTGATATTTTAGTATCAGACAAAAGAAAACCAATAATATACCTGGCTACTTTTCTAGTGATATTTTAGTATCAGACAAAAGAAAACCAATAATATACCGGGATACTTTTTCTAGTGATATTTTAGTATCAGACAAAAGAAAACCAATAATATACCTGGCTACTTTTCTAGTGATATTTTAGTATCAGACAAAAGAAAACCAATAATATACCTGGCCACTTTTCTAGTGATATTTTAGTATCAGACAAAAGAAAACCAATAATATACCTGGCTACTTTTCTAGTGATATTTTAGTATCAGACAAAAGAAAACCAATAATATACCTGGCTACTTTTCTAGTGATATTTTAGTATCAGACAAAAGAAAACCATTAATATACCTGGCTACTTTTCTATTGATATTTTAGTATCAGACAAAAGAAAACCAATAATATACCTGGCTACTTTCTAGTGATCTTTGAGCATCAAGCTCAAAACTCAAAATCAGATTTGTCACTTAGAAGACATAATAAATGTCACCGAAATTCACAAGGCCAACAAAGACATTATTGTTACACAAATTGTGAAATTTTCAAGATTCTAAATTTCTCCCTGATGTAGTCACATCATGTTTAATTTTGAAAATACCGGCACCATGCAATCGAAGATGAGAGTGAATGCAAATAAACTCAGAGCAAGATTCACTATTGCAAAGTGCATATGGCAGTAATCCAATTGGACAGTAATTTGGTCTCCTAACTATTTTTACCCATGCAAGATTTAACAAGAGTCCTTTGAAAGTACTGACACTCAACTAGCCCAAAAAAGTACCAGGGATCCACATTAAGTCCTTTTCTTTTGTCCATTTGTTTTTTTAACTGCAGAGTAAAGAAATCCTCTAAGATATTCTTGAGAAAATATTATACTTCGGTAACCAAAACATTTTCTAATATGCTTTAATCTGAACATTCACATGATAACTACAATACAAAATCCTTTAACATGGTCTTCGACCTTGACCTCAATATCATGAATATCAAGGTTTAGCCACATGCTAAGTTTGATTAAATAAAAAATTAATAAGTTTAGAAAAACTAGTTAACTTGCTGAACTGGCACCATTCAAGGCATTCATCAGATATAACTACAAATTGTGTTTCATAAAAATCCATTCATTCAAGTCAGTACAGATAAAAACTGAGGTTAAAGATTTTGGACCTCAAAATCAGCCATTAAATTTTTTATTGAAATCAAACAAAATACAGAATTCATTTGTATATGTACAATTCACTGTGTTCATAAGTTCAATGAAGTATAAAAATGCTGGCAGTGACTTTTGATTCAACTCAAAAGATCTAGCAGGACTAGTTTTCAAACCCTTCATAAATGTGATGACACAGATCTGCACAATTTTCATTCAAAAGTAATTTAGTGAAAAACCCATTTCAATCCAACTTGTTCAAGAAAAACAATTATAATTTTCTTTTGTAAAGGTCACAATGGTCATGATATTGGATGTCAAATCAGCACATTTTCACTCTGAACAGCTACATGTCACTCTAGTGTTTTGGCAAACACTTCTTCAGGAGAAGTAGCCATAAAAAAGATTTTCAAGACGGCCATGAAGGCAACCATTTCACAGTTCTGACCAGCAGCATTTTGTGGTTCTCACCAGTTAAGTACTTTTGAGAGAGTGATGTATGTAAGGTGAAGCTCTTTGCATTTAAAACATGCACAGTGGAGAGAATGTTGGCATACCTCTATGCTAATTTCATGAAATGTGGCTGACGTTTCTTTGGATATTGTACTTTTTGGAAATTTTAAATGATCTTAGCACACTGCTAACTAAAATGACTGCTCCCTTGTGATCCAAAAATCAACCTGAATTTGTCTAAAGTACACTATCCTTGGCAGCTATTACAATAGGGAAAATGAAGTATGTCAGACTAGACAATACCAGCTTGTGAAAGTGCAATGAATGAATTACCAAATACATAAAATGTAAAAAAAAAGGTCATTCTTTTTTTTTTAAATTTACCTTTGAAGTTCGGGAAGTAAAAATGAGCAAGTGGAGCTAGCACTTTTTTGAAAGGTTCACATCTGGAGTAAGGCCAAGCTCTATACTCTATAACCCATATTAACCCATCAATCATATACCAAAATAAAGGGAATTAAAGATTGTTTGAGCAATACCTAAGATATACAAAGTCTTTTTTAAATAGACAGTATAACTAGTGAGGAAACCTGGGGAAATTATTTTTCTTTAAAATTCTAACTCTATGCTAAATACGAACAAGTATAGCGTCACCTTTAATACAGGATAAAATACATCTTGCACTAAGTGGGGGGTTGAGGCATTGAAAAATATCAGAATACAGGAACATTAGCTGCAATGAGGTTTTCATGTTGTGATGGCCATTTTTGGAGTCTCATTAGAACAATGTCCATTTCAAAAATCATCTAGATACTGCCAAAAGAGTAAAAAGTTGAAGTCAATACAACTATCTGTTGATGAGGAAAAACAAGATAATAATTTTCAGTACATAAACATCATGGAAGTACATTTAGAAGAAGCAAAAACAAACTTGTGCATACATACATGCTAGATAACAGACCATCATACAACTTGTGTCATAATTCAGTAAGGCAACAATTAAAATGACATGTTTCTTCCTTACTATTTACAGTAATGTGAAGAAAGTAAGATTCATGTTGTATGCTGAAGGTTATGATTCCAGCACAAAAACACATCTCCATGTTGGAGTCAGGTGTTTTGGCCATTAAGATGTATGTGGCTACTCGTTTTTTCATAACAGGTGGCTTCAAACATGAGAAGGTATACCCTCAATTCTGACCATGGTCCAAAAACTCATTAGTGCTACCTACAGCTAATAAGCCAGGCTAATTTTAAACCATAAAACTGGTAAAATAACATTATTCATATGTACTGCAGCAGAAAATAACATGTGTACAATTTTTTTTCCCTAACAGATAAATGATGAAATCTACAATTTGTCAACTCAAGCCCTAAATCTTCTGTCCCACCCTCAAGCAATAAAACTCAATTAAAATATCAACATCCTTATTGATCAGAAATTATAAATATAAAACTTCCCTTTTTCTGTTTCAACTGGTTGTCCAGCTGTAAGGAAATTACACACCCACCCACACTAGCATTCACTCAAAAAGAGCACTGTAGCTACAGCTAGTCCTTCTGTTATAGCAACTGCTGCCATGGTGTCATGACCTCAAACTTTATGTGTATGCAATCTAACTGTTGCAGACTCAAATGCTAATAATGTAATGCTCTTGTACACAGTTGCCTATTTGTTCTATCCCCAAGTTTTACTCTCTTGTTAAAATGACAAAATATGTACTTAAAGAATGCAATTTACCAATCAGTAGCCTAGATATAATATTTTTTTCACACAATAGACGTGTCTTCCAATGAATTTTTGCTTAACTCAAAAATACATTATTTCATTATTGGATTAGATTTCAAATGAAGGCATTCAGGACAACCAAGCGATCTATGTTGCTTACTGTTACAAATCACTCAACTCTAACCTCTGTCTGCATGGGTAAAAGTTTCAACTCAACCAATGCAGGCATGTGAGAAAGCTTGTCAGTGGCTTTCCAGTGTCTTCATGTTTCTTCCTCCACTAAATATACCAAACGGCTATCTTGTGCTGAAAATTGGCATTAAAACCACAAAATCAAACCATATTTTAAATCAAATTTATTGATAAAGTTTATAATGTAAAGTGACTTGATTTGTATATTACATTATGTCTGTATTGGTTATAATTGAAATCCATTTATAATTAATCTCAAATGACATGGCAATACCAAATTAGAACCTTTATTTTTCTGTTTCACACATCCATACATACACAAATGATTTCTGTATACACAGATACTTGTATTAATAACCTTATGACAAATTAGGGGAAGAGATAGAAGTGATGTAATTTTCCTAATACCCTTATGACAAGCCAGTGCAGGAGAGATGGAGGTTTTGTAATTTTCCTAAAACCTTAATAACAAGCCAGGGGAAGAGATAGAGGTGATGTAATTTTTATATACTCTGATGACAAACCAGTGCAGGAGAGATGGAGGTTTTGTAATATTTCCAATACCCTTATGACAAGCCAGTGCAGGAGAGATGGAGGTTTTGTAATTGTCCTAATACCCTTATGACAAGCCAGGGGTAGGGTTCCAAAGGTTGTTATCGCTGGGGGAGGTTGTGGGAGATAAGCACCCACTTCCCCTAGAAATCCCCCAATGGCTTGCGTCTGTGATAGCCTCTGACAACCAAATCCAGCTCCAGGCCTTCACAGGTGGCTTAAATACTAAGCCCGGCAGAACCTGTTTAAACTGGAGAAGGGATGGCAGGCAAGTTTCTGGCACCTCAAAACCAGATGCTTCGGGCAGATGGGGCCCCTTAACCTTGGGTGGTAGCCCATCTAGGAGAAGGAAAATTCTGATTTCAAACCTTTGCTGCCTTGCGACTATACCCTTACATGGGAAAGGCTAAGGGAGTAAACCCCAACAGAAAATCCGGAGACGGAGTCCCTAAGGCGACTTGTCACTGCATTTAATGACATCTCGGCAACTCCTACGTTTGCCGCTGGTGCCATGACGTATCGGCTTGTCCTTTCCCTTGGATCTATCAGCTGCGTGGAGAGGGGGAGTTAGTTGCATGGGCAACAGCTGATTCTCCATATAACCTTGCCCAGGCTTGCGCCCTAGAGAGGACACTCCAGCTTCGCTTCACAGCGTTGACACAACACGGGAAGCAAAAGTTACCTTTTATAAGTCACCACTCGATTGGCGTAGAGTTAGATGCCAGGGGTTGCTTCCGATGGTGGGAGAGACCAACAGATCTCATTGGACAGCTATCGCCCGCCTCAAGCTGGGCAGCCCCCAGCCAATAAGGTGCCGTCCTGCCACAGCTCGCCTGCCTTGCTGGGTGCGCAGGGCTTAAGATACGCGAGTACCTGACAAGCGGGCTGCAACAACAGCACCAAGAAAAAACAAACGAAAAACAAGGAAATCAACAATCCTCAAGCTAGGTACCTGGAATGTCCGGACTATGCTGACAGGGCTTTCAGATGATCTCCAGGCAATCAGTGATGTTCAAAAGACTAAAGTCATCAACGACGAACTCGCAAGACTCCATGTCGATATCGCCTAACTTCAAGAGACACGACTACCAGATTCTGGGTCCCTCTGAGAAAAGAACTACACATTCTTCTGGCAAGGAAAGAGCTCAGACAAAGTTAGGGATTATGGTGTTGGTTTTGCTGTCAGAAACTCTCTGCTGGCTATGATAGAACTCTGCCAACAAGGAAACGAAAGACTGCTATCTCTTCGCCTCCACACCACAACCAGGCTAGTTAATCTAATCAGTGTTTACGCTCCCACACTCAGTGCCACCACAGATACCAAGGATGCGTTATACAATGAGCTCAACTCATTAACATTATTCCGAAGAAAGAGAACTTGATATTACTGGGCGACTTCATTGCTAGGGTGGGTGCCGATCACGACTCCTGGCCTTTGTGTCTCGGCAAGTTTGGCATTGGGAAGATGAATGAAAACGGGCAATGTCTACTAGAAATGTGCTCGTTCCACAACCTCAGCATCACCAATTCATTTTTTCAGACAAAACCATAGCACAAAGTGTCTTAGAGGCATCCCCGATCCAAACACTGGCATCAGCTGAACTTGATTATCTCAAGACATTCAGCCATGAAGGGTGTGCAGCTTACTCATACATTCCACAGCGTTGACTGCGACACCGATCACTCTCTAGTCTGCTGTAAATTTAAGCTTCAACCAAAGAAGATCCACCACTCTAGGCAAGTGGGTAAACCACACATCGATGTGAGCAAGACATCATATCCAGACAAGGCTGAAGAATTCACTTACGCCCTCTCCATGGCGTTCAGTTCATTACCTCCCTACGGCAGTGCCAAAGAGAGATGGGACAACATCAGAGATACTGTGTACAGTGCAGCCACAAGAATCTTTGGTAAGAAGCAGACAAAGAACAATGACTGGTTTGACGCCAATTCCGCCACACTCATGCCAGCAATAGAAGAGCGTCACACTGCCCACCTGGACTTCAAGCGTTTTCCCTACATGCATATAGGTCTACCAGAAGCAAAGTGCAGAGGTTAGCACGGCAATGCGCTAATGAATACTGGCTTCTACTCTGTCAGAACATCCAGTCAGCAGTAAACAACAGAAACATCAGAGGCATATATAATGGCATAAAGAAAGCAATGGGTCCAACGAAGAAAGTAATAGCTCCACTGAAGTCTTCTGCAGGAGATATCATTCATGACAAGGGCAAACAGATGGAGTGCTGGGTGGAGTACTACTCCAAACTGTATTCCAGAGAGAATAACGTGACCAACAATCCCCTCAACACCATTGAAAACCTCCCCTGTTTGACCAAACTGGATGAGAAACCTACTGAGACAGAACTAAAGCTGGCATTAGAGAAACTGACCACAGGTAAAGCCCCAGGAAAGGATGGCATCCCAGCAGAAATCATCAAATGTGGCGGCAGTGTGCTGTTCACACACCTTTATGATCTTCTCTGCCAGTGCTGGGATGAAGGTGCAGTGCCTCAGGACATGAAAGACGCCAACATCATAACCCTGTATAAGAACAAGGGCGACAAAAGTGACTGCAACAACTACAGGGGCATATCACTTCTAAGCATCGAGGGTAAAGTCTTCGCTAGAGTCATCCTGAACAGACTGCAGACGCTTGCCGATAGAGTGTATCCAGAGTCTCAGTGTGGGTTCCGTGCAAAGAGGTCCACAATCGAAATGATCTTCCTTATCAGGCAACTGCAGGAGAAATGCTGGGAACAACACAGACCCATCTTCCTGGCTTTTATAGACCTCACCAAAGCATTCGATCTGGTCAGCAGAGACAAAGATTGGATGCCCTCCAAAGCTGTTAAGCATGGTCCAGTCCTTCCAAGAAGACATGAAAGGCACAGTGCAGTATGATGGCTCATTGTCCGAACCATTCAATATCCACAGCGGAGTGAAACAAGGCTGTGTCCTTGCCCCCACACTCTTTGGCATCTTCTTCGCTGTCCTGCTTAAGTACGCCTTTGGGACGTTCACAGAAGGGATCTACCTGCACATGCGTTCAGACGGCAGACTGTTTAACCTGGCACGACTGAAGGCAATGAGCAAAGTAAGGAAAGCAACCATTAGGGACATGCTCTTTGCAGATGATGCTGCTATAGTCCCACAGAAGCTGAACTACAACGCCTGATGGACCTCCTTGCTAAAGCATGTGATGAATTCGGGCTGACCATCAGCCTAAAGAAAACCAACGTGATGGCTCAGGACGCAGACCCTCCCAGAATAACCATTAACTACTACAAACTAAAAGTAGTGAGTTCACTTACCTTGGCTCTACCATCACCAACAACCTCTCACTCGATGCCGAGCTCAACAAGTGGATTGGAAAGGCGTCAACAACTCTCTCTAAATTGTCGAAGAGAGTGTGGAACAACAACAATCTGACATTAAACACTAAGATCACCGTGTACCGTGCCTGCGTGCTTAGCACTCTTCTGTATGTCAGCGAAACTTGGACCTTGTACGCCTCTCAAGAGAAACGACTGAGTGTCTTTCACATGCGTTGTCTCCGTCGCTTACTCAAGATCACTTATAGTGATTGTGTGACAAACAATGAGGTGCTTCAACAGGCCAAAATTCCCAGCATGGTCACACTCATCCACCAACATTGCATCAGATGGCTGGGCCATGTGCATCGAATGGATGATGGATGGTTCCCAAAAGACATTCTCTACTCTAAGCTTGCCTCAGGCAGAAGATCAATAGGATGGCCACATCTTCGCTTCAAGGATGTCTGCAAGCAGGATATGAAAGCTCTTGGAATAGAGGTCAACACCTGGGAAGAGCTTGCCCTCAACAAGTCCAGCTGGCGACATGCTCTGTACACAGGTCTGAAAGCCAGTAAGGAAAAGTTACGACAGCTCGCTGATGAGAAAAGATCTCAGAGGAAAAGGATGCAGTTCCAACCAAGACCTAATTCATAATTCAAGTGTAGCAACTGCAGCAAGGATTGCCACTCCCATGTGGGTCTTTATAGTCACAGAAGACGCTGCACAGCTACAAACTAGGACACCTTTCATGGGCGCATTTTCATCGTCTCTCAAGACTAATGGAAGCCAACCATATAACAAGCCAAGGGGAGAGACGGAGATGATGTAATTTTCCTAAAGTATCCCCGGTAAGTCTGATCATATGATAATGTTTGAGTAATAAAGAAGACATACTTGAATCTAATTTGTTACAGCTATATATTTTTTAAGTAAAACCTGGCATTGGGCTACAAAAAACCATTGCCCAGGAGACTGTGACAACTAAAAATTAATATTGGGCAAGTATTTTTCACAATGTAAATGTTTAGTCAAGAACCCCAAATTGATAATGTTCACAGTGTAATATATAGTTACACAGTATATAGTTTGGGTGACAAACACTGGCCCTTAGTTGAATGTTGGGTGATTATTATCATTATAAGACGATTGTAATCCACAGGTTTCAGCTTCTGTAGACCATGTAACACTTTATCTGGTGGCTGATTTTAACTAAAGGAACATGGCAAATTTAAACAATGAACCAATCACACCTTCCGATGCACACTATATTAGTTTGTGGGGAAAAAATTAACTGTAAAAAGAAAAATCATAATCCTACAAAAGGAAGTTTACAGAATCTGACAGTGAAGACACTGGATTAATAGTATCAGATTAATAATAATATGAACTTTAATTATGTAAATTCAAGTTCTGGTCAGGGGTGAACAATTACCAGAGAATTGATAGAAAGCAAAACACTGAAAAAGAAAATAAAGAAGTGTTTCATTATTTTTTATCTTATTCTCAAATAGTTCAAATAAATGGGTAGACTTGTGTGACCCTTCCATCAGCAACCTATAAGTTACATCTATTGTAGCCACTGAAGGCAATCATTCCTGTTGATTATCATAATAAGAAATAAGACTTGTAACACATATCCAATTTACAGGACTAAGGATTACTTTATAAGTAATAACATTTTGTATGATAGAATTTGTATTATTCCTGTGGATTTTTTAAGGTCACAATTCTTGTGTAAGTTTGTGCTGGACTAATATCTACTAGGATGAGAAATTAGTTTTGAGCAATATTGTTTTTTTTATTCTAATGAAGTTTTAATAAGAAAACACAATGTAGTGAAGGAATAAACTGGAATTGTTTTTATGCAGATTTCTACTGGAGGTTTTCTCTTGATAAATACATGTTTAGTCACACACAAATGAATATGGACTTATTTAGAGAATGTGTATACAAATCCATAAAAAAATACAAATACCATAAATCAAAGGTCACTGAATAATGTTAAATTTAGCATTCTTAGGGTAAAATAGAGTAATTTACTGTCAACCAGATTTTAAAGCCTGGTTTCTCTGGGTCAACCATTAATTTTCAGATTTGTTCAAACCCAGTTGTAAATGCTAAATTTTTGCTAATAAGGCAGTACTGGAAGATATCAATGAAGTTTTACAATAGCAAAAAATGACCATTTTTGCAGTATCATCCTTCTTAGATGGATTTGAGACCTACTGTTAGGCTGAAACTATTACATGTTGCCCATTCTTGTGCAAGAAGGAAATTGAAAAGCTGACAAACTTGAAAGATTTAGGTAACTCACTGAATCTGCATTCTCCCTCAAGAATTCTCTGACCACTTTCAAGGCCACATGGCATGCTTTTTGGTTATCATAACCTGCAAGTATCACAAGATTTATATAAAACTCAATATGAAGCTACAAACAGCATTTAAGTACAATTTTTCATTATCAACTGGAGGTGAAAAGGGCTATGATGATGATGATAATAATAATAATAATAATAATAATAATAATAATAATAATAATAATAATAATAATAATAATAATAATAATAATAATAATTATAAAATTTTTATTTCAAGAGGGTAACCCATTTAGATTTGCAATTATTCTCCCCCTGACACCCTTGGCCATGCACAAAAATGATAGGAAATTGTAATAAAGAGAATACATTGAATGCTAATTCTACTTTGTAGATATAAATATTCATACTTTTGCATAGTAACATTTTAGACCATATGGACTGTTCTTAACTACACACCAAAGCAAGCATCCAAAGAAAACTTGGCAAAGGCACATGAACATTGAAAGTAAAGAATACTTAAGAAATCATAGCTACATACACCCAATGAATATCAAATTCCTATATATATATATATATATATATATATATATATATATATATATATACTCACTTGTAAGTCCAGTCCAACTGAAAAATACACGATCAAAATCTGATGTCACTTATTTGCCTTCACTGACAGTGCACCATGTAATTTCAGATCAGAGTCCATGTCATTTGCTGCTAGACTCAACTTACATCAAGTATTGATGGTTTATGCTTTACAAGATAAGGTTCTGCAGATTAAAATGTCTTTACTTAAATTAAACTTAATTACAAAAGTATCAATTTTCATGGTCTTGTAAAATGTGACACCAGCCTGAATTCATGAATTGTGGTCTCTATTCCATGGTTCATACAAAAGGAAATTATTTCTTGGGTCCTTAAAAACAGTTCATAGCACAATACAATCCATGAAAACCCCATAAGAAGTATTGAATTCACAATATTCTTCTGTTAGAAGGCAAAAAATGTAAAATCAAGCTTTAAAACAGAATTTTTAAGTAAATGACAAAGGAGATACCTGTTACAACATGCTTTCACAAAATGCAAACAGGACACTGGTGCAACTTTCACTGACTCAATATTTTAAATGCAAAAGTACAAAAATTACAACTATCTGAAAAAAACTCAATTTTGTTACTATTAAAATATGTACATGATCTCATCAAATCAGTCCATTCACAGTAACTTGTTGCCATTCAATATCTTCTTCTATAAAGAACTTTAGGATTTTCAGATCACTGACCATTACAGTCCCCATCAGACTAAGGAGATATGGTATTGTTACTGACCGTTACAGTCCCCATCAGACTAAGGAGATATGGTATTGTTACTGACTGTTACAGTCCCCATCATACTAAGGAGATATGGTATTGTTACTGCCTGTTACAGTCCCCATCATACTAAGGAGATATGGTATTGTTACTACCTGTTACAGTCCCCATCATACTAAGGAGATATGGTATTGTTACTGCCTGTTACAGTCCCCATCATACTAAGGAGATATGGTATTGTTACTGACTGTTACAGTCCCCATCATACTAAGGAGATATGGTATTGTTACTGACTGCTGACTGTTACAGTCCCCATCATACTAAGGAGATATGGTATTGTTACTGACTGCTGACTGTTACAGTCCCCATCATAATAAGGAGATATGGTATTGTTACTGACTGTTTCAGTCCCCATCAGACTAAGGAGATAAGGTATTGTTACTGACTGTTACAGTCCCCATCGTACTAAGGAGATAAGGTATTGTTAATGACTGCTGACTGTTACAGTCCCCATCAGACTCAGGAGATAAGGTATTGTTAATGACTGTTACTGTCCTCATCATACTAAGGAGATATGGTATTGTCACTGACTGTTACTGTCTCCATCAGACTAAGGAGATAAGGTATTGATACTGACTGTTACAGTCCCCATCAGACTAAGGAGATAAGGTATTGTTACTGACTGTTACAGTCCCCATCAGACTAAGGAGATATGGTATTGTTACTGACTGTTACAGTCCCCATCAGACTAAGGAGATAAGGTATTGATACTGACTGTTACAGTCCTCATCTGACTAAATAGATACTGGATCCAAGTATCCTCTAGAGTATGCCAGAAATTTTCTCATCACTATCATCATCAATTCTGTTGTTGTCCATGTTACTACAGTAAAAGGTACTCCAAGTGGTCTAAAGTTCTCACTGTTATGCATCATTGTCATCTCACCTCTGTCTCTGTGGATTCAATTCTCAGGTATGGCCAATGTGGGTATGTAAGAAAGCAAGCAAGTAGCTTGGTGTGGGTTGGTGGTTCTTTCCAGGGATTTCCCAG
Organism: Potamilus streckersoni; assembly: GCA_016746295.1. NCBI lineage: Eukaryota > Metazoa > Mollusca > Bivalvia > Unionida > Unionidae > Potamilus > Potamilus streckersoni. The sequence goes on from JAEAOA010000176.1 coordinate 953,534, forward strand.
GTTATTCCTCCACCATTTATACTGGCAGCCATGTATACCCTATCTTGTGCTGAAAAAAAGCGTTAAACCTTACAACAACTACAGTAAAATAAATCCTAAGATACCATGCCTTCTGCCTACCATAAAAGCAGTCCCATGTACCAGTTTCCAAGGTCAAAATTCAACACTGTGAAAAATACCCAAAAATTATACATGTATTGCATTTTTTATTTATAGTTCCCTACTGTATCTGCATATAAACTGCAAAGTTATCTACAGTAATATCTATCTTGTCCTTAACTTCACTTGTTTCAATTACATGACCTCTTTCCTTCCATTTTAGAATCATTCTTTGTCTCAATGGGTGTTCTGCCAGTGTTATCAAAGTATTAATGCTGCTACCTGTGATCATAAATGCAACAATGACTCTAGCAGTTTCACTCATGAATAAGGTGTGTGTGTGTATATATAACTCATTCAAAAAGAGAATAAATTAAGAGATAATAGCCAAAGGTTTAATTCACCAAAAACATAAATGGATAACTCTCTATAAGCAAAGGGTGGAACTGCTGCACTCGGGTAAACAGATGATGGCCTGGTGTGTCAGCTGCAGTCACTATTGCATCAAACAAAAAAAAGCGCACAAAGAATACCACCCTTGAATGATGACAATTAAAAGGATTATCACTTACTGTATAAAAGACACAAACCTCATTAATTCCTGGAATTAATTCTAAAAGCAAGCAATGTACTTTACTGTAACACTGAAGCCCATTATACAAATTTCTCATTATGACAAATTGGCATTATGCAGGTTTTCAAAATGAAAAAGAGACAGTACAAAAGTCTGAACTATGTACATGAATGACTATGCTGTCTGAGGAAAGAATGGATAAAATCAATGAGTATTCAAATGTCATCGGCACAACAATGGTAGTGAATAACATTTATTTAGACTAGTTTACAGCCTATATCAAATGACCTGCAAAAATCAGGAAACTGGAAGAAAACTTTATTGTGCTTTTTTAGTGTATCTAAAACAGTCTTTCTACCTCACTGTGAATGCAAAGGATTACATAATGGTCAGTGGTGTCTGTCAGTCATACAAAAAACTTCATAACAATCTGCATCTTACCTGTGGACTTTCCCAAGTGCTTTACAATGGATTAAATCAAGGTCAGTGATAGTATAATCATCTAATTCAATCAACAAACCTTTTAGGACTGCAAAAGAGGGCATTCCATATAATTCTAGATCAATATATTGACAGTTTTCAGGATGAAATGAATAAATATAAAGATTTTAACAATATATATGAAAGTATATTTCTTAGAAAGCTTAAATTAATGTATAAAGTATCCAGAATAGCCATTCCTATCTATCTAAGCAATACCGTTTACCAAAGAGATTATATGGTACTAAAAATTTAAGGTCTGTTAGAAGTAAAAATTACATCATACCAAGACCAAAGAAGAAATTGTTTTTTTAAAAAAAAGTTTTCAAAATAGTGATCTACTGGTATGGAACAACATTCCTAGTGACATAAAGCAAGTTCTTACTGAATTTTTGTATATACATTTTATTACTGATAATTACATGAATCCCCCACTATATACTTTTAGTACCAATAATTACATGAATCCCCAACTATATACTTTTAGTACCAATAATTACATGAATCCCCCACTATATACTTTTAGTACCAATAATTACATGAATCCCCCACTATATACTTTTAGTACCAATAATTACATGAATCCCCCACTATATACTTTTAGTACCAATAATTACATGAATCCCCCACTATATACTTTTAGTACCAATAATTACATGAATCCCCCACTATATACTTTTAGTACCAATAATTACATGAATCCCCCACTATATACCTTTAGTACCAATAATTACATGAATCTCCCACTATATACTTTTAGTACCAATAATTACATGAATCCCCAACTATATACATTTTATTACCAATAATTACATGAATCCCCCACTATATACTTTTAGTACCAATAATTACATGAATCCCCCACTACATACTTTTAGTACCAATAATTACATGAATCCCCCACTATATACTTTTAGTACCAATAATTACATGAATCCCCCACTATATACTTTTAGTACCAATAATTACATGAATCCCCCACTATATACTTTTAGTACCAATAATTACATGAATCCCCCACTATATACTTTTAGTACCAATAATTACATGAATCCGCCACTATATTCTTTTAGTACCAATAATTACATGAATCCCCCACTATATACTTTTAGTACCAATAATTACATGAATCCGCCACTATATACTTTTATTACCCAATAATTACATGAATCCCCCACTATATACTTTTAGTACCAATAATTACATGAATCCCCCACTATATACTTTTAGTACCAATAATTACATGAATCCCCCACTATATACTTTTAGTACCAATAATTACATGAATCCGCCACTATAGACTTTTAGTACCAATAATTACATGAATCCCCCACTATATTCTTTTAGTACCAATAATTACATGAATCCCCCACTATATTCTTTTAGTACCAATAATTACATGAATCCCCAACTATATACTTTTAGTACCAATAATTACATGAATCCGCCACTATATACTTTTAGTACCAATAATTACATGAATCCCCAACTATATACCTTTAGTACCAATAATTACATGAATCTCCCACTAATACTTTTAGTACCAATAATTACATGAATCCTCAACTATATACTTTTAGTACCAATAATTACATGAATCCCCCACTATATTCTTTTACTACCAATAATTACATGAATCCCCAACTATATACTTTTAGTACCAATAATTACATGAATCCCCCACTATATACTTTTAGTACCAATAATTACATGAATCCCCCACTATATACTTTTAGTACCAATAATTACATGAATCCCCCACTATATACTTTTAGTACCAATAATTACATGAATCCCCCACTATATACTTTTAGTACCAATAATTACATGAATCCCCCACTATATACTTTTAGTACCAATAATTACATGAATCCCCCACTATATACCTTTAGTACCAATAATTACATGAATCTCCCACTATATACTTTTAGTACCAATAATTACATGAATCCCCAACTATATACATTTTATTACCAATAATTACATGAATCCCCCACTATATACTTTTAGTACCAATAATTACATGAATCCCCCACTACATACTTTTAGTACCAATAATTACATGAATCCCCCACTATATACTTTTAGTACCAATAATTACATGAATCCCCCACTATATACTTTTAGTACCAATAATTACATGAATCCCCCACTATATACTTTTAGTACCAATAATTACATGAATCCCCCACTATATACTTTTAGTACCAATAATTACATGAATCCGCCACTATATTCTTTTAGTACCAATAATTACATGAATCCCCCACTATATACTTTTAGTACCAATAATTACATGAATCCGCCACTATATACTTTTATTACCCAATAATTACATGAATCCCCCACTATATACTTTTAGTACCAATAATTACATGAATCCCCCACTATATACTTTTAGTACCAATAATTACATGAATCCCCCACTATATACTTTTAGTACCAATAATTACATGAATCCGCCACTATAGACTTTTAGTACCAATAATTACATGAATCCCCCACTATATTCTTTTAGTACCAATAATTACATGAATCCCCCACTATATTCTTTTAGTACCAATAATTACATGAATCCCCAACTATATACTTTTAGTACCAATAATTACATGAATCCGCCACTATATACTTTTAGTACCAATAATTACATGAATCCCCAACTATATACCTTTAGTACCAATAATTACATGAATCTCCCACTAATACTTTTAGTACCAATAATTACATGAATCCTCAACTATATACTTTTAGTACCAATAATTACATGAATCCCCCACTATATTCTTTTACTACCAATAATTACATGAATCCCCAACTATATACTTTTAGTACCAATAATTACATGAATCCCCCACTATATACTTTTAGTACCAATAATTACATGAATCCCCAACTATATACTTTTAGTACCAATAATTACATGAATCCGCCACTATATACTTTTAGTACCAATAATTACATGAATCCCCCACTATATTCTTTTAGTACCAATAATTACATGAATCCCCCACTATATTCTTTTAGTACCAATAATTACATGAATCCCCCACTATATACATTTTATTACCAATAATTACATGAATCCCCCACTATATACTTTCAGTACCAATAATTACATGAATCCCCCACTATATACTTTTAGTACCAATAATTACATGAATCCCCCACTATATTCTTTTAGTACCAATAATTACATGAATCCGCTACTGTATACTTTTAGTACCAATAATTACATGAATCTGCCACTATATACTTTTAGTACCAATAATTACATGAATCCGCCACTATATACTTTTAGTACCAATAATTACATGAATCCCCCACTATATACTTTTATTACCAATAATTACATGAATCCCCCACTATATACTTTTAGTACCAATAATTACATGAATCCCCCACTATATACCTTTAGTACCAATAATTACATGAATCCCCCACTATATACTTTTAGTACCAATAATTACATGAATCCCCCACTATATACTTTTAGTACCAATAATTACATGAATCCCCCACTATATACATTTTATTACCAATAATTACATGAATCCCCCACTATATACTTTCAGTACCAATAATTACATGAATCCCCCACTATATACTTTTAGTACCAATAATTACATGAATCCCCCACTATATTCTTTTAGTACCAATAATTACATGAATCCGCTACTATATACTTTTAGTACCAATAATTACATGAATCTGCCACTATATACTTTTAGTACCAATAATTACATGAATCCGCCACTATATACTTTTAGTACCAATAATTACATGAATCCCCCACTATATACTTTTAGTACCAATAATTACATGAATCCCCCACTATATACTTTTAGTACCAATAATTACATGAATCCCCCACTATATACCTTTAGTACCAATAATTACATGAATCCCCCACTATATACTTTTAGTACCAATAATTACATGAATCCCCCACTATATACTTTTAGTACCAATAATTACATGAATCCCCCACTATATACTTTTAGTACCAATAATTACATGAATCCCCCACTATATACTTTTAGTACCAATAATTACATGAATCCCCCACTATATACTTTTAATACCAATTACATGAAGCTAATACAATACAATTACTACTGATAATTATTACACTGCACATTTTTATTACTGATAATTACAATAAACCCATGCAATATACTTTTATTACTGATAATTACAATAAACCCATGCAATACACTTTTATTACTGATAATTACAATAAACCCATGCAATACACTTTTATTACTGATAATTACAATAAACCCATGCAATACACTTTTATTACTGATTATTACATGAAACCATGCAATACACTTTTGTTATTGATCATTACATGAAATGAGGCCCACACTATACACTTATGGCCAATAGATGAAACCCATAGTGAATTTAGATCAGGATATTCGGTCATAGATAATATTTTGTCACTACAAGGAAAGGTACAAAAACATGTTAAAAAGACAGTCCCTTCTAAATTTTCTCAGTATATATATTGACTTTCTAAGATCTTTAATAAAGTTTAACATGACAGCTTTCTCCAGAACTTAGTCAATGAAGTTTTACATTGAAAATATTTAGCATTATTAAAGGCAATGTATGATGAACTGAAATGAAATGGGCAAATACAGAAGGGCTTAACTGACTTTATCAGACCGAGACAAAAAGACAAAAGCAGTTTAATGATAACACAGTGTCAGATATCTTTATCACTAATGAAATACCATTCATATTATATTTATAATTTGTGACAATGTTGTTGTTGTTGTTGAGCTTAATGCCATTTTTTCAGCACACAATAGGCTGTTCATGGCGGCCAGTATTAATGGTGGAGGAAGAAACTGGGAAATCTGCAGAAAAAAACCCACTGATCCACATGAAGCTACTGGCAAGCTTTCTTACATACCCACATTCACCCAATCTTAGACTCAAAACCATGCAGACAGAGGTGAGATGGCATTGATCCGTAAAGGAGAGCACTTTAGACCACTCGGCCCCCACTGATATTAAGGCTGACCGACCTTTAATCCAAAACTCTAATAAATTATTATCATTGAAGCAAAATTGTTTTTGCTGATGCTGAAAATGAATCATCTGCAAAGTCTCATATGCAAAAAAAGCCAGAAAAAGAGGATTGTAGATACCCTAAACATGATCTACTTGGTACTGAGACTGGTCTAGAACTCTAAGCTCAGATGAGTGTTGAATAAGATCAATAAGATTTGGCTAGGACTAGATTTGAAGATTATTTAAATTGTGCTAATGGAGGATGTCACCCAAAGATTATGTCAGTGACATGAAGATGGTCATGTAGTTGTCATGACCATGGTGAGTACTCAGGAACTGTGTTGAACTGAAAAGTAAAGCCCTGAAATGGTACACACAGACCCTCTAAGTGAACCCCAGGAATCCCTTAATGACCTGTAAATGGGAATATCAAAGAAAGCATCTTGAAGGTCTATGCTGTCTGCACTGAGAATTGGTCTCTGGTTTCCATCCTAACTAGGGTGTACATATGCAAAGACTATGAGAGCCTAAATAAATGTGAGACTTATTCTAACATTTGAACTTTCAGCATTGGTATTTCTTGCACTAACTTCTGGAGGTGAAAGTCTATTTTGAGATCTTTAAATCTTTCTTCCACAGGTATATCAGAAAAGGGCTGCATGAGAATGCATAACATTGATAGAAAGCTGGTAGGGAGAGAAACTTGTCTGAAGCCGATCTTTCTCTTTCTCTGTACCCTGACATGTGTTGCTCTGAGAACTGGTGTTTCCAAACAGTAATTGGGGTTCCCCATCCAGGTATCTTAATGGAGTTCCTCTAATTTTTATGGACCATCTATATGATGAAGGTAGGTCACTAGGTCATTGGGTCTCAATGTGGCTTCTCTCCATGAAAAAAAGAGACTGGAAAACATAGTAGAAAGTTATGGCTACTTTGTAGTAATCTTTAAGAGCAAAAAATATGGATAGGAAAGTGTCTTTCACTGCAAGCCAGAAGTAAATAGAATTAGTGAAGTAAATCTGAGCTATTCTGATTGACAGCAGAGTCATGCACAAGATTGACTCTCATGCATGTTTCTCAGAGAATGTCTAATGGCTGACTTTTGGCAAAGCTATTGAGCATGGAACTGACACCTATAAAGTTGTGAAGCAGTTGCTCTATGTCTTGGAAGCTATTACTGAACATATATATTGAAGAATACTTTGACAAGCCCAGACTTGCAATATATCTGGCAATGGATGGGAGCTTGATTTGCAAATCTGGCGACTGAATTTATTGCAAAAGATCAAATGAAAATAAAACAAGAATTTTCACTGAGAGAAGAAAATTATGTTGATTCTAGTGTCTTGCAGTTGTCTCTCAAAACAATGCAAAATGCTGGAGATATGACCCAACTGAGGTCATTAGTGGTTGTTTTTGTTGTGGGGTTTAATGCCATTTTTCAGCACATAATACATGGTGGCCAGTATTAAAGATGGAGGAAGAAACTGGGAAATCCGCAGAAAGAACCACCAACCCACAAAAAACTACTGGCAAGCTTTCACACATAACTACATTCGCCGAATCTTAGACTCAATGTGACTGTTTGGTCCTCATGTACAAGACTGCACAATTTCAATGTGACTGTTTGGTCCTCATGTACAAGACTGCACAATTTCAATGTGACTGTTTGGTCCTCATGTACAAGACTGCACAATTTCAATGTGACTGTTTGGTCCTCATGTACAAGACTGCACAATTTCAATGTGACTGTTTGGTGGCGCTCACCAGTTATTATGTACTTTTGAGAGAGTGATGTATGTAAGATGAAGTTGTTTGCATTTTAAACATGTACAGTGCAGAGAATGTTGGCATACCTATATACTACTTTCATGTAATGTGGATGAAATTTCTTTGGATATTGTACTTTTGGAAATTTAAAATGAGCTTAGGACACTGTGAACTAAAATGACTGCTCCCTTGTGCTCCAAAAATCAACCAAAATTTGTCTAAAGTACACTATTCTTGGCAGCTTTTAAAATATGGAAAATGAATTTTGCCAAACTAGATAATACCAGCTTCTAAAAGTGCAATGACTGAATTACCAAATACATAAAATGTAAAAAAAGTTATCGGCTCTTTTTTTACAATTTACCTCTGAAGTTCGAGAAGTGAAAATGAGCAAGTAGAGCTAGCACTTTTTTGAAAGTAGCACATCTGCAGTAAGGTCAAGCTGTATACTCTCTAACCCATATTACACCCATCAATCATACATCAAAATAAAGGGAATTAAAGGTTCTTTGAACAATACCTAAGATATACAAAGTCTCTTTTAAAACACCAGTATAACTAGTGAGGAAACCCGGGGAAACTTTTTCTTTAAAATTTTAACCCTATGCTAAATACGAAACTGTAGAGCGCCACCTTAAAAACAAATATAAACATATATGCAATTATTTTTCTTATTTTCATATTATTATGTATGATGTTCTGAGTAAAATGGTACATTAACAATGATTTTATTCATGAAAATGAGCTAATTATGCTTATGTTTGCTCTAGCATACCTACTTTGCTATGAGGCATGTTTGGGTGAGTAGTGACCTTCATTATGGGGAAATTAGAAGTCTTAGAATATAGAAATAAAGTCAACTTAAATTGAAAAATGTTGCAATAAATAACAGAAATATATAGTGCAAATGTTTCATTTCATTTATTTGCAATGAAATTAAAAAATAAATGATAACAAAGCAAATTTGATTTCTTCTATATCAAAAAATTAGTTAATATTTTACCCTTTGACCTTTGACCTTTATGAACCTCACCTGTAATATCCCTTTTATAATGGTAAAATTTATTGTTGACATTTTAGGAATAAATATGGTTAGTTTCATGTTCCTGTCTATCAGCATAACACTGGTTGCTATGTTGACAAAATGTAATGCACATTTTTAAACTTGTTCACTTTTTATCATAAGGAGGGGGCTGTACCGGTTTAAGACTGACTCTAATAAATGCTGTTCTGAGGGGGAAAATATAGGACAATTATTACAAAGGACTGTTTTGATGCTTGCAACTTAAATATTTCAGCCATACAATCAAAACTAAATCATACAATAATAATTTCTATATACTCTTTATGGTCGCGCTCACCAGTTATTATGTACTTTTGAGAGAGTGATGTATGTAAGGTGAAGTTGTTTGCATTTTAAACATACACAGTGCAGAGAATGTTGGCATACCTATATACTACTTTCATGTAATGTGGATGAAATTTCTTTGGATATTGTACTTTTGGAAATTTAAAATGAGCTTAGGACACTGCGAACTAAAATGACTGCTACTTTGTGCTCCAAAAATCAACCAAAATTTGTCTAAAGTACACTATTCTTGGCAGCTATTAAAATATGGAAAATGAATTTTGCCAAACTAGATAATACCAGCTTCTAAAAGTGCAATGACTGAATTACCAAATACATAAAATGTAAAAAAAGTTATCGGCTCTTTTTTTTACAATTTACCTCTGAAGTTCGAGAAGTGAAAATGAGCAAGTAGAGCTAGCACTTTTTTGAAAGGTGCACATCTGCAGTAAGGTCAAGCTGTATACTCTCTAACCCATATTACACCTATCAATCATACATCAAAATAAAGGGAATTAAAGGTTCTTTGAACAATACCTAAGATATACAAAGTCTCTTTTAAAACACCAGTATAACTAGTGAGGAAACCCGGGGAAACTCTTTTTCTTTAAAATTTTAACCCTATGCTAAATACAAAACTGTAGAGCGCCACCTTTGGTCCTCATGTACAAGACTGCACAATTTCAATGTGACTGTTTGGTCCTCATGTACAAGACTGCACAATTTCAATGTGACTGTTTGGTCCTCATGTACAAGACTGCACAATTTCAATGTGACTGTTTGGTCCTCATGTACAAGATTGCACAATTTCAATGTGACTGTTTGGTCCTCATGTACAAGACTGCACAATATCAATGTGACTGTTTGGTCCTCATGTACAAGACTGCACAATTTTAATGTGACTGTTTGGTCCTCATGTACAAGACTGCACAGTTACTTTAAAGGCTGCTACCAGTGCCAAGTCATATTTTACTGTCAGTTAAAACCTCTAAATGCTTTATTCCTGCTTTATTTATGAAAGCCAATGTTGCATCATTAAATAAAAACACAAAATGGCTAGGCAGAGTTGATACATAAAATGCCCAGAAAAACCAACTTAACTGTACATGTAATTCTAGTCAGTGCCTGAATGAGGGTCTACAGACAAGTCCAAAAGAGTGAGCCTAACAGTAAGGAAATGAAGATATCAGTAATGAAATGAAGCTAGCAGTAAGGAAAAGAAAATACATGTACTAGCTTTTGGTGGCAATATCTGCCATTCAAAATAAATAAAAATGGTAAATGAATTTAACAGCTGATACCTATAACAAACTAGACTCCCATTAAGAGACATGCTCTTCTGGGCAAAAAGAATTTTCAAGAATTCAAGATAAGAACATTTCTTCCATTTTATTGCTGAGTGTTGAAACCATCTTGATATTTTTCAGTGACAACAAGATTTTCTTATTAGCTGCAGTGATGGACATATTGGGTATCACTTGGCACAAATTTCATTTAGTGAAAGCTCTATGTTGATATGACCATCCATTCTAGAGAAATAGCAATAACAAGATATTTAAAATGAAATGGTAGTAGTAACAGTCCATATTGGATAGGTAAGTGTCATTTTTATGTAGGACCAACTAGACATCATAGTCTTGTAGTGAAAACCCCATGTCTTCTTGTTCAGAAGGCATAATCAATTTCGACTTGGCTGCTCTTGATGACGTACTGAATATCAGATTAGCCCCATTTTCATTGGGTACCAACCAGACTGTATCTTTCAGTGAAAACCTCATCTTGATGTAAACAACCATACAGACCATTGAGAGGAATTTCAAGATTGCTATGGTAGCAGCCTATTAAACAACAAATCAACATAATTTTTCATTTAGGACTGGTGAAACCCCATATTAATACAACTATCTGTTCAGGAAAAGTAACAATATTAAGAATTTTCAAATGGATATTATGCCAGACATATTGAATTTTAGAGTGGCACTGTTTTCATTTAGGTCCAACAAGTTAACATAGAAACCTTTTAGTGAAAACTCCATATTGATATAACCAGCCTTTCAGGGAAGCAGTCATAACAAGTAAATAGCAGCAACAAGATTTTCAAGATGGCTGCTGTTGTGGTCAGACTGTTTGTCTGAGTAGTGCCATTTTCATCTAAGACCAATTAGATCTTGAGATGAATGTGTACAGTATGCAAATTTTGTGTCTATACTCCAAGTAGCTTAGGAGTAGTAATAATAAACTTATGCCAACAGATGTATAGGTGATGGACAAACAAAAAAATCATAATCTCTTGTGTTCTATGACCAATATAATAAAAAAGGAAGTCGTGTGTATGTACATATTATATTGGCAAGTGACCACATAACTTACTGATAAAAACAGAATGGTGGCTTGAAGAATAAAGGCTAATTCACAATTAAATTTTATTGCATAAAAAACCGCACATGAAAGGGTGACAATATGCAGTGGTGCTTTGTGACAGTGACTGAGTTGTTGCCAATAAAGATAACAACTGAAGGGTAAATCAAAGAATATGCATAGATTCTCAATTAAAAAATCAATTACTCTTTAAAAAATGAGAAGACAAAATGCCTTTCTGCATTTTTACAAACTGATTTTTTAAAACATTTTTTAATCTCAAGTTGAATTATTCTGCAAGAAACTATAAGTTCTAAATAATATTAAATACAAAGTATAACCCTTTCCCTCAGAGTGTATGGCTTTTTAATCCTTTGATACACATGTAGCAAGTTACCCAGTGCAGTGTGCTACACATAGACCTGTTAAGCAGTGAAGTGTATGTTACATTTAACAGCAATTTTAACCATATTACATTTTTTGGTATACATAAATTATGTTTGGAAAGATTTAAGAGTAAAATATGGTCGTTATAGCTGTATAATTATTTTTCACAGAAGAATTTTGTATGTGCTTTAAAATCTTGAGGAAACTCATTCACCATTAAGTTAGTGAAGCCATGTGATCAACCGTAGCTGCCATTTCTCATACTTGATATTTACAAGTTCTTTGTCTGCATCTACAACACTAAATCAGTTAAATTTGATAATTTATAAAAACTAAAGGCTTCCTACATCAGTATCAGAGCCTTTACCTAAATTATTGAAGCTTTCATAGTTGTGATTCTAATTGTGAAAACTCTAGCAAGTACTGAATGAAATCCATGACCGCCATTTTGGAAAGACACAGTTACAACCTACTTACTTTAAATAGCAATTTTGACCAGAACATAAACAGTGACCACGTGATCTGAGGTAATGGTCATTCACACCAATGAATGATAGTATCTAATGGGGGTTTTCCCTGAAGGTGGCGCTTTGAAAACCCACTCAAAATGGCTGCTGTTAACAGAGGCATTAAAAGCGCTAGTATGCAAATCAGGTAAAGGCGTCGCTTGTATGCAAATCATGTAGAGATGTTAAAAGGTGCTTGTATGAGGTAAAGGGATAATACAGTTAACTGGATACGGATAAATTAAAGTTTATTTTACCTGCTTCCAACATAAATTTGTTTTCAAAATTAATAGTGAATGTAAATATTGAGAATGTCTCAAACATGAATAAGGTAAAAATGTTTCGTCCATGATAATAACATCAATAATGACAGGTATGCTAATGACAAGATGCAAAAATATAATAAGGCAATGCAAGTAATAACTATTTACAATATTAGCTGCAATACAAATATATCTGCTATCTTTTCATTGATGTCTCAATTAAATACTTACCATATATACTGGGACATGATAAAAAAATTTTTTCCTGTCCCAGAGCTTATGGGGAAATTTTATTCACCTTTGTCATATATCCCAAAACTTAAGAAATGAAATAATTTTTTATTGCATTTGGGCTCCCCACCAATGCACATTGCAATAAGAGAAAAACAAAACTCCTATTGTATTGTTATGAGTCTAGGCTCTTAAAATAAGTAACAGAAAAAAAGAAGCCAACGATCTTTATAAAATTTAACAAATAATTTAAATACCTAAAATAACAAGTAAAAATGAGAAAAAGAACTTAAACTTAAGGTTTTACAAATTAAATTAAAAAATAATCCAATAATTAAGCAATACAAGTCCTAGTAATAAAAAGTCCTGAATGATATCCAAAATGGAGGGCGATGACATCCTGCTGTAGTCTGCGATGAGTAGTTGTGTCAACAGTTTCTTGTTGAACCACAGAAAATATTATTCCAGTTTTGAATTCTGTATTAAAATTTCAATGAATGTCTTTGTCCAAATATTTTATAGGAACACTCATGTATAAACCTGGGAAAAGAATGACTTGAAATTCAATAAAATAATTTCAACTCAAACTGTTCAGAGCACAACTTAATGTGTCAATTGTTTGTAGCCCAAATGAACAATCTCCATCAAAACAATGGTTATATACCAGTTTGAGATGCAAAACTGATTACTGAATGAAGGGGTCAATCTTCTAGGAAACGTTTCTAACAATAAACACGTTTCATATCACATACTCCAGGTATGGCCAAGACATAACTTAATGATTCTTACTCTGAGAAAGAATTCTTTAAAAAAAATATTTTAAGTTGTTGTTTACCAAAACTGTCACTAACTCTGAAACAAGGTCAGAAGCTACATACAGTGTTTCTCTTGTTGGTTTTTTTATCAGTCAAATAATTTTTTTTAGGTCAAACAGAACTCAACCCAATTCTGGAAAATATCAAATCCAGTAAATAAAGTTACATTACAAAAATATGTAATGAAATCTTTTAAAAATTAAAACCAACAAACAATTAAACTAAATATATATAATAAGATAATAAACAGAAGAAACTAACCTTGTACTGTTATCATATATTCCTTTTTTTTTCAGTATAAGCATTAAAAGAAAATATATCCATGAAATCCACATCATAACATAGGCTTCCATATGTTCGATAACACATACCACGTTGTTTACTGACATGAACATTGAGAAACAAATTGTGTTTGGTTGTGCTCAAAGGTTTGAATATGTTAGTCAACTGACAAATGGATTGAACAAAATCACAAATGAGGGAAATAATCAACCAATATCTTGAAGACAACTGTCATTTACACTTGACATGGTGTTAGGTGCAAAATAATTAAGATTGAATTTTATCCCAGTCTACTGTATGACAGTATCTCGAAAATAAAAATCATTATTTAAAAACACAATCACTGGAGTGTAAGTGACAATCTTTTGCTAGCACAGGTTACAAAAGTATCATTACTATTTACCTGCAGACAACAATGCTCTTTTGTATAAATTATAACTAAAGATGCCAAGCACATAGAAGCTCGGGTGGTGCATAAACACAACTGGCAGTGAGCAGTAAACTCCTTCTTTGAACTTACCAACAGGACATCAAAGACAAAGATTATTTTTATTTCAATACTCTGAAGCTGTTTTTTTTAATAGGATATCAATACATAGATTATTTTAAAGCAAGCTGACCTCGGAAGCCGATTATTGATTCTTTTAAGGGTGCGGATGTTTCTTTTGGTTGTGGTGGTTAGAATATACAAAGACAGCTGAGATATGAAAGCTGACTGTTTCGTTTTCACAGGTATTCACAGTAATTTTGAAAATAAACTGAAACAATGGAATAATTTTTAAAGTGACACAAGATATTGTTTCACAAATAGACATCACCTAGATGATTTCAAGAAAATAAAATCATTTGATGAATTTATGAAGGCCAAAAGAAAGCAAATGATTTTATTGGCAATATGCAACATGGATGAAATATTTTATAGCATACTTGATTGAAATCCTGGACAGAGTGATGATAAGATTGGGGTCAAAAGTGTGAGAATTAGACTGGTGCAGAGTTGAAAAAAATCTGGCTTTTATCCTTGCAGTTTCTGATTCAGGTGATGTGTTGCCTCTAGCAATTTATTCATGGTATAAAAAAGCTAAAACAAATATTCATGCACCAAAAGAATGGATCACATAATGAGTCCCAGAACATACAGTACACAAAAAACTACTTTTAAAATTTATTTATGGTATCCCAACATATGGAGTGTCCCAGTATATGTGATATTTATTGTATCCAAAGTTAAAAAATAATTACACTTTTCAGATGCAATTTTATTAATCACATACTTAGAAAACAATACTGATTATTTGACCTATCTAAATCATAGCTAGGTATTTCTGAAATATTTGGAGTATAGACATGAAATTTGCAAACTGTACACCCAATCAGTGTTCTTTCTTGTTACAAATTTAACTAATATTTCAATCTCTTCTGCACTTGTAAATCTTTCATTCAATCTTCCTGCCTAAAAATTGACAGACAGATTAAGAATACCAATGTGCCAAAAATATTATTTCCTAATTAAAATATGATTTTATGAAAAGATATAGCAATGCCAACAAAAATGAGACAGTACCAAATAATTACATAAATTACAGTAGATTTCTTTCCATGTTTTCATTAAATAGGCAAACTGGTACCATACTAAAAGAACTATAGTTGTATAAAATATCAGGTAAATTGCCTCTGTCCAGAAAGAGATTCCTGTTCTTAACGTCACGATCAAAATCATTCAAGATTATATAAAGCTTATCTGATCACAATCTGTTGGAAAAAGCATCAAAAGTGCTTTAACAAGCTCAACCAATCACATACAAGAATGTCTCATTAATATGTAGTAGCTCATAATTAAATTCATTAAAAATCTCTAAAAGATAAACTTGTATACCTTTTTGACA
This sequence comes from Potamilus streckersoni, assembly GCA_016746295.1. Lineage (NCBI taxonomy): Eukaryota > Metazoa > Mollusca > Bivalvia > Unionida > Unionidae > Potamilus > Potamilus streckersoni. The sequence continues at coordinate 969,555 of JAEAOA010000176.1, forward strand.
ATGATCTATTCAAATATGATGTTCCTACAATGTTTACAAGCTGAGCAAATTGCCTGCAAGAATGCATCATTTACACGCAGAGATGCTGATAGCACAAAGCTGAACTGATCAAAGAAAATTAAGGATAAAAGTTTATAAACCAAATGTGACTACAATCTCTTCATAAAATGAAACCTCTAGAGAGTTCACACACACAAGTGTTCACTGACGACAGGCAATGGATAACAGATATATGGCCTTACTGTAAGCTAAAACTAGACTACTGTGTTGTCAAGCCAATGGATAACAGATAACATTGCCATACTGTAAACACCTGCCAGGTAAGCTAAAACTAGACTACTGTGTTGTCAAGAAAGGTGGTCTCTTATCAGGACTCACCTTTCTTGGAGGAGTGGTACCCACCACTATATCAAAAATATGACAAATCCTCCCATCTTAAACTTACCATATATTCCTGTTGAAATGCATGGAAGTGCCTAAAAATGATTAAAAAAAGAAAACAGTAAATATTTCAGTATCATATATCAATATAGTTTAAAACATAATTGCACAACAAAAAGCAGGTACATATAAAAACTCCATCCAAAATCATGGACAAATGTCAAGCCCCAAAATTAAATTAAAGATATGTAAAACATGAAATCAGTCATACATTTATACTTTATTCCTTCAGAGTCTTTGCTAGGTATATTTTACTTTATGAGTATACATGTAAATAAATATTTTGAGTATGTGTGTGTGTGTGATTTAGATTTTTAATGTAGCTTTAACAATTTATCAGTCATATTGCTATGATGTTTACAGTGTGGCAGTTTATAGTGATGTCTAGCACTGGGCATCATGCCGCAGACATGTAGTATGATGTTCCACTCAGTCACATTATCCTGACACCAGGCCGACCAGTTCTAACACTAACCTTAATGCTGAGCGTCAGGCGAGGCAGCTGTCAGTACCATTTTTATAAGACTTTGGTATGGCTCAACTTGGGATCAAACCCATGACCACCAGCATCCGAGGTGGTCAGTAACCACTAAGCCACCAGAGCGGTATAATAAATAATTTGACAACACTGTTGTGTCAATTACATCATCATTGATAAGGCAAGATATGAACAATTTCTTTACAACTGTATACAACATCTGTATACAAATAAACATTTGCAAGAATTATAAGGTAAATACCCTTCAAATTATGAAGTTAAACAAAAACAAACAGAAACACATTCAACAAGGGCTCTGTGGCGTGAAAGTGCATTATTGTACTAATACAGTGCATAAGGTGGTTCATGCAAAATTAAAAGTATATTTTTAAACCAGGAATACATCACCTGTTATTTTTATGTTGCTATATCTTTTCTAAGTGTTAATCCCATCCTCCACAGATATATTGAATAAAGATCAGCACAATCCTAGTTTAATACTTTAGTCAACTTCTGATACTTTTCCATTGATTTGCACAGCTCTCAAGTATCTCTTGAACACGGAGTATTTTCATTCTCTGTTGTTTAGCATTTATGCAGTCAATTATGACCTTTATGGTCTTGTATTTGTTATTTTGTCCCCCAATCCTTGTATAATTTTCATATATCTTTATCCCCTTTATATTGAACTTGAGGGTTTCAAGCACTTCACTAGCAAAGTCTTTCTTAAATTATGATCCCTCTATTAGTAACTAATGACAGGACAGTGAACTGTAAGATGTTATTGACACAGAAGAAATAGTGATGTTTAAATCTTCTCCACTTTTGGGGTCACCATCTTTTATCCCACCCTATGTATCTTGTGACACAGGAGGAAATAAGAATAAAATTATTTGATTTTACTAACTTGTTTGTTTTACTTATTTCTATTAATTAGTTTAAAGTCATAAGAGTTTAAACACCTCTTATATTAACAGAAAGTGACTGAAGTCAGCAACCAAGTATGGTTATGAAATATACAGTAGTATTTGTTAGCACTCTGGTTCAGTGCCTGCCATTATGAGCTTAGTGGTGATGTATTCTTTTAGCAAAATGTTGTCTTTTCATTTTTGCAAGTGCTCAAGTGGCACCAGACAGGCAGGCTGTAAAAATAAGCATATCTACTCATAGACAATTTGCTAAGATATGCATAAATCGATGGCCAACATAAGTAATACCATTATCAATGCCTATACACAGCACTGACGACAAAAATGATACACAAGTTGACCCTGTTTTATTAATTAGACATTGGCACAATGAACTTCTTTTGAAAACAGAGATAGGTTCTATTTTTGATTAGCTGGTATATCAGGCATTATTATCTGGGCATCTAGGAACATCAATGGAGGGGCCATTAAGTACTAGAATTCTTATGTCCTAAAGACTATGCTTGGCATTTGAACTGCAATTACAATGCTTACCTAACACAATGATACAACTGCAACATAATCTACTCACCAATGATCGAAGTTTATTTTCCATCATAACCTTCAGACTATTCTCATAGGCATTTGTTAGCAACAGTTCCTTCTCACCAATTGGGCCAACAGTGTGGATCACATCTAAAAATAATTGGATCAGATTATTGTACAAAAATACTAACTCAACAGCAAACTGGATGTTGGTAACATTGTAAAATCTCCACAGCAAACTGTATGTTGGTAACATTGTAAAATCTCCACAGAAAACTCTATGTTGGTAATATTGTAAAATCTCCACAGCAAACTGCATGTTGGTAACATTGTAAAAAGTGACTAATATTGTTTATTTCATAAATGGTATAAAACATGAAAAGGAAACCACATCTCCATGTATTAAGTATACCTTAATGATATATGTTGTTGGTTTTATTTGCATCTAAAAGCTCATTGGCTATAGACCATTCTTAGAATGTATTCATGTATTCATGTGACCCTGGGTCAACAAATCCAAAACAAGACTAAGCTAGGCACCAAGGAAACTAATATAGCCATTTTAGGACTCACTGAAACCAAACTAAATGCTAACCACAATGATGATCTATTTCATTGTCAAGGCTACAATAAACCATTACGCAGGGACAGAGAGACTGTAGGGGGAGGTCTTGTTGTATATATTAGGGAAGAGGTAAATGCAGAAAGGCGACTTGACTTGGAGTCACAAGAAATTGAGAATATTTTGGTGGAAATTTATCAAAATAATGCAAAATTGTTTCTAGTTGGTTTCATTTATAGGCCACCTTCCTCCAAAGCAATTTGGAATGATAACTTTTGGAAAAACAAATTGAAAATATTCTTGCACAGGATAAAGAAACATATATACTTGGTGATATAAATAAGGACCTTCTCAATACTCAAATAAGGAAGAACTGGACAGAATTTATTGAA